>JAVJGI010000062.1:4378951-4584323 GCA_035590275.1 Ibycter americanus
GGAGCGAGCGGGCAGCGCAGCACCCCCGGGCGAGCGGCGGCCCCTCGCCCCCCTGCGCGGGTTCGGGGGGAGATGCGAACTCCGGTAACAGTTTCTTGGATCATTAAAACGTAGCGTGTAGGCAAGGCAGCGCGCCGCGGAGACGCTGGCTGTCATGAAAGACGCTAAGTGTGAAATCGTGCCTCTCCTTTTGTGGAGCAGGCTATTTTTGTAATGCGGCGGGTGTCTTGCTTAAAACGCTTCAGTTATCGTGAGACCGTTGTGCCCGTGTCGCCGAAGCCCCGGCAGCTCCGGAGTAAACCCCGGGTTTCATTCTTCGGTAATAAACGTGAGGCGGGGATGACATCTTATTAGAAATACTCTTCAGGGTGTTGGAAAGATTGGGAAGTCAGGGTGCTGCTGTTGGCGCTGGTTGAAGTCGTGTCAGTGTTTTCAGGATGAAAGCCCGTTCTCAAAGACTTTGGAACTGTGGCTAAACTTGTGCATATTTTAATCGGGTGTTCTGGGGCTCGAGCTAGAAACCAGCCGGTTTTTTTCCGGCTGGGAATTGTCTGAGGTTCTGCCGTAGACGGTGGAATGCTCAGCAGTTTGAAGAGGGTGGTGGTGCTTGGGTGAAGTGACTCGCTCAGGTACGTAAATACTGAAATTTGAGATAATTGCATTTGATGGGATGGATAGAATAAAGCCATAAGGTTGCATCTGAGGCTGTTGTCTATGGGGCTGTTGTAGCAACAGCCTTAAACCAGTGTTCCAGGAGGCTTTACATCTGACAAATAGAAATAAAATTCCACTTCAGATGTGGGCTTGTTCTTTTAAAAGCCTGTGTTGCCTTTTGTATCCACCCGCCTGCCCCCCATCACTGGGATCTGGGCACTTGTGCAGCAAAATGGATCGGCGTTGTACTTCCCTGCGGTGTATTGAACCTGTGCTTTCAGCATCGTTTTTCACATTTGACCCTCCAGCTTCAAAGGCTGTTCTGAAGGTGCTCGGCAAGAAATGGAAGGAAGCCGTGACTAATTGGGAAAGTAGAGGACTGAAAACTCAGGATCATAGGTCTACTTTTTGTGTTCGTTTGCTCTGTAACACTGGACGAGCCATTCACACAGATGTACGCCAGTACACTGAGCTGTCAAGTGGACAAGAAAGGTCCCTAATGATTTTGGAGATGGGGTGGCTGTCAGAATATTTAGAGGTCTTTTGCAGAAGTGCTCAGCAGAAGCAGAGTATGCATTTCTGGACAAGGCTAGGCAGCTCTGCCATGTAATTTGTGGTTAAACAACTAACATTTTTGAGAACTTTCACAGTTGTGAAGTGCACATGGGAAAGGTGCGCACAGCAGATACATGACTGATGCACATGCTGACAGATCCCAACTGGTTAATCACGAGCAATTGTTTATGCCCAGATGTCTCACACTGTGGAAACAGTGCTAGGACAGGTATTCCTAGTCTTTCTGACGCGGAGGCACATCTGGAGCATCTGTTGGTATTAACGTGGTGCACGCTGGCAGGATGTGCTGGTGATGTAGGTGGGACACCCTCCTCTCCTTCCTTTTTTGCTTTGTCGTTCATATTGAAGCAAGAAAATGCTGTCTGTTCACTCTTCGGTGCTGGGCATGAAGGAAAGTTGGAGATAGCACCCAAGTTGCTAGCTGAGAGTAATGGTCCAAATCCCAGTAAATAGGCATTGACATGACGCTCCTAATACAAGGAGATTCTGGTAAATCTTTGACATTATAGAAGGCCTCAGAGACTCATTGAAATTAAAGAGTTTAGTAAAATCTCCATACTGTACAGCAATCTCACATATCTCTTTCTGCATGTACATAATTAATAACAAAGAGAGCTGAAAATAAAACCCTGTATAGATGATGTGCAGTGTGGAATATGTGACAGAGTTGCTTGCCCTTGTTTATTTTAAAACTTCAATTGCTTGATTTTCTGTTCTGAAGTGTAATAGCTATTTTTCTTAATGAGGCTACAGTATGATTGCCAATTAGTTATTTTCCTCAAGGTTTTCTCTAAAAATATCACCAGCCGTGGAAAAAAAAAAGAATACTAGGAATCACATTTAAAAAAAAAATATCCAAGAAGAATAAAAAAAGATGTTTTCTCATTCTGTGCTTGTGACATTCTTTTTGGGTAGGATTTCACAAACGCACAGATAAAGGGGAGATCTTTTAGAGCGTAGCCGAGTGACAATTACGGTACTAAGCTGAAAAATGAGATGTGTAACATTAATATATGCGAAGTAACCATTTTGGTAGTAATGACATTTTTATGTAATAAACTGTTGGTGTAAATTGAATAGCATTTATTGTGTGACGTGAACAGAGTCTCTTGTGATTTTAATTTAGGTGGTATGAACATGGTTTATATATTAAAGTCAAAGTGTGGGTGCCTTTTTACTCAAAGGAATGCTCTCTGAATGGCTTCTTAGTTTACAAGTTGCGTGAACATACTTGTAGTGTTTAGCAGATCTGACTTATGTTTGAAGGCATGCATGCTTCCGTCTTTCACCTCTGGGTCTGAATTTCCAGGTCTGCTCGTATTGGGTGTGATGGTCATATATTAGTGGTTTCTGTGTTGAACTGTTAGGGGAAATACACCAATCATTCCATTAATTTGTTGAAGAAAATCTGGATTTAAACTTAAAGCTTTCTCTAAGTCTGAGTTAGTTCTGCGGCTTTCAGTGTTCCTCCTGACCACATACTGAAGAGAATCTTTTTGGTATTGCAGTTCTTTACTGATATTCGAGTAGGTGACTAAATTATTTTGTTGCAGTAGCTGAACGGGCAGTAGATTTCTATCCCCAGTAACCCCCTAAGGTTTTCCAGAACAGTGCTCAAACTGCTTATTCAGCTTTTTACAAAAAATGGTCCTCATTCCTTTAAATTCAGCCAAAAGACATTAACCTTGGCAGCTGCCTGAATATTACACATTCATTTGAAGCTTGCATCGAGAAGATGCAAAATGTATGAATATAGCCAGCTGAGTTGCTATGTGATCGTTCTGCTTTTTAGTTAGGCAGAAACATCTTTGTAGTGGATTGAAAAGAGCACTACTTACTGTGCCACTCTTGGACTATGAATTAAAATTTTAAAGCACGCAAGCCGTAGAATGTATACAAATGCCTTTGTGGCCAGTGATGGACTCAAAGCTCCTAAGTTACTAGAAGTAATGGTATTGATCAAAGAGCAACCACATGCTCAGAACAGGTAAATAAAAAGGAATGAGAGAATAAGTTTGGGAAAACCTTTATGCTAAAAGTTTACATGTACAGCAGAACTTCGATCTGTCAAAAATTGGGCTCGGAAGACTCCTCTCTTGATTGTATTGATCTTTATGCAGAAAGAGCCACAGCAACAAACTGAGGAGCACCAGCTGTGCTGCACGGGCATCTCAGTAGATCAATAGATGTGTCCCTGTTTGGCTTGAAACAAGTTGCCTGCGAAAGCTAACGTGGTGGGGACTGAACTGCAGCTGCTGCGTGGGTGAGGGGGCTGCACTGTGTGTATAGCCCCTCATCCTTCCCCGATCTCCTCTGCCGCTGCTCCCCCTTTGCCGTTTACACTTGCTGGTGCAAACCTGGCATCGAAACAAGCTGGGACACTTTAGATTCAGTGTCTCAAAAGAAGAAGAGGAGGAGGAGGTGGTGATGGTGGTGGCGGCTGCAGGGGCAAGAGGCACCGGGACCTGAGGTATGCAGTTTTCTTCTTTTTTAGTGTGAAAGGTGACCTGAAAGGGTCAGATTCTCCCAGATTTATTCCCGAGACCTATAATTTGCATACAGCTTTCTCTGCTATTGTATCAACTGAACAGATGCTTGAAAAGCTGCTAGGAACAAAAAACCTGGGAATTTCCAGTTTACCCCTAGTAGGAGTTGCAACAGAAGCTGGAAGCTTATGGTTTTGCTCCTGAGCTTTGAAAACACTCAGCTGGGCTGTGATGGGTAGATGGGTTTTGATGCATGTATGCAAAGGAGTCTCCCCACCAAGAAAAACAGGAACTGTTTACTGTTTGTGACCATGCAGGGCTTCTGGGCTGTGGAGCAGCAATTTTGTTTTTTGCAAAGAGGAAAAGCAGTCATGTCTGTTTAAATAAACAAAATGACCCTTGAGACTTAATCATAGCTACTTCTTATAGCTGACATCCACTGAGGGTGGTTTTATTTTTTTATTAGTGAGCGCTTTAAAGTTTAAACCTGAACTAGGAAAACAGGAACTGTAGGTGTGGAGGTGTTCCTTTACCCCGATTTGCATGCAGCCTGTTTTTTTATTTAGTGGGTAGGTGTGTTCACTGTATGTGAGAGCAATTGAACATGTCAGCAGTTTCCTACGAGCTGCTCTTGCTGACTCACGTGTCTGGTGCAGCTTGGAGCTACCCTTGCTATAAACTATCCACAATAGGAGGCGCAGGCAGAGAGACAGTCAGTGCCGAGCTGTTGTTCAAAGGTTATTTTCAGTTCTCCGGTCACTGCTTTGCTGTGGTTTTCTTCCCCAGTAATATCAAAATACACTGTCATTCTGCCAGGCCGCTGTTCTGGGTGCATATGTGAAGTAGAAATTCATTGTACCACTGCAGAGGTTGTGCTTAAAGTACATCTAGATGCTGCAGATGTTCAGCAGGACTAAACCTCTGGGGTTTATTTTGTTTCTTTTTTTGTGAATGAGATGTTACCAGAAAAAAAATAATGCCCCCGAGCATGGTTCCCAATTTGGATGTGGCAAGTCCAGTATATGAATTGTATTTTCCCTTGCCAATTGAAAACGGTACGGTCTCCTACCCTCCACTCCTTTTTATGGCAGAAATCTTCTTTAAAGCCAGCAAGGAATTCTAATTAAACTTTAAAAAATTGGCTTTAACCATCTTTAGTTTTCAGAATTTTGCTGTTTCTTAGTTCAGTTTTTATCTCCTGTGTGGCAATATCGCTGCCCATTAGCATGAAAGGATTCCTTCATTTGCATGGAGATGAAAACTTGTGCTCTTGTAAAACTGCTTCTTTATTTACAATCTCTATTCTGATTACTCATAAGGATCCTAAAATGATAGCTTCTGCTGACTGATGATTTTTAACTGATCTTCTTATTGTGGTTTTTTTCTCTTCCCTCCTTTCTTTTTCCTTTCTTAGTCAATCACAAAAGCCTTGGCAGAAGCGGAGTGAATTACTCGTTTGCAGTTCTGGATTTACTGTCACTGAGTTTAGATTCGTAGTTGTCCTTTGTGTATTTTTCTTATTTTTGTGGAATGGGGCAAAAAACAATCAATCTGTGAAAGTGTGATAAACAAAATCAGCTGGTATAAAACAGCCTTTAATAACAACAAGGTGAGTTCTTGTCACTTGTTTTGTTTTTAGTCAACTACTTTGACCAGTAATGAATAGAAAACCACATTGAAAGCTTTGTAACAGATGAAGAAAATGGGTGTTCTTGGTTTCCGCCAATACAAATGACTCATCAGTATCAGTAGTGTTTCTATTTCTAATAATAAAACTGTGGAAGACCTTTAAAACGTGTGGTTTTGGCCCCTACTCTTAGTGAAAGGTTGGAAAATATTACTTTGAGCTTCTGTTTTTTAAAACTTATGGAAGATTTAGTGATTTGCTGTGCAACAGTGAAAGATCTCATACCCTCCCAAAAAAACCCTAAATGTAGCACTTCTTGCGGTGCTAAAATCTTCCTCTCTCCTGTCTCCTCAGTGTTTCGCATTTCACTGCAGTGAGTATTGCCGACGCTTAGCCTCGATGTCAGAGATGTGCATCTGGAAAATACAATCTATTTATGTCAAGTGGGGGAAGACTTGGCGTACTACCTCGTCTTGCCGAGCTGCTGTTCTCCACCTCTCTTCCACTCCATTAGAGAGAGGACAGTAAGATGGCTAAGTGACCTGTTTTGCTGTTGGAGCTGGGGTCAGAGGAACCAGAGAGGAAAGTAAACAGAAAATAGGAGTTGAAGAATAAATGACAACTGCAGGATATGTTTGTCATTACCTAGAAGGAAACGCATGTCTTCCAGTACTGAAAGTGATACTGAAAAAAGGGCAAATCAGAAAGTGATCTATTAAATTTTTCTTTCTCTCTCTTTTTTTTTTTTTTGTTTGTTTGTTTTTAAGTAATAGTTTTCAAATGTGCTGGCATCGTTTCAGCTGTTTACCTATGACGCTGAAATCTTTTTGTAAACACCGCCCCATGTTCAGTGCAGCGAAGGAACCCCTAGCACATACTGCATCTTGTTTGAAACTGTGCCTCGTAGAACACGAGGTTATTTTGTTTTCGTATCAGCAGAGCATGCCCTCCATGCTGTTATAGTATATCATATTTTAATTCTTCTGTGCAAGGTATTCTACTTTTAATGGCAGTCCAATCAGTGTCCCCTGATCTGCTGCATATATAGTGTGGCTGCCTGCTTTCAGGTTGCCTGTGTTGTTACAAGATTTAAAGACTGTGAATGAGGCAGAGCTAGTCTTTTCTTCCTGGTTAAGAGTGAAAATTCCAACAGTTGTGAAACCTTGGTGTTTACTTTCTCTGTTGTTGCAACATTTATACTCGTAAGTTACTCCTTATAACAATGTGATGGTTCCTTGTTTCTTATTATTCTATTTTAAAAGCAGAGTCTGCTTTTTACAAAATCCGTTCTGGGGCAGATTCTCAGTAATATCTAGACCTATCCCAGCCCCCTGAGTGTCATGGGCATATTTTTCCACTAAATATTTAAATGTATTTATGTAGTTAATTGGGATTGTGTTGTGATACCTTGGGTGTGTGTGTTAGTTGCTTGTATAACCAGACTGTGATGGACAATCTTTGTCTTGTAGCTTCTTACTGGGAGAGGCGCACTAAAAATAGAGGCGCAGAAGCCTGTGAAGATACAACTTTGAAACATGTGAAAAACCAGTTGTTTGTTACATGGCAACAATAAGACAGATTTTGCTATTTTCAGATTGGTATAGTAGAAAATGCCAACTTCCAGCTTAAGGATTTATTTATGGGCAGTTCTTACTGAAGTTCATAGAAGAGTAATCAGTAAGGACTGCAAAATAAAGTGTCACTGGATGTTCAGAGTTCAAGAGGACATAGGTTCAGCACTCTGATTTCAGCTTGTCTTTAGAAAATGTTGGCATCAGAAGTGTCATGAGGGTTGGGTCATGATGAATGAATAATGCGTCTAAATCTCATCCATGTTCTGAGCTCTCCTGACTCGGAAACGGGGCTTGTGTCCAGAATCACTGAGGGCTGCACCTGTAAGGAGTGACAGACACTGTTGCTACTGAATTTTGAGACTGTGATTCTGTTCTGCATCGTCTCCTCTCCTTTCCTTGCACTTGCCCTGACACCTGTCTCATCCCACAGTGGGCCAGCCCCGAGAGCTAAATTGGCAGCAGATTATTCATTGTATATATAGGGTTTGTTTTTCTGCTGGTTGGTTTTACTGCAGGGTCTGGCAAGGACCTTGGTAAGGGATCAGGTTAAATCAAAATTTGTTGGAAGACCTAGAGCTGATCGTGGGACCTTTGTTCCCCAAAGCGCAATGACTGTCACAGCATCATGCCCCATCTCCTGAAGATCACACTTGTCCTGCTTTTGCAATGTGGTGGTACCACAGAAACCATTAGCAGCCTGTGCCCAGCCTCACCTGTAGCTTGGCAGTAGGAGCTTGTTTCCAGGGCATGGGAAGTTTGGGCTTTTTTAATTTTGGCTCGTGTTTGCATCAGACAATTGAAAGAAATGTTAGAGGGCAACAGAAATCAATCAAGCAAGTCTTCTACGTTAACAAAATGCAAAAGTATTATCTTTTGCAAATACTCAAATAACTGTTGTTATTCTTACGGGATTCTGGTTGCTGCTGGCCTGATCTGACCTGGTCGTGTCACCTGTCTCCCCTCTGTGATGAGCTCCGCTGAATTTAGGTTTCAACCTTAAGTTACAGCGGAGGAGATGAGCAGACCTGGTGACTGCGGAGACTTTTTTGAACCAGGTGACTGCAATCCTAGACCCTCAGGTCTTCTTTGCAACCCTTCATCGCTCTGGGGATGATGGTGTTTTCTTAATAGTAGATTTCTGGCTAATTTTCTAGACAATTTGTGTAAGACGGGGTGGGGGGAGCAGTGAGGGCACAGGACCTTTGCTGAGTGGCAAACCTGGATCACCTTGAGCCATCATGCATAGCTTCACCCTGTGTGGCTGCTGGAGCCAGCTGGCTGTTGTTTGGGAGGGGGACAGCACTGCTGGCATTCTCCCGTGTTCCTGAGCAGCGCCGGCAGGGATTTTATGCAAAGCTGAATGCTGGCCATGTGTATTGGCCAGACTTTTGGCCAGAATTTGACTAGCAAAAATCAAAGTGTCTGCAGACTTTCAGTTAGGTCCTGCTCTTGAGCTGGGAACCTAAATTGTGCTTCAGGTCAGCTTCGGGTATCTGCTATGCCTGCGGTACTTCTGTATTGAACCTGTAACCTGCCAAATGCTTCTGACTCTGCTCAGCAATTTAACTTCATTCCAAACCAGTCATTTATTCCTGTAACTGTTACTAAATGTGTACTGAGGGGTAGTGTGGTCCACAATTCACTCACGGTAAATGAAGCTGTTGTGTAGTTTTTTGTAGCTGGAAGTTGGCGGCCAGTGCAAATACAAGCACTCTTCAAGGAAATTTTTTGTCTTTTTCCCCTTCTTGTTCCTCTTCGTTTGTCTGGTTATTAGGCTAAAAGTAGAGTCAGTGATTCATTCAATAATCTGTTTCTTGGACAGTTAGTCATCTGCCAATTTGTGTTAACTTTCCACTTTGTTCAGAAAGTGACTAATGCTTAATGCACTAACCACCAAATTCCAAGCTTAAAAAGCTGTGAGCATCATTTAAGTCATCTCCAAACTTTCTCTTCAAAGTTTTTACCATTCTGTGAGATCAAAGCAAGTAAGGTCTGGCATGCAGTGTGGTACAGCTACAGTCCAATTGTTTAGTCTAGCACCAGTTATTAACGCAAAACACAAAGCTGCAAATGTAATGCACGAGTTCTGTTGTACACCAACCCGTGTGTTACTTAATCAGTGTAATGCTTTGTGTTTTTCTTTGCAGCTCCTACTTTCAAGGCATAAATACTGCCTCCCTCCCTCCCCAGACTGCCACGACTTTGTTAATTTATATTGTTCCCTACCTCAACAAATTGCAATGATATCAAAACTAATTTAGTAAAAATAGCTTGCAAGGAGAGCTGGAATTGGTATTAGCTGCCTGCTGCAAATATTTCTGGTAGTTTTCATGATTCTTTTTGGTGGGGAAAAAAATGATTGTGCTGTTGAAGTGTTATCTATATAGAACTTGAATCTATAAAGCCTTCCTATAGCGATTGGGTAGATGTTTTGATCTCAAGGTGATGACAGTCATTTCTGAAGATGAACACAGTACTTGTTTGAATCACTTGAGAATTTTTTAACTACTTTTTTCTTTCTTACGGAAACTGGAGTAGCATAAAGAGTAACAAGGTCAGTAATGTCACGGGAGAACTATATAGGACCAAAGTCTTTGCAGTCTGCTCTAAAATAACATGAAAGGGCTGACTGCCGCGCTCAGCAGCAAAGGAATTCAAAGTGCAGGAGAGATTTGAGTGCTATGAGGGGTAGGGTGAGGTGGGGGTGGTAAACATGGGTACCAAAAGTGGTTTGCTTGGCCCAACACTTTCCTTGTTCCTTCTGCAGGCACCTGTCGTCCTCCCCCGCAACTTCAGTCCATTTCTTGCAGCAAAGTCGTTGTCTCTGTGTGCGATTACCCTGTGGTGCAGACAGTTTTAGGGTGTCCCCAATGCTACAGTTCTGTAAACAGGCAATACAAAAGCCAGTGGGTGGGAAGGAATAGCTGTTCGTGGTAGGGTCTGTAGGCAGCCTGTGGCTACCTCCTGCCACAGTGTAATGGGGTCACAGCAGAAGTCTGTCGTGGTCTGCTTTTGTCAGAATAAGCGAATAATTACTTGGTCTTGAGGAAGAGTTAGGGAAAAATCCATTTCTCCGTTCCTAGAATCCAGTTCCAATCCATGTAAATACACAAAATGTTCTGGTAGCCATGTTCCAGTTTGAAGAATTATGGCTTCTGAAAGGTTTTTCCTTGCAGTCTGACTTTGCACACCAGCGAGCTTGAGTGATTTGATTAAGCTTTGGACAAACAGCCATGCTGAGGATGCTTACTTGAACCCCAGCCTTTGAGATTCGCCCATCCTGATTACCTGCAAATTTTCCAGCATCAGCAGTGCTAGTTAATGCACTTACCTCTTTAGATGGATTGCAACTATCATATTTAAAAAATTACTTGTTTCTTGTTTGGTGTTAGTTTCAGCTGTTGAGCTTTACTTTTCAGGAGCAATGCTGGGTTGGAATTTGAAAATTTCTTGGGTGTGTCTGCTTCTCAGTTGGCTCAAGTGTGAGCAGAGCTTTCACCTGCATTTGGTTGAAAGGCATCCAGGAGCCAGCCTGTATGACTGCTTCTCCCCTGCCTGATCTCAAAAAAAAAAAAAAAAAAAAATTAATTTGTTTAAGGAAATAATACACACAGAGGTGAGAACTGGTGCCATTTCATTGGGTTATGAGTAAACTGAAACTGAGGAATGCCTTTGCTTCCAGACTTTTACACCTGACCTCCGGTGGTCAGTGCCGGGCTACAGACCTTGAGCGCTGAACTGACACCGGAGGAGACGGGCACCTGGCTTTCACAGGGGTGCACAGTGTTCGGGGATTGCTTAATCGCTGGGTTTGGGACTTCAGGTTTCAGGTCACCTGGACGGGGCAGAAAAAGCTACAGGATTTACAGCCGTACTTGGTCTAACAGCTGGCACAGCTGTTTTCGGTGGCTGATCAAGGGACTGTGGAGTGAAGGAGAGATGACCCAGTGCCTGAGACTTTGTTGTTGTGGAAACCCAGGTAAGGGCAGTGTTGACTGTTGTAAAGATGTACTCAGGGCATTTTCACACTTTTTTTTTTTTCTTTTTTTCTTTTTTTTTCTTTTTTTCCCCCCTGCCCACCTTCCATTTGTTTCTTGACTGTAAAGTTTAGGACATTCCCAGGAAGATGGGCACAGCGGTGTCATCCTCCTGCGCAGAGAGTTGCCCGAGGAGACACAGCTGGGTGAGGGTTCTCCCGGGTATTTATAGAGGGGTGTCTCCTGCCCCAGCTTGCTCTGCAGGTGTGCTGCTCGGTCGGTTAAAGAAACCGCGGGTTGAAATGATCGCAGGAGTGAAACAGTTTACAAATAGCTTTTCAGTGTTTGTTTTTATTTTTAACTCCTTCCCCACCTATGGGCCCCTCCCCTGGCGTATTGGCAAGGCTGAAACAGCTCAAGGAGGGAGAATCGTTGTTGCAGAGTATGCAAAGCGCACCGAGAGTTTCCAGAGGACCCTCCGAAAGTGAGTTGCTTTCGTAACGGCAGAGATCCTGCACCTCTTCCTTCACCGAGCCCCACTTGTTCCCTTCTGCTCCTTTCTTATTTGGGGTTTACAGGGGTAAAACTTCTTTTCTGTGGCTGCTGGGTTTTTTTTGAGAGCCTGTATGGTTTTTTTGGTTTTGTTTTGTTTTTTTTTAAAGGGCTGACAACTGGTGAAAAGATGCCAATAGCAACATACTTGAAGCTGGTGGCGACAGGGTGCCCTTCTGGAACCTGCAAGGAGAGCTCCTGGAGCCAGGTCCTGCTGCCTGGGCACCAGCTCCCGGTGTCCCCAGCAGTGGGGTCCCCACAGCTGGCCACCTTCTTTCAGGCACTTGGCATGTGCCCCTTTTGCCCTAATTTTAGCTTATCGCATCTCAGAGGAGTGATCTGAAGCATACTGCCGCATCTGAGCGTGAGAGGAAACTTAGACATTTTTCTCTCTCTTTTTTTTTTTTTTTTTTTAATTTATTTTCCTAACCCGTGTTCGATTGCTTATGGAAAATTCTGGTCAAAAGGGTGAAATATCTTTGGGTGTTTAATCTCAAAACCGCAGCTCCCAGGACGCAGTAGTGGTAATGCCCTGCTTACAGCCTTTTTCCAGCAGTGGGTAGGTGTGAGTGGGAGGGGAGAAAGGAGAAGGACACATATGGGATAGAGGGGTATCTCTTGCCTCTTGGGTTGCTTTTCTGGTTTGTTTTTTGAATTTAAAAAAAAAAAAAGAACAAGAAAGAAAGTCTGGCTGCCTGCAAAGTAGGTTAATCATTGCGGAAAGACTCAATGGTGGTACTCCATGTATGTTATTTTCATACGTGTGCCGATGGCTGCGTGCGTACTTTGTGGCTGGTGCAGCGTAGCTGGAAAGTATGTGGGAGCTTGTCTGCTTCCTCTGAGGCTGCTACAGGTGGTCGGAGGAGGGTGGGGGGCAGAGGAGGAGGCACTCGGGGCGAGGTACGGCACCCGTTTCCTTTGGCGTGTGTCGTCGTGTGCTCGAACCCGCTGCCTCGCCGACAGCCGGGCGGCTGCAGGTCGTGCCCGCATTGCTTCGTCTTTGCTCTTACTGATATGCTGTTGTAGGTTTATGACTTAAGGTTGTGGTTTAATATGCCCTTTTTAGGTATGCAAAGTGTTTAAAATTACCTAGTGTTGCATTTTTTCTTTTTTATCTGTTTTTGATGTTTTTTTTTTTATTTAGGGGGACTTTTTTTTGCCATGGCCTTTTCTACCTTTAAAAGTTTCCACAACTTTTAGAAGGCAAGAAGCATAACTTTTATTTTAAAAGAAAAAGGTTTTCCCTGATTGTTACTCGTCAGTTACAAGTATGCGTTTTTTGCCTTTCAAAGATAATTTTTTGAGATTAAATCATTTCATAGCCTTTCAGGTTTAAATATTTGATGCAAACTATTGGTGAGCCTTAAAACTAAATAAAAAGAAAGCTTAAATACCTGGAGTTTGTGAGGTATTTAGACAAGATGCCTTTCTTCTGCAGCCATACCCAAGGAAGCTTGGTGTTAACATTTGCAAGTACAGATTTGTTTCCTTGTAATTTTGAAATCTTTACTTGAGGGCCTGTAATTTTCCGTAACTGTTCGGGTGCTGCTTAATGCCTTGGATATTTGTTGAGTGTATTGCATGTGTGCTCATACTCCCTTACGTTTCAGATGAAATGCTAAAACCTAGCAAGCTACACTGCCATCATGCTAATGGTGAAGATAAAATTGCACGTGCTAGCTTGGGGAGGAGGTGGTAATGGAAGGGAGGGGACCTATGTGGAACTATACTTGGATGTACATCTCATTGATATAACACCCTTCTTAGCAGATCGTGCAGCTTTAGTGCCTACTGATTACCTTTTTTTTTTTTCTCCCCCCGCCCCCGCCCCAGTTCATGTCCTGTTCTGCATGGAGCAGGACGGAGTTTACCTGCTCCTCTTCTTAGTGAAGAAAGGGGTGTTTTCCCCATGGAGATACTTGGAATATCTGGCATCAGCTCGTGGTTGACAGGAGCTCCAAATGCTCTGCTCCAGGGGAACTTGAGCCAGTTGAGCTGTCAAATGTAGCTAGTAGATATCAAGCAGAGTTGTAGAACAGTCTTTCTGATGTTTGTGCCACCTTGTATCTCCTCGTTAATTGAGACTGCAGCTAAAGGACCCAACAGTAGTTCTAGACTGTGTTTGACACTTTTGAAGATGATGCGCAACCATTGTGGAAGTGTTAAGGCTTGATACGTGTTTTGAAAAGAAGTAACTGCAGGGAATTCTAATGCTCCACAAAGATGTAGCAAGATGGGTGAATCATTAGCAAAGACATAGAGAATTAAATTGATTTAGTTTGGGAAAAGGTGCTGAAAGTCTTACGGTGCTTTGGCTCAAGTTCATTTCCTGCAGAAAGACTGCTTAGCTGTTGTTTCTTGTGTATGATTTGCTTTGGTCTTGAGGTGGCCAGTCAGTCTTTGTAACGCTGCAGTCCACTTGTTGAAATCTTTGTATGGTTCATGTCTCCTGGGTGTCCATCCTTAAGAGCTACAGGAGCTCTAGGAGCAGCTCAGACAGAAGGTGCCAATCCTTCTCTGAAGGATTTGCTGCTCAGTGCTGCCTTGGGGCTACCTTGCTGGTGGTCCTGGGGGCTCAGCAGCTCCTGTGGGCTTCACCCATCTTAACACCGGCAGGGTGACGGCCGGTCCCTGCACCAATTGAGCCCTCACACCTCTTGGGTGACACAGTCTGTGGGAATGGCCCCTGAACTGCTCAGGAGGCAAAGACTGGCCACCTTGATTTAGGGACTGTTTGCAAAAAGGAGCAAGATGAGGGAGGCTGAGTTGAAATAGACATAAATGTTGTGTGCGGCTGCCAGGCTGGAATCGTTGGATTAGAAAATGAGAGAGAGAAGGTCATGCAAAGCCAAGAAGCAGCTGAGAAAAAAATCAGAAATTACCCAAAGAGTAAAAAATGAGAAGACAGTCAAAGCCCTGTTCTCTGTCACATGGGAAGGGGGAACACATAATTAAAACTCCCATGTTGGAGCAGGTGATGTAGGAATTGAAACACATACCTGTTCCAAGTTGCTGCTTTCTGTGCAGCCTCACTTCAAAATTAACTCTACCCAAAAAAAGAGCTGCTTGCATACAGGAAACCAAGTTCTTCACTAGAAGATACAGTAAAAAGGCAGGGTGGGGCATATATGTCCTTTATTGTATGACAGCAAAAGGAGAGGGTATGCTGTAGAGCATCATGAGTGAATCCGTGTTACTCTCCCTTTTTCAACATGAGTTCAGAAGGTATCTCATAGGCGCTGTCAAGATATGACACTGAGGCTTGAGCAGTTGGTATGGGAGTTACAGTGTGCCATTTAAACTCTGCCATTTTACCATCCGTTTGGTGAAAAGGGGACTTAACAGTTGCAGGGAGTTTTAAAACATTTGAGTCCCCAGAGCAACACAAGCATTTAGTTCAGCACACAGAACTTGCATGCTGACCAGAGGCTTGTGGCAAATACAGTTCTAATTTATTTTATTTTTTTAGAGATCCTACTGGTAGACATATATGAAGCAGATCAAGATCTTGCTGTGGTTGCAAGCTGTGGCAGAAAAATTAGCACCACACTTTCCAGTGGAAGCAGAATAGAAATGTAAAGTCTGCCCATTAAATTGGAAACAGCTCTTAATTTCCCCTCTCCTCCTCCTCCCCCAAAGGATGAATGGCTTACTCTTCTGGATGGAACTTTATGCAATGACTCATAGTTTTATATGGATTAGTGTGAATATGTAGGTGAGGGAGACGCTGGTATCTGAGAAACTATATATAGTGCCTAGGAGAAGTGTCCTGGAATGCAGAATAAATGAACATTTGATCTGTTTCTCTTGCTGAATTAACAGAAACATAAATGCAGAATATCTTCCTCCCCTCCCAGTTGTGCTGGGCAGATACAAAGGAGGCTTATGATGAACAGAGAATGTGCCTGTGTTGATAACTGAACTAGTCACTAAAATAAGGTTATCCCCTTTGCCCTGTCTGAAGTATGCGTGGACAGGGTACCAGGAGCCAGAAACATGACAGTGCAGACATTAGCAGTGAGCATGCAAAGTTTCTGTGGTACCCTTTGTGCCACGGTTATTGCTGCAGTAGCTTTCCAGCAGGGAAATAAAGGCCCTTCCACCTCTTTGCTCCATGCCTCTTTGATCAGATGACGCTGGTCTGTGCATTACTACAGGCAGCAGCCAGAGGTAAGAATATCACATACCTTGCTCTTCTGGTGGCACCTTAACATGCCTTGTGTTAGAGTGTGTCACCATCATACCCGCTGCTGTAGCCATAGCTAGGGCAGCCATATTCGTGCTGGGCTAAGCCGGATTCTCATAGGTGTGCAGTCATCTGTAGCTGGTAACTTAAGCTGAAAATGTGGGTTCACATGGGGCTTCTCCAGAGGACTGCAAAGTTCCATCTGAAGGCTCCTGTTCCACCCTCTCCTCTCTACAACCATCTACTGTTCACCCACTTGCACCAGAATAGCTACTCATAGCAGGACTAGGGACGTGATTGTCCTCCTGTACTCAGCCCTGGTGAGGCCGCACCTCGAATCCTGTGTTCAGGTTTGGGCCCCTCACTTCAGGAGGGACATTGAGGTGCTGGAGCGTGTCCAGAGACGGACAATGAAGCTGGTGAAGGGTCTGGAGCACAAGTCCTATGAGGAGCAGCTGAGGGAACTGGGGTTGTTCAGCCTGGAGGAAAGGAGTCTCAGGGAGGATCTTACCACTTTCTACAGCTGCCTGAAAGGAGGTTGTAGGCAGGTGGGTGTCAGTCTCTTCTCCCAAGTGACAAGCAACAGGACAAGAGGAAATGGCCTCAGGTTGTGCAGGGGAGGTTTAGATTGGATGTTAGGAAAAATTTGTTCCCCAAAAAGGGTGGTCAAGCATTGGAACAGGCTGCCCAGGGAAGTGGTTGAGTCACCATCCCTGTAGGTATTTAAAAGATGTGTAGATGTGGTGCTTAGGGACACAGTTTAGTGGTGGATTTGGCAGTCCTGGGTTAACAGTTGGACTCAATGGTCTTAAAGGTCTTTTCCAACCTAAATGATTCTATGATTCTAATACAGTCCCTGTCAATGAACCGTTCAGGTTAGGAAGGAAAAAAAAACCCCAACTTTCTTTAAAGATGTTTTCAAACTCAGCCATTTGACTGTGTTGCTCATAAGCCAGGCTACAGAAATTCACAGTGAAAAAAGCAAGGGGTCAGTGAGTTGTGGTAGAGGAGAAATGGGATCAGGCAGACAGGGGAGCATGGAAATGTGTTGAGCTGGTGTTGCTGCAGATACACGCAGCAGGGCCTGCACCCTTCAGTGTTGTTTTCTCTGCTTAGTCTGCAGCAATGCCATTTGTTCCTTGGGGAAAATGGTCTTCTATGTGGAGTCTCCATTAAGGGCCAAAGGGACAGAGAAAACTGTTCTTAACCCCTATATAACAGTTGTACCTTAAAATTAGGCCTTATGTAAGGAACTGCCCACTTTGAGCAGCTGTCCAAAAATCTGACTTAGTTGAGTCCTCCTGTTTAGATTGTTCACCATAGCTTACTTCAGCATTGTAGGGACCTTATTTTTACATCTCAGACTTGCAGACGTATTGTGCTAGCATAACAGTTGTTACTAGGTAGGAAGACTGAAAATCCTGATGTCAGTCCTGAGCTCCTGGCCTCTGCTTTTCCCCTGGGAGCATGTTGTTGGTCTCCTCTGGGAGGACCCTGGCTGTTAAGTCTCCTCAGTTCTCTGTAGGAGAAAACTATGGTTTTCCTTTCAAGCAAGATGCCACACAAGGCTTACTCTCAGGGTGCCACAGTACCCTGGGAACATTTTCTGGAGAAGGAGAAATGCATTCACATTAAAAACACGCAACCAACACCGACAAAAAGAAGCAGCCGCTTCTTGTATAAGTGGGGGGAAATCCCACAGTCTCTTCAGAGAAGTACTTACTTGGTCATGTGCCATATCTCAGACCTCCCACCATCAGATGTCAAGCACGTCTGACTTCCATTTTAAAAGTAGTACCTGGTGTGGAATAGACTTATGCCAAAGTCTTATTGCCTAGAAACCCAAACACAGAGAAATGTCATTTGGTGTAATTTCTTGAGAAGAGATTAAAACTCATGTGTTTATCTTGGATCCCCAATGCAAGGCACAGGAGGGAGTGGTGAGGGTATTTCATGATTAATGAGCCTTTCTGCATATGTTTCTCATGCCTCTTGGCATTTAGTAGTCTCGGTGACCTAGCTTTTTATTTCATTTTTCTCTTGTTGGCATTCTCATCAGTAGCCTCCCGAGATACAAGAATCTACCCTCAACCAACAGGTCTCTTCTTGGCTGTGAGGATGTGGGCCAGTGTACTATCCTGGGATTCCACCAGTCAAGTAGGCTAGCGTTCCTACCATCACTTCTTTTTTTTCTCTGGTTTGGCACAAAACAATTCCTGCAACATATAAAGCCATCACCCTTGCCTTGAAAACAGGATCTAGTTAAGATGGGTAGGAGTGTTACACTGAAATTGCCAGCCTAGCCAAGAACAGATTGATTTGGGTACCACAGGAGTCGAGCTGCAATACTTGCTGTTCGGTGGGAGTCAGGTTTGCAGCACAGGCTGGCCCCCATGCACAGTACTCTGGTGGTCCCAGCCGCTGTGGCTGCCTTGACAGCAGTGTAGACCTGGCCCACACTGAAATAAAGGCCGTAGGGAGAAGCGCTCTTCAGCTGCCTGTGTCCTCAAAAGAGAAAGCCAAGGTAACACCACGTGGTTCCTGGCACTTACACGAGAAAGGCAGCAAAGGGGGGAAAGTGCTGTATGCACCAAGCAGCACGGTCTGTTGCAATCAGAGGTTTTTTCCTTTATGGATGTGTGTGATTTTTATGGATGGGGAGGGGTTTGGCTTAGACATGGGGAGTGGTCCTTCATCTAAGACAGTGAGAAGAACATCTGATGCTGAAGATAAGCAATTTATCCTTTCAGCTGGGAGCTTTCTCAACTGGTGGCAGGCCATATATGGCACATCAATTGCTCTGCCTCGCCTAGGGTTTCTCCCTGCAGCTGCAGACCATGTGCTTGTGTATGTGTGCGTGCTCACCAAGGAGAGGTGGAGGGGTATTTAACCAGCTGTAAATCAGTGAGTCAGTGTAGGGGAAGCGATTTCCCCTGGGGAGAGGAACACCATGCTAGAGTGGAAGCTGAGTTTGGCAGGCCCTCTGGCTGTTCAGGGAACCCGTGCCCCTACCTGGGCTGGAGAAGGGACTCCCAGTTGCCAGGTCCCACTGAAGGGGTGCTGGGTGCTTTACAACCGCTATACAGCCATCCGTGTCATTTCCTCTGCTGCTTTGACCAAGGCGTGGAGGGGCTGGACCAGAAATGGGGGGACAGAGGGCTGGAGCATGAATCAGGGTCTCTGTAGAGCATGAGCAGAGATATGGAGGACTAGTGAAAATCATGGTGTGCTGCAGGTCAGGCGACAGCTCTCCAGGGACTGGAGCATGAGAAAAGCAGGCTTTTGCTCTTCTGGCAGTAAGGCTTATGCTTCCTTTCCTGCCTGCCTCCTTCCTTGGAGAGTAGTCAAAAGAGAAGTCATCTGTGCAACCTGCCAGCGGCCCTTCTTCTTGCTTCTGCCTGGCTGAAGAGGCAACTGTAGAAGTTTCCCCATTCATTCCTAACTCTTCTTTCTTGGCTATTGATGCACGAGCAAGTTCAGTCTATACCAGTCTGTTTTCCTCATATACAGGCAGTCTGTCTATATAGTAAATATTTTTTGTCTTTCTCTAACCCCTGGGTACAACACACCTGTTTTCTACAGTGATGCATGTCATTTTAACTACTTGTGCTTAAATGGAGGAAGTCAGCAAGTAGATGGAAGGTTTTAATTTCACTGAAGCCATTCAGGAAAAGCAGCTGGATTTCTGTTCTGCGTACGTCTTTATTCCACCCCATGCTTGACTCGTTTGGGAAGTGCTGTGGTGAGCACCCTGCATGGTGAGTTTTGTCACCTGTGTGAGTGGCTGGAGGCTGATCACAGAGGCTGCGGAGGGAAGCATGCCTAAACGTTGGGGGCAGAGACAGCTCCTCTTTATGGAAGAAGCCTTAGAGGTTTGCATGAGCCTTTTCTGCATTCCGGCGAGTAATACAAAGGCGTGAGGCCTTCCAGGATAGAAGCTATTGGAGACAGTTGCTAGCTGGCAGCCTGGTGCTTTGGGGCATAAGCATCCTCCTGAGAGTTTGGTTTCCTGCAGGGCAAGGGAAACAGAAGAGGCAGGATGGGGTAGGTTTTCCTGTGACTGACCAGTACTAGTTTTCTTGTACCTTGCCCTGAAGGTACTGAAGCTTCTGTAGCTCTGCTGCCTGAAGCTGATGGTGGGGTGGACGATGATCTGAGAAGGCATTTTCTTGTGTACAGTATGAAGTACTACCATACAGTTACTGTTAAACGTTGCCAGTATTTCCTCTGAATGATACATTTGGAAGTCTTACAAAAAAAGTGTGTAAATGAAAAGTACCGCTGTGTGGGGAACACCTAGCTTCTACAGGAATGAAAATCGGCAAAACTAAATGCGGTGTATTACATCCAACAGACCACTAGGCTGTATCCAGTGAAATAGATAAGGGGCTTGCCATTGACTGATGGGATCATGGATACACCGCATTGACCTGTGCAGATTTAGGGCCCCATCTCCTCCAAATGGAGTAGAAAAGCTACAGTGGACGTTAGCACAGAAGCTGCCATTCTCTGTATGGGACAGCCAAGACCATGCTTTCAAACTCTGACCCAAATAATGAAGCAATTTTCAATATGGGATTTTTTGGGGATTATTTTCTTTGCCTGGGAAGGGCGTTGTTTGAAAATCAGCTGCTCATAAATACGTAGTGAGGCCTTGGTGCTCTGAACACTGTTATACTGCTCTGAAAAACTTACGGCAGAGCTGTTCCAATGTTTCCTCTTGGATCCTGAATATGAGGAATACCATAGAGGTAGGACAGTACATCTGATGTAGCCTTATTAGTGAAAAGAGGAGGATAATTGGCCTAGCAATGTTGATATAAAAAAATCAGCCCTTTGGTGTAATGCATTTGATAGGTCAAGGGGATGGCAGAGAGGCTGGGGCAGGTCATAACATGGAATTAAAGCGTGAATGTGACCATTAGCTATTGAGTCCAGCAAGGAAGGTACCCTATTTTGTTCATATTGCATGTATTGTACTCTTTGTTTCTTACAAAAAACCCAGATGTACCAATTCTAATGTACTGGACTTTTGCTTAGTAACATGTCATCTTTCTGGGAAAGCCTATACATAATAGCATTGTTTTAGTGGGCATAAATCCTTGCTTGGGCTACAGGCACGTGGTTTGGACAGGACACGTTTTGGGCCCCGCATGTAGAATTTTATATAGCAATTGTCCTCTTTTGTGGGTAAATTTTTTAGCACTAAAATATCAAGCTACAACACTGTGCTTCATTGTTAGACTCACTGACCTTTGCCATTAGTTGGAAAGGGGGCAGGAAATCTTTGTTTCCTAAAAGCTGCCTGAAGTCACAGAAGAAAGCAGTATCCCTTCTGCTAGCAACATATGAAATGACCTCTCGGTGCAAACAGAAATAACTGTGGCCACATGAAAGCTGTATAGAGGCTCAGCTGTGAGAAATGAGCGATGATGGGAAGCAAATAAGCAACAGGGAACTGGATGTTAATGTTGGTTGTGTCAGATATGTAAACTCCTGTAGGTTGCAATAGTTCTGCCTATCAGGATCTGCAACCCATCTCTTACCAGAGCAAGCGTGAGCCCATGGGGTGGGTGTATATGCATTGCTTTAGAGGCAAGACCCAGTTGTGGGCAAAGGAAAGGTGATCTTACAGGGGAGGGAAGTCAAAGTTGTTGCCTCTTCCTTGACTCTTGGTCTGTGTAAGAAAACAAAAAGCAGTCCAGAATGGTGAAGATGAAACGTCTCAGCCTCTCTTGCCAGTTGGAGAACTGTTAATAAGTTTATAGTCTTGGAACAAAAGACGACAAAACAAGTTACTTAAGAAAAGGATCCATCATTCTGACAAAAATAGAGCTTTCGGCTGGTTTTTTTGTTGGTTTTTTTTTTTGTGTGTGTGTCTGAGCCTGTGTTTCTCCAGCCAATCAATCCTGTTACTGAATAAAACTCTGGAAATCAACTTAACAAGATTAATGTCTGTAAATATTTTTAAAACCTGTGTGTTATATGGTCTCTTTAAATGAGATTATGTCATGTTTATAATACTTACTCATATTTTGTACCCAGTCTGGTCGAAAATTGAATAGTTTTCATTAATTTCTCTTGCTTGTTTAATTTCATGCTTAAACCAGTAAGTTACAAATCCGCATGACTGCCCACTTATTGTTACACTCAGAATAATTGCACTGAGTCACTGTGTGTGGACTTGGATTGCCATAGGGTGTTAATGCTTGATATTTAAGCAAGCATGTTTATCTGAAAGCTGGCTCATCAGTCTGTGGAATGCAGTGTTTACTACGTGAAGTTCAGCCTAGGATGGTTGCAGTTAGGAGATGTAGTCTGTGATCAGTAATGCCTAGAATTAGTGTTTGTCTTTTCAAGGGTGTTAGGGAAATAATCTGCTAAATGTGGGAAAATAAATGCAGGGAAAGTAAGTGTTAGGCTTTCAGAAAAGGGGTTTTGTGTGAATTCAATACGGTCTCCTAAAGATTCTTTTTCTTGCCTTTGCTTTTTTTTTGTCCCAGTAGGTATCTGGTTTTTGTCTATGCTTTGTCTTGAATGTCTTGTTTTTAACCAGAGGAGAATTTGGGATTATGCAAGCTAATAATCAGTTCCCTTCATAGAGTGAAAGATTTGTTTTTTCCTGTCCAAGTTGATTTCCGAGGTTTAGTCCAAGTGTTTAGTTCCAAACACTGATGTAGAGTTATTTTCCCTAGTGAAATTTTCCTCTGTAGCAGAAAGAACCCCAGGGAAACTGACATTTGAAATGCCATTTCACCTTCGTTAGTTTTGCTGATGTGTTTGCAGGTAGTTAAAACACTGAGAAATTTAGTGGCAGCATCACCTGCTGGAGTGTGTTTTGCAGAACTAAAACAAATAATTAAGGGGAGTAATGGCTGTTGGTTTACTTGTGCGTTCTGCTGAGGGGCCATTCCCCTGTCCTGAAGGAAGCAGCTGATGCTCTGCAAACACTTGACATGCAGGTGAGAGCAGAGAAACCTTCCCCTAGCAGATTCGTGCAGCGGCACGTGAATGGCTGCTCGGCTAGTCCGTGGAGTGCCTGCTGAGTAAAGCATATGGAGCTCTTCTTCCTCAAGCAAGGTGAATGATTTCACGTAGGACTTTGTCAGAACTGATACTCGGGTTTTAGCGGAAAAGTGTAACTTCTTTTAAACTGCGAAGTGTCCACAGTTCTTGCCTTTGGGATTACTAGTGACGTGTCAGCAGCAGGCGGGATTTCATTTTTAGTGGGAGAAGCATCTGTGCAGTTCTGCAGACTGAGATAAAGCAAACTTTAGATTGGAAATCAGATGAGTTTGTCAGTCAGAATAACTGTATTGTGGAGCTACAGGCGAGGAGCCAGACAGCACTTCAGTTTTTGCAAAACAGAGGGATGATTTTTATAATGTACTACTCTTTCACATCAGTAATATTTATTGCCATTGAGCACAGTTGCTTCTGACCAAGGTGATTTTGTTAGTTGGTTGCCTGTTACTGCAGTTACTTGGAATAGCCAAAGGAGTCACTGTTATTCAGAAGCCACGTTTGGCAGCTTAATATTTTTTCAGGTGGTATTTGTGTGTCCATGTATCATATTTATAAATGACATTGATTTTTCCTTTTTCAGTGTATCTGTTACGATAAGAACATAGGGAAAAAGGACTAGAGGACATCATAGTTATAAATACACTTTCATTTATATTCTCTGATTTGATGATCTCTTGTTAATCTTTTGCTTTCTATACAAAGAATGTTTTAGTAAACAATACTGATTTTATAGAGAATGTAGAGGAATATATATGTGTGCAAGAGAGGCGCTTTTTTTTGCCAACTGCATTAGATTTTTTTAGATTTTAAATACTTTGCATTACTCTTAACAGTGATAATACATGGAACATACTGAGATATATTATACATGTATCATTTGTTCTTGGGCACCAGTATAACATACGTGGGTGTCAACTGCATATCACTGTGGTTTTTAACCAATTTATGATAGTTTTGTTCTGATGCAAAGCTTAGGTGTGCTAGAACCAGGATTGCCACCCACTTTAAATGTTGTTGTTAGCAGATAGCATTTATTTCAGTCACTTTAAAATCTTAACATTATAAAGTGGTTTTAAAAGGTTTATGTCTTTTTAAAGCAACTTTTATATTCCATCTTGATAATATCTACCAGTGTTGGTACTGGATGTTATTCTCCTGGAACATGTAATGCAGCTGTGCAGCTCCACTGTATTAATTAATACAATTTCACTGAGGTCTTGAACCTCCTAGAAGATTAGGGTCATCCCCATTAAGTATCCAAACAGGATACAACTGACTGAACAGCAGCATTCTCTTGAAGCTCTCCTTGATCCTCTAGATGGGGTCCAGGGAGCCCATCACTTTGAGGAATACACGTGTTGGACTGTGTGACCTTACATAATAACCACGCGTGTGAGAAGCCCAGAGGGCAGGAGATCCGTGGGATACCCAGTGGTGATGCTGGCAGTGAGCTGGCGAGTTCCTGTGCTGGAGAGGTTTGCAGCTGGCTACCTCGTGGTTTCTGCAGATGGCGTTCTCCAGCTCTTGTTTGTCTTCCTGATATTATTGTATAGCAGTTACACTGGGAGAATGGGAAGTGTGGCTTGTGTAGTCCATGCAAAGATTTCTGAAGGAAGCTCGCAAGGCTGCATGGATTGCTCCTGTTGCTTCCAGCCAATTCTTTAGCTGAAATTAGCTTGGAGATTAGAGGAGAGGATACAGCCACACGTGCACACACAAGCTTACAGAGCAATGAACATACCCAGAGAAATCGCCCAGAGTAAATTTTTTTCGTGTGTCACGTAAATAAATGTATCGTAAACGTTCAGCACCTGCTTGTTAGGTTTATTTGGTAGGTTGCCCTGTATTGCCTAAGAGCTTAAGTTAAAATGCTTACCAATGCTGTGCTTGATCTTTCGGGATCTGCTGGAAGAAAGTGGCTGAACTTCTTCACCCCGTTTTCCATTTCTGTACATGTAAAATGGAGGCTACCTGCCTTCCCCGGGCTTAGAGGGGATTAGTTACCCCTTATGTCTGGCTTTGGAAAGAAGAAGTGCTAAGCAGGGTGGCGTGACGTATGTCTGCTCTGGTGGCGATGGGAAGGGAGGAGGCGCAGGGGCGATTCTGGAGAGGGAGGAGCGTTAGCCGGTGAGGACGGGGTCAGGAGAGCCCCTGCGCGGGGTGCAGGGAAGGCCACCAGCGGCCATGGCCACACCAGAGCTGTGCAGGGCTGGCTGGCTCTTTTGGGATGCCTACAGCCTGCTTTAAAGTGAGCAAAGCAAGACAGGCAGAGGCAAAATACCCAGAGTGTTTCAGTGAATACGAGCACAAACCTGTTGGCTTTAATCAGCTTATGAGAAATGAGCTGCGCCTGGGAGCTGCACGAGCCGGGCTTGCAGGGCGAGCCACAGCTTGGGCGCCCGCGTGTGCACGTCCCTGCGCCCTCCCTGGGCACACGCCCTGGGGTGGGGGATGCTGTCTTCAGGCTCCATCACACAGCCTCGTGCCTACCTGGCCTGGGCCTCCCCCGAAAAGCCTGCCAGGGAAGGAAAGCCTTGCCACTTAGCGTGATCCAACGCACACTTGGTGTTCACCTGGAAAACGAGCTCTGTGCCTGCTTCTGGAGAAACTCAAAGCCTGGTTCAGGACAAATTACTCTCACATAGCAGAATCAGTGGCTTTCCCACCTCTTCTCATTTAGCTGAGCACCTTTCTTTCCTCATGAGCTGTGCTGTTCCCATTAGCCCATGTTGCCTCTGCAGTGATGGGATGCAGCCCCACGCTGCCCCCCCAATTAACAGCATCCCCATCATCTGCTTAAGGGTCCTGGTGGTGTCTCTGGCAGAGGCTTATCCCTCTCGACTGGTTCCCCTTCCTGCCCTTTACACTCTGCATCCTCCCGGATTTAACTGCATGCAGTTGGGCTCAATAATGCCCAACACATAAAGCAGGGTCTGAAACTGGGATGCAGAGAGCTTCTGCGCTGTGCAGATCAACAGGATGCCCAAGTGCATCCCTGCCTTCCAGAGGACTCTGCATCCATTGGTTAAAAATTGGATGTTTTCTCTCATTACCTCAGATTTCTGTTTGTTTGGTGGGTTTTTTTTTCTTTTCTTGATGTTCCTCATCCCTCCCAAGAAGACAAAAGGCTGTAATATTAAAAGATAATTTTGTAAGCCCAGGGAGAACGCACTTTTTCCTTGTGCAAATTAAGGTAATGTTCTGTAATAACTACTGTGTAGGAATTGATTTTCTGCAGGTAACAACTTTGTGGGCTTGATACAATAAAGTAATAGAGCTGTGCACGTTGTGCGTAACCCCTGCAGTATTTCAGGGCTGTGGTAGAAACAGCCTTTGTCTTGCAAGAAGAGCAATAACATTCCAGTATTTTCAGGTTTCAAAGTGTAACTATCAAACATAAGAACAACAAAACAAAAATATCTTGAAATTCATCGGCCATTTTCATCCGAGTTTGCCAGGCCACACACTGTAAGTGTGGTATTTCAAAGCTCATGGCAATTCAGTTTAAAAAATACTAAATTATTTCATCCTCTTGAAATATTAACGTCGGAGAAAAACAAAGGAAGAGGCTCTCTGGGCAGCTGCATCTGTGATGGGGTGGATGATTTGTCATCCTGAAGTTCCACCTAAAGTTGAGACAGAAAACCCAGCACTTCATTGTCATCAAGCTTCTTTCTGTCTCCTTCAAACGTGGTTGGCAAGCTCCTTTCTTTTGCCTTGTAGCATGAACAGGGAGTCTCCAGCTCACAGAGGCTCTGGGAGAATGTGTAAGCAATTGCGTGAGTCCAGAGAGGATCTGTGAGGTGTGGTTCCGTAGTAAGTGGGCTCGTTTCAGCCCAGGAGCTCGTTGCAGTCAGACATAGGGCATGAAGGGCAGGCAGTGTTGGTCCCTGACGTGGAGGATAAGCCCAGTGATTCTGGACCAGCAAGTGATGTCCCAAGAGTACATACTGTATCCCCCTCTGCATCAGCTGAAAGAAAGGGTAGAGCATGTAGGGAACTGCTGTTTTGTCTGGCTACACGTCTGGTACTTGTTGAAGTAAAGGTTGGTTTCTAGAGCCCACATAAAATCCGTCCATGTGTCTGAGTTATTCCTCTGTACCTTGGGACATGTAAACCTGTGGACCTGTCCTTCTCTGGAGGCATGCAAAACCCGCCCAGACACAATTCTGTGCAACCTGCTTTAGGTGAACCTGCTTTAGTAGGGGGTTGGACTGGATGATCTCCAGAGGTCCCTTCTGACTCTGACCATTCTGTGATTCTGACCTGGAGTTAGGTCTGAGTTCAGGGTCAGCATGTGCTTAAGCCTGTCGGGAGCCTGAGAGGACGGTACTGGTCTGGGGATGGAGGGGAGCTGGACCGTGATGTCCCGTTTTGAAGGAAGCCGGTGGGGAGGGTGATCTCAGGCAGTGCCAGAAGAGGGGCCGGTGCTGGTGCCTACTTGGGTCAAGACAAACCCAGCTGGAGAAGCTTTGGCTCCCCAGGGCGGTGGGAGTGGGCACTGACCAGGCACTGTGATTCTGCTGGTTGCACAGGTTGTGGTTCTCCTGGGTTTACTGAGAGCTGTTTTTTCAAGGGCAAGGTACTTACCAAAGCTGTAAGTACCCATCGGGCTGGCAGCAAGTGGATGCTGTTTCTGCCTGGGCAGAGCTGAAGGGCTGTGTGTAGCTGTCACCTCCTCTTCTGGTGGTGGGGGTGATGCACAGGCGCTTGCACCCTGTCCCTTCCTGCCTATGCTGCCAGTGCTGCTGTTCTGCAGCCAGCTTTTCTCAGTGTGGCATTACCGGTCTCCTCTGGCTATGTTCGAAATATCTTGCTGCTGATTATGCAAAGTATCTGCTTTTCATCACCACATCTTTTTGTGTGAATGCTGTGTTGAGTCTTCAGTATGGATTTAATATTTCTTCAATATTACATGTTAATTGCTTCCAATTCTCTATTGCTTCATCTCTTGGCCACTTCAACTTAAATTATTGTTATAGCTGCCCTTTTGTGAAATGTATTATGCCTGGTCTGATTTTTCTTTTCCATTTCATTTAAGTACTTGGCAGCTTAAGTAAACCTTCTTGCCTTATATATTTTGTTTAGAACAACAGATTCCCATTAAATCAAGTATGGGAGTTTGTTTAGCTAATAAGAAGATGGTATAGCACTACTGAGTGGAAAATACGCTCTGTTGTAGCCTGCAGCATTAAACTGAGAATGGCACATTTCTTGAAACTTGAGGCTTGTGTGTTGATTCTTACATATATATCAGGTTCTCAAAAAAAAATTTATTACCATTCTCTATGCAGAATTTCGTTATGGCAGATGATGTGTACTATTTCCCTAGATCTTAGCCTTTGTATAGGGGAAAGGGTATGGGTTCTCCATACGCATGTTGAATGAAAAGTGCTCCTTCAAAAGGCTAATGAGTAAAACTGGACCTCAGCAAGAAAAATGCATCAAGGTAATGTGTCCCGCAAACCCTGACTCTAAGTCTGTATTGATCTTCCTTCAGTGGAGCAGGAGCTGCTGGAGTCCTTCTGAAACAATGCTGAGTGTCCTCATGTCCAAAAGAAAACTCCTTCTGGAGGACAGGGGGAGAGAGGACAGTGCAAAATTTAGAAGTTGTGAGGCACTGTCAGATGGGAGTGACAGGCACAGAAAGCTGCGTAGGTGGTGGTGAGTTTTATCTCGGTCCTCTTACAGAGCTTGGAGCGCCCCAGGGTGTGTTGGTGACACAGTGGCGGCTCTTCTGAGATTGTCCCTTCCTTTGGGTAGCAAAGGATGGGAAACTTCTGCCTGAGATGTGGCAGCTGGACCAGGTGAAACAAAGGGTGGTGGGAAAGGTCCCTGCTGAACTGCTGGGTGTTCTGTTTAGTGAGACGACTGTGCCTGAACCAAAACATGCTCATGCTTCCCCACAGTCTCAGACCACTTCTTTCCTGGCTGGCTGGCTGTGCGAATCCAGGTCCTGCTGTTTACCCGGTGCAGAAACTATTCGGCTGTGAAGGGGATGAGCTCATATAAAGACTTGTGTGAGGAAATGCAAGATCTCCCAAAGATAGTACAGAATTGTTTCTTAATGAGTCTTGGGTACAGCATTTCATAAGGGACCTTCGGAAAAGTATGAAAAGTATTTGCCTTGGTATCTTAATAACCTCTCCGGGGGAGGGAGCAGTCTCCTTCCCATGCACGGCTGCTGCGAGCTGGAGCCTCAGGTTCCACCGCGGTGAGCAGCCCCTCTGCCTCCTGCATGTCATCGCTTCCACCCCCAAGTGAGGCTGCTCGCAGGCTGGGATTTGACGGTGTCTTTTGTAAATTAGCGTTTGGAAAGGAAACCAACAGGCTTCGCTGGATGCCCATGAATTGATCCAGGTGCTTGTTTCTAATGTAGACAGTAGCTCATTCATGAGCGTAACCCAAAGAGGATGTAGTCGGTTGTATCTTTTTTTTTTTTTTTTAACTGAAAAAAGTATTTTTGTAAGTGATTTAAAAATGGTATAAAAAAAAAAAAACAACAACAAACAAAACCCAAGCAGGTGTTATGCTAAAATGTGAAGTGCTTTTACAGTTTCACAGCATATCTGGGTTTTTTTCCTCTGCATTGCCATTACCAGCAAACAGCTGATCATAATGGACTATAAGGTGCTGGATTATTGCTCAGGTTTATGCTGCTGTGGGGTGTCTGTTGGTTGCATGCCGACTGCAGAAGGGTTCAATTATCTTAATAGTTGCAAAGCAAAGCATAGGACCAAAAGCATGGGTTACTGTTGAGATGTTATAACCCCAAAATGGAAAATAAATATGCTAAAAATACTTTCCATTTCCATTCCTACTTATCCCTTCTTGAAATAAATTAAAACAGCATTAAACAAGTATCCATTTGTTTTTAGAAATTTCTAGAAAGCGCTGGAATATGAGGACAGGAGCATGACAGTGCTACCAGCCCGCTGCAAGACCACATGGAAGCGCTTAATTGAGTGAAGAGACAAGTTTCTTTTGTTTCACATTATAGGATATTATTTAAAACCGATTGCAGCTTGTTGGTTTTGAAGTCTGTTATTTTCAGCCAGTAACCTCTAAACACCGCCTATTTCAGTTGTGTCTGCTCCGCGCCCGCCGAGGCTGGGGGAGGGAGAGAGGGGCAGCCGAAGCAGGGGGCAGCATGCCCTGTGCTGCCGTGCCTCGCTTGCACCAGATGGTCCCACCCCGCAGCACACTTGCTGCTTATTCCCTTCACATTCCTAAATATTACTAATTTTCTCTTCCATAAATCATCAGTTCCCTTTCCTAGCAATTAATCATTTCACTTATTTTTTTGTTCTATATTTAATCCTTCCCATTCATCAACTCTCTCACATGTTAATCTTACAATATTAGAAGGTGCCAGTTCAGATCTGTGTCCGTGTCCCCCGGTTTCCTCTCTTTATTTTGGCAACCGGCAACAAGAATCTCTGGGGGAAGGAGCAGTACTCCTGCCCCACCCCAAATGTCAAATACAACAGACTGACAGCCTGGGGTGGCTTTACCCTTTAATTATTGGGTCAAGACTGGCGCATGAGGCATTTGTGCTCTTTTCCACAGTCTTGTTGAGATGGGAAACTTGTGTCCAGTCCCTTTTTGTATCCAGATGGACTCTTGGCTTCCCTGGCATCAAGGGGAATTAATTACTATTGGGTAAATCACATGTTGTATAGAGTATTTTGTTTTACATGTGCTGAGTTTTTATTCGGTTGAAATTTATTTTCTTCTTGTGTTACAAGATAGAGAAACATAATCTCCTATCTTCCCAGTTTATATTCTAAAACACGTAATTTAGGCAGACCAAACGGAGCCCCTTACCCAGAACTGGGGCGCACCTTCCTCCCGCCCAGCAGCGCTGCTGCGAGGGTTTTGCTGTGTCCCCTTTCCTTCTGCCTGTGCTGGGGTGCCCCTGTTCAGAGCCCAGGCACAGGTGGCTGGGCAGTAGCCCCGGGCTGTCCTACCACCACAGGAGGGCAACCCAAGCCATCCCCAGTGATGCCACAAGATGTCACTTAAATTGGAGAGGTGTTTGTCAAATGATTTAAAAGCCATCACTGTGTGGATGTGTGTCTTGGGGTGGGTGTGGGTTGACAAAGCACGGGAGAGGTGTCTATCAGCGGAGCGGTCTGATGGAATGATAGCTCTTTTGTTCCAAGATACAACTGTAGCGCATGCGTAGACTCCTTTCTGCTTTATTTTACTTGTATATTTGAATTCTACAGAAAACTTTATAAAAGCCACATCAAGTTCCTTAACGTTTTTCAAACCAGCCCCTGACTTAAAAACGCTTTGGTGAGCAGGATGAAGGGACGTGCTGAGGTGTTGACACCTGCAGCAGCAGTTGGAAAGGAAGGACCCAGAGCCCCGTGCCCGGTGGTGTACGGCTCCCTGAGGGACAAACCTAGCCCGGGGAGCCTGCGAGAGGGTGCGTTGAGGGGATTTGTGGCCCAGTGTTTGAATGTCGTATCTTTGACAACATGCATTGCCTGCATCTCTTATCATTTCAGGACTTATTCAGATATCTGAGTAACTTCTCACCTCTCAACTGCAGGTTGATAGTGGTGCCCTTTGTGGACCTGTGTGGGTAAATTCTCTATAGTACATAGCGTTGCTCTGCCTTTAACGTGTATACCTAACTGCTCAGATGAAATAAATTCATTGTACTTTGCTGCAGCTGTCAGTGAAAGGAAATTGTGCATTTTTCCCTCGAGTGTTGTGATACTTTTTCTTCAGTCTTTCTTTCTTTCTTTGAAAGCCCTAGTAGCATGCTACTTTTCAGATTGATCTTTCTTTATGGAGGAAAAATCACTTTCTGCTTTTCTTGTGTTCAGAATTATGCAAAGCAATTGCTGAACATAAACATGCAACAGTAAATGCCATAGAAATGTACTCTACAAAGATTCCACCGTTAACCACACCGAAGAAAACAAAAATGCAAGGTTCTTCAAATCGATGTCACATGCAGGAAGTGACATTTAAATTCTTACTCATTTAAAATTAAGCTCTCTTACCATTTTCCTTTTTTAAAGCGTTGAAGATTTTCCATTAGTTAAAGGGTTGTCTTGCAAGCGTTCAAGAATAAGGTTTTCATTGGGGTTTTTGGGGGGGTTTTTTTTGGTTTTGTTTGTTTGTTTGGTTTTGGTTTTTTTTTTCTAAGAGGCTTGAGCTATTGGACTTTTTAGAGATGGTGGTATACTTGTGAGTGTGAGTACAGTGTACATCTAATTGGCTATTTGAGAACCTGTGTTAGAGGACTGACCTCAGAAGCATTAGGAAATGGTAGTCCCACTGCTTATCTTTACACTTCATAAAAAGCATTGTTTAATTCTTGGAAGAAGAGGGTGTTTCAGTCTCGCTTAGTTTTTTTCTTTGTTCTGGTTTGCTTTGCTTGTGTTGTGTTTTTCCTGGTCCCTTTCAGTGCTGGAATATAGCATTGAAATAACTGTGTGTTTTATGGCTTTTACTCCCAAGTTTTTCATTTTTTTTTGTCATGTGGAAGCCTCATGTTGAGCCTCCAGTAAACAGATTTTCTTGAATCCAAACAAAAAGCAAGGGCTGCGACATGCAACCGGTTTTGGCTGTGAAATTGGAGTCAAAGTCACTGCACACATCCAGTCCCAGCGGCAGTGAGCTTGGGCTTGCCCATGTGTTGTTCTTCCACACTGCTCCCAGCTGAGCTTGTGTCCCAGCAATGAATGACATTCAGGACTCCTCTGGATGGCAAGCTGAGCTGTCAGTCCCCTCTGCTATTCAAGTTGTCCAAACAAGCTTTTTCTCCTTCCTTTCTGAAGGAGTGTTGCTGGAGTAAACATCTGTCCTTCCTCTTCGTTTGAATTGCTGATCCTTTCGCATGCTGGTTGTGTTGTGGATTTAACACAACTGTCGATGCTCTTCTGAAGCATGAAAGGACAATGCATTTGTTTCATTTCTCAGGCATCTGCCAGAAGTATTTGATAGCGTTGAAGTGTCAAGATGTTATCTCAATCACTTAAATTCTGTGCTTCAGTATTTCTCCATTGCTAGTGTTGAAAACAAAACCACCAAATTTGAAGTATGAACTCTCTTTCAAATGAAATACAACATTTAATGTACTTTTGGCTGGTAAAATTATCACAGTTGCTAATTGGTATTATTTTTATCATTACTGTTGGATCTTCTTTATCAGAATATGTTTGTGTTTCTTTCATCTAGCACTTCTCTACAGCATTGTGGAAAAATAAGTCTTTATCTCCTGTGCATGTCCTGTATATTATTCTGTCAGCCAGAAGTGTCTCTGGTATCCTGGAAGTATTGGAAGATTTTAAAATATAGTCTATTAAAGAAAAAAAAAATAATTAAGAGATACTCTGTTAAAAAAAAAAAAAGCTAAAATCCTGTTAAATAATTAAGATGCTTTGGGCTTTATCAGGATTGACAGTGTTCTTGCCATAATATACATATGCAAAAACTGTAAGAAGTTTAATATTTTATAGCAAGGATAACTCCAAAACCTAAATCTGCTGGCTTGTTTCTATGGTAACAAATATTGAAATATGACTAGCCAACATTGTAGGTCCATCCCCCCCCTTTAATTTCTGTCTATGGGTTCTAGTTCATTAAAACTGTAGAATCCTTTTAAAATTGGTGTGTTCTGTTGTAAAATTCCTTAAGATTAATGTTGAACATAACTTTAAATTTTAACATAAACATTTCTTTGAAAGAGATTTCTAAGACTACATACTCACCGATCTGGTATTTTTGTTCTTCATTGGCAAGTTGAAGTATTTTTTTTTCTTTTTTCTGTGCATGACTATAGTTAAAAAATGGAGTTTCATTCTATGGATTCTGCTGAAAATATTAAAGACTGCTTAACTGTAGCAGTCCGGCTGGAGGACAGCAACAGCATGAAGTCAGCACCTGCCGGATTAAATTTAGTGGTCAGGACCTCTTGGCCAGAACTGCTTCTTTGGGATCCTGTCCTATGCTTAAGATTGAAATGATGACTTACTGGGAGCTTCAGCCTTCATTTCAATTAATTCCACTTAACTTTTTGTTTATTACGGTGTATTTTCTAGGTATCTGATTTAAGCCACTTTGTGTTTGACGTCTTCTGGTTGTTTTTCTTAAGAGGGCAGCCCAGCAGTGTTGGGAAGTAATCTGAAGTGCTGGCTGTGGGATTCCATTTCCCCAGTGGTAACTCAAGCCACAAGCACCTAGTCCCAGCAGTAAGAGAAAAATGTTGAGACTTTGAAGTGAACCATCAGGTTGATACAACATTTTGCATCTGGTTGACTAGCCAGCATTAGATGCAGCTGGAAGCGGAAAGGCTTCCTCCCTCCACCTGCGGGAACTCTGGTTTCTGCTGGGATGTAGTAAAGATAATGAGGCAACAGAAAGAAAATTTCAGAAACTCAGATTTGCGCTTAACAGCTGTGTTTCAGGAGCCCATGGTTATGGACTAAATGCATGTTTTCTCATAGGGCTAATAGCATCCACCCTTTTTTCCTCCAAAAGACTTGCAGCTGGGGATTTGGAAATCATACCCCAGAAACCTTAACTGATGCCTTGAAGGGCAGAGAGGTGCAGCTGGAACCAGTAACTGAGGTACTCAATAAAAGCAGAAGGTGGTGTCCAGAGAAAGTGCAGTTCATTCATTTGCATCCTTCCAGAGCAATAAGGAATAAAGTGGGATATTTAGTGGGCAAAGGATTATCTCCACAGTCCTGTGCAGGGATGAGTGATTTCAGTGCTGAGCTCGAGGCTGGCGTAGGCAGAGCTTTCCTCCGAGAGCCAGGAGAGTTGGCAGTTCTGCTCCTCAGGCGGAGCCAGGCTGAAAGAAGAGGGCAGTATATGTGCACAAGGGAACGTAAAAACAAAACAACAGGCATAAATACTATTCAACTGGACTGTAAGCAAAATATCCTGTCACCTCGCAAGCCCTGGGTAAATCTCCAGAACCTCCTTTTATGATTGCAAACTTCATGTAGAAAAAGAATTGAGGCAGTGTTCAGCAAGGAAGTTGTTTTGGGCTGGATATGGGAGTCTTGCGTTCACGCACCCCCACGCCGCACAGTCAAGGATGGCAATGTCCGCTCTTGGCAATATTTTGAACTCCAGACTTCAGCGCAAGTCCATGGAAAAACGGTTGATCTCTGCAATGAGCTTCACCCAAGGGGCAATAGGTACATATTCTTGTTAATCAGAAATAGCATTTTTCTGCAGGGCTGCTTCCCCCACCACTGCCCCACCACCTTTTTCTTTTTGTTTTCATGATGAAGTCTTTTTTTGTCTTTTTTTTTCTTCTTTTTTTTTTTTTCTTTTTTTTTTTTTCCTCCAATAGAAAAGCAAACAACCTCCGGTCTCATAACTACAAGATGAAACTTGGCTTTTCCGGACAGAGGTGTGAAGTCTCCATATGTATTTGTAGAGTGCCTAGTACAGGGAGAGTACCGTTTGAGTCCCCTGGGAGCTGGAGTGAAAGCCTCTTTTGTTTATGTTTTTATATCCAAACACAAATTTTGAACAGAATTTTCTGAATGAAACTGACTCCAGACTTGCTACGAATGAGTGAAAAAGTTCTGCTCTTTCATTTCTTGGGTTGAGTGCAGAACTTCGTAAAACCATGGATGTGCTCCAGCCCAAACTCCTTTTCTTTAAAATAATCAATTTTTCTTAAATAGGTGCAAGAATATATCTAACAAAACGAGTCCTGTTTTGAGGCTTTCACACATCGTACTGATGAGCTTGTCAAATTTATTTTCAGGAAAAGTGAGCAGGATTATACATGTGCATGAAAGCTGTGAATACTCCTGTTCCATTAGGCTTGTAATCTTTTGCAGGCACAGCAAGCCTGCTTACTACAGCACGGCCAGTTGGTTGCCATCGGGAAGCTTTCACGATGGACAAATGGTGTCCACACCAGCTTTTCCACCTTACTTTAAAACATCTGGTATATATCAGGGTCCTACACACCCTTTTTGACTCTTGGAGCTGTGAAATGAAAAAGCAACTTGTATTCTTCTGTGATCAGCTCTCACATTCTCATATGGTGTCTGTGTGATCAGACACATCAAATTATACTTTGACTTGCTCCTACAGTTTGAAAAATACTTACCATCGGGTTTAGAGAAACCGCTTAGTAAAATCCTGCAAAGAGTGAGCGTGAGTTGAGGGGAAGCAGACGTAAGAGGTAAGATGCTCTGCTCAGTGCAAGGCAGAGGCAGAGTTCAAGCCACGATTGCTGCTATTAACCTTCACGGCATTTGTGCAGAATAGGAGTTGGTGGTTTTGCACAGCTGAAGTCGGTATTGCCCTTAACATAAGCAATCCTGTAGGAAGATGCATACCAGATGATTAAAAAATAATAGGTAGAGTGAGTGCATGCAGAGAAAATCTGCTTTGATAGGGGAGTGTTTTGTTTCCTGCAGGAGTTACATAGCCCCTTGTGAGAGGAGAAACAAGGATTTGTAGAACTGTATTCATTTGAAATGTCTCTGAGTGCTTGGTGCTGTCCTGATAGCGGGGGATTTTTTTTTCTGGTGAGTTTTTTTTGAGACCTACAGTTTGGAACAGAAGGTGGATGGTACAACTCTGTAATGCCTTTTATGTGATATTCCCAACCATAATGTTACTGAGAGCAAGTCTCCCTGCCCCATTTCCCTGCTGATTAAAAATTCAGTTCCTTATTTTTGAGTCCTCTGGAGATGAAATTTCGAGAGGTCAAGGGTGACTCTGTTGCAGCTTCTTTTCTGTCCTCAATTTCCTAGCCTTATGGCAGAGTGTTTTTCTCTATAGTTACTTCTGCCATAGTGGTTGAAGACAGAAAATGTTTAGCTTAACCCTGGCAGCTCAACCTTGTGCTGGATTAATTAAAAACATTGTGCTATGCCCTCCACAGCTGCAGAGCGTTGTTTGGGAGGGGAGCAAAGGGAGGAGCACTGTGCACTGGGGGCTGGAGGACTCATCCTGCCTGCCAGGATCCCTGCCGTCAGCGGGAGATCCCTGTGTGTAAGGGGAGCAGGTATCGGCTCCCAGATCTGCCACGCAGCCACCGGAGCTGAATTTCGCCTGCAGCGCTCTGTTTGCAGGGGAGCTGTTCCACCACCAGAGTATTTTACTTTCTGAAGTTGTTTCAGTCCCCTTTTCCATCCTGGGGAAAAAAAAAAGCCCTTTGGAAGAGGGGCTAGGTAATGAAGCTATGCGTTTCTCCTCCATGTTATGTACTTCATACAAGTTAAAAGGCTCGTTCTGCCTTTCATCTTGTGGACTGGTTTGTGCAGATATTTCCTAACTTTTCCCATGACGTTTTTGCCTGGTTCTTCAGAAGGTTGTACAGACTGAAAGAGACTATTGTTTCCGCAAGAGCGCAAGCATGTGCACATCGGCTAATCTGGTTGGTACAGGATTTCAGGAGTGGGTGTTGGACTGAGGAATGGGATTGGGATGTGTGCAGCTACGAATTCTTGCTAGCGGCATGCTCTCTTATTCTGTAAATAATACCGCATTTCACTTTCTAGGTTTGCCATTTATTTTTCTCCAAAAGTTGAACTCCAGTACCTTGAGATATAAACAGGGAAACGGTGTACAGGAAGATTGCAAAAGCTTTGGTTAGCAGCAATTGGAAAGCTGGTTCAGTTTTCAGTCCAGTGCCTGGATAGGTAACAGCTACTTGATTGCACAGAGACTGAGCACACTTACTTTTCACAAACATCATAGGTTTAAAATTGATACTTCATTGTCTTTCTCGCTTTCTCCTTCCCTACATTTGGGTTTTCATTTTTGAAGTACAGGATACACAAACAAATACTCTTTAGCCTGGCATTTAAGAGGCAGACTTTGGCAATCAAGACGCATTTGCCAGCTCTTGAGACACTGCAATCTGAACCTTGCATTTACAACAAACACTTTCTGCAAAGTAGTTTGCATACAAGATATCATGTGATAACGGTGTTTTGTTTTTTTGGGTTTGCTTTTTTTTTCAGTCAGATAGTATCGTCAGGGAGCAAAGAAACCACTGGTGGTTGTTTTTGTTTTACACCTAGGATCTTGTCAGATGCAACCTTGCCGCAGATTTTTTTTTCCCTTTCAGGAGCATTACCTAGAAGATGATGCTGGGATAACTCCAGCTTCCTGGTGGTGACCCAGATCTCTGCTGGCGATGAGATCTCATCTCCACTGGGCACAGAGTGAGAACAGCAGTGTGTTTTCAACTACTGATCCACGGGCATGTTCCCATACGGTGTTTCCAGGCTCGTCAGCAGCCTTGCAGTGCCTTGGCTATTGCTGCTGACGTGCCCGTGTCTGGCGGCGAAAGGCGGGGTTTTCTTCCATGGTCTGGTTTCATGTAGGTCTCGTAAGAGGGTGTGAGGCAACTCCAGGGTGTTTTTACATACTACTTTTATGTATGTGTGAGACAGCATAAAAATCCATGGAGGTTTTTTAGCAGCAACAACATTGTATGACTGATGATTCGCTGTATCTCTGTTCTAATACGGTTTCCTTGCTTGGTCAGGAGTAGTTTCTGTTTGTGAGTGACCCCTTGGAACTAGGAGATGCAGGCTGGGAAGGCTGAGACTTGTTGGTAATTTAAGAATTGATGAGGATTGATAGTGTGGTTTCTTGATGGATTTTGTCTGGCTGAGATGCTTTTTGATGGATGCACAGGAATTCCCAGGTGTTGATAAAAGCACTTGACCGTAGCCAGTTTTTCCCCAAGAGGGCAGGGAAGAGAGGTTGTGAAGTGAGGAAGAGTTGGAGATTTCTCTGGTTGCTTTTCGTCTACAGGCTGTTTTATTTAGCAGAGTCTCACCCAGAGTCATGTGTGGTTTTTAGCACCTCTGGACCAAACTGTGTTGGCTGTCCTTGAAGGGGTTTTCCAATGCTTCCATGGGACACAACATGAGTCAACTAACCTTGCTTCACAGACCACCTCACTGCTTGCCCAAGTGGTGTTTCTGTAATTGCACCTCCTTTTCAGCAGCTCATGGGCACAGTACAGAGCACTGGAACCAGTCTGCGAAGCTGCCTTTTCCTATCCGAGACCCCTTCTGTGTTAGGCAGAGTCCTTGCTGCTATAGCCAGGAATATTTGAGTTGTGTTTTTGCTGACAGTTTTCTGCTCTGCACTCCTGTGAGGATTGGATGTAGGGCAGTTTGGAGGGTTCCTAGCAGTGGAACTCCCTATTTACAGTCAGCGAGTTCATTAGAGTCCTAAATTATTTACCTTAAAGAATTCAAGCCCTGAATTATTTACCTTTAAGGTCTGTCTTCCTGCATTGTGCATTTGGTTAACTGTAGACCTGTGCTCTGTTATATGCTACGAATGTCTAAGGCAGTGTAGTATCTAGGGCGGTTCCAGCTATTTGTTGTTAATTTTAATTTCGTACACAAATATATTACAGTATTATAACTGAGGTCAGAGTGCGGCTCAGTGAGGTATGAAAAGGATTTCTGTAGACCTAATTTTTAGTCTTGTGAATGCATGGACACTTTTCGATTACGTGATCGCACTCTTCTCTTTCTGCAAGTCCCCTGCCTTGTGCCAAGCCTACAGCTGTATCTGCAAGCCCTGGGCGAATGTCCTCTTCAGCATTTTGGTTTTTCCCTGCTGTTCCATGTTTGGCTCCAGGCTTTTATTTAGGGCATACTATTTCAAATCCTACTGAAGAAGTTTGCCATTTCCTCACAAACTTACTCTGTTTATCAGTCTCAGGCTTGAGGGTTTGACAAATAATTCGGGAAACATTGCCACTTCTTTACAGGAAGAGAGTTAAAACAAGAGGACGAAGGATCTTGAGGATCTTACGGCCTTGCTGCTGAGATGTCTCTGTACTATGTAGTATTTCATGTACTGGAAATGCGATTCCCTTTTGCTGTGAGTGTTCATTAGTTTTGCTTGAGAGAAGCCAGGGTTTCAGGCTGGTTAGGAACTTGCCATTAATGGCCACTTGGGAAATGCTGGATTTAAGTGACTGGAGCGGCACTGCATCAGAGCTGCATGGCAGCTCTCCAAGGCATGGCTCATCTGCCGGAGCACTGAGAAGGGGTGGCAGGGAGTGGCAGAGTGGCTGCTGTCTTCACTGCCAACACCTGTCAGAGTTGTCCTGCGCTGTTATCCCACAGCCCTGGTGCACAGCTCAGGTACGTCCCCTGTGCTGAGCGCAGCAAGAGAGGGCAAAGGGAGCTGCTGCGGGCAGCGCTCACCCACCATGTTCCCCTCCCTTTTTAGTGCTTCAGCTCATCAATGTTCTGTCTTGCCAATATAGCTTTGGTCCACCAAAGAAAAAAGGCAGGTGGCAAACAAGTGGCAGACAGCATCCACTGGCATCGTTGAGGCTTGAACATGATTTATTAGCAGTGCTGCAGCTGCACAGCCAACGTGAGCCCTCTGTTCCTAACCAGGTTGTCACTCTCGCCCCATCCTATCTCCAATTTTCTCTCCCTGTTAAGTGAAATTTCTTGGTTTGACCTATTTTTCCCTGCTGTGCCCTGGCCCAGCTCTTGGCTGCTCTGTGTTGAGTGTGGATGGCTCCAAGGTGCCAGGGCTGCAGCAGGGAGATCACCTGGAGCAGGGGAGAGGGTTGATCGCTTTCTTTGCTCGGGAGGTGGCCCTGCCCAGTCAGGAGCAGATGCCAGAGGCAAAGGCCCACTCTCCTCCTCAGCCCTGGACTAGACCGTGCTCTTTGCTTTTTTGTGTCACCTGGCTAGTCCCACGTTTAATCTCTCTGTTCCAGTGGTTGCCAGAATTTGTTGAGTCTTTCCAGCCACTTCTTTGGGAATGCTTCAAATCAGACCGCTGCAACCAAAACCTTGCAACAAAAACTTTCTGGCAGACATCCATGTCAATGATGGACAGAGTATGCCAAATGCCCGAGCCCTGAAATCACAGGAAGGGTATCACAGCCATATCCTGCACCCCGAGCTGTGTAGTTGTGTTTAATTCATATGCCCTTGTGGAGGTAGGCATGGGATCACATACAGACGGTTGAGTTGCACCTTCTTAAGTGAAAGGGTTTGTTTTGTTTGCTTTCAGAAAGGGCAGTGAAATACTGACGTTAATGGCATTTCCAGTACTGAAAATCCAGTTGCATTTTTTTCTTTACTTATGGTGTGTCTTCTGGCCACTCAGGGAGGCTGGTGGGGTTTTTTGAGGTTGTATTTTCAGTTGGGTTTCTACCATACGGGCTTTTTTCCTTATTTTAAGTGTGGAAATTTCTTATATGAAGTGTACATCTTGGTTCATTGGTGTATTGGCAGGAGAATTCGACACTGAAGCATAAAGCTACTAATATGTGAGGTGAGGAGTAAACACAGACACTAAAAGACCCTTTCAAGAATTTTAAGCAGAGTCACTACTTAAATAATGCTGTAGGTACAAAGTTCAGGGAAATTGTACGATTAAGTAATTTACCGTCAATGTAATTTTGCAAGTAGTATTTTTACATTGCTGCTGCAGTTATTAGTGGCATGTGTTTACTGTTGAAACTGAAAGAAACTTAAGCAGCTCTCTCTTCCCCTGTATTTCTGCTTTGGCATTGGTCCCGGTGCTGCCAGGCAGGATGCCCTGGGGAGAAGGCAGAGGATGCGGGCGCAGGACACCTGTGTTCCTCTGCGCAGCTCTACAAGTGATGGACTGTGGTACCTTGGCTGCCCCTTCAAGTTGTTCTCTGTCACTTCTATTTGGTCAATAAGCAATTTTGGGGAAAGAAGTTTTTCTTGTTTAATACCTTTATGACACATGGCAGAAAACAAAGGACCTAAATATTTGCCTAGAAGGCCAACTGCTGTAATGCAAATAATAGATGATTGTGTGCAGTTAATCAATTTTCTCTTTTGTGTTGTTTTTCACAGAGAGCGATGAAGCAAGAGAGAAGTTTTTAAAAACAGAAAAATGTGATTGCATAAACATCATTGTTGGCAGGAGGACTCGGTGGATTCAGGTAATAATGTGACACCACTTTTTATTACGCTTTAAAAACTGTCTAGGTTTCAGGCTGGTAGTGGCCTTTTGTAAGGGATTGAGGAGTAGAGGAAAGTGACACAGTATAACAAGACCCAGTGGCTGGCTGTTAAATTAATTCAGAGCAGGCGAGAGGGTGTGAGTGCTCCCACAGCACGGGTGATTGCTGAATAGGGCAATGTGGCTGGGGCTGCAGTAGCTTCCTTCCTTATGTCAGGCTATTGAATCTGAGGCTGTGTTTTGGGATTTTTTTCCTTTTTTTATGTTTGGGTATGGGTTTGGGGGTTTTGTTTTGGAGTTTTGTTTTGGAGTTTTTTTTACACTAAGAGATTCTCTAATGACAACTTCTTACAGCTGCGTCAATGTAGGTAGGGAAGCTCCATGCCAGTTCTATGGAAGAAGGTCAAACGATCAGCTGTCCCTTCAGACTCCACAACTCTGAATCTATGAATATTTCCCTTGAATTACCCCTTTTAAAAGATTTCTGGATCAGAGCAGATCATTATCTGCTAAAAGACCCAGACCTAGACCTTTACTGCTTTAGAGGACTACTGCTGGTTGTTTTCTGTGTGTGAATGAAGACAATTTCTTGTTGCATGGTTGTAGGAAACCTAATGTGTGATGTTTAAGCATGCTACTAATATGTTTGCAACAATCTTGTCTTAAAATAATGGACTTTACATATTTAGATCCTGTTTTGTAGGAAATGTAAGTTTCTAGCTAAAACACATCTGTTATGTTTTTAATCATTTTAATTATTTCCCTCACTGAGGGCAGGGGGAGCGGAGTTTGCAGTGTTAATTGCACTCCACATTTGTAATTGAGGCCATATCCTACCCTCAAACTTCTTAGGCAATCCCAGTGAAGTCATCAGGCTTTTCACAAGCTTACAGGCTTTCCCCACGTGTATATGATTCCAGGATAATGGCCTACAGTGCATTTTTTCACGTACTGATTTCTCACACGTACGAGGAGATGCAAAAAACATGCACCATTTTCAACGTAGCCTCTTGGTTTCCAGCACCAGCTGGAGAGGTTCTGCAGGATTTTATCAAGAAGCAGATCAGCAGAGCTAGTTGCCTTAGACTGAGCTGTTTTTAACTGGCGAGTCCTTTGCATTTTCTTTGTTGGGTGCTAGGTGGGAAAAACGCAATTGTGGCTTTGCCTTGCTATAGTCATGACCAAGAAGGATGTTTAAATAGCATATGAATGGGTGTGGATTTGATATTTCCTAGAGCCAGCTTCTTTTTAGTATTAAATTGCATACTCCGGGAAGATAGTTGCTGTATCAACATTGGTATAATGACACATTATTAAAAAATCAATATCCAGTCATAGAAACGAGTCCTGGTGTAAGCAGTTGGGTGCTTACAGCTGCGATTTGTATGTATTTGCAAATGTAATGGGCTTTTTTCCTTGTAGCACTGGTAACTTGGATAAACACTGTATGTGTGACTCATTGCAGAGTATAAACTTATTTTAAAGGAGCAAGTGTGGGATTTGCTGAATATCCTATTGCTTGCATCCCTGAATACTTGCATTAGGTCATGATTAATCTTAAATTGGCCAACCTGAGAGGAAAATTACTGCTGATCTCCCATAGGTGACTTCAGAAATAACAGAAGGATGGAAGTGCTTTAAAAACATAAATAGTAGTTAAAATTTATAAAATCATAAAGCAAACATATGGTACAAGGTCTTCTAAAATATAACACTTGAAAGCTTTTTTTATAGTTTCACAAAGAGCTTGTTTAGTTATCACAGGAAAAGTAAATATTTTCATTCCTTTTTCTTCACCTCTCTCTCATTCCATTCCTCTTTCTTTTTCTCTTTTCTCCTTTTTTGTCTCTTTTCTTTTTTCCCCAGAATCTTCTTAATTTGGTGGGATGGGGGACCAGCACCCAATGTGCCTAGAAAGCCCTACTTGGGAGCAGGAGATAACAGTGCTAATTGTCCTCCTGTTGTTAGGTTCGGTCTTGATGTCCTTCTGCAGTGTTGGGATGGAGTTGATGTAATCCAAACTGAACGCTCCCTGTGTGCATGTGTGCGTGAGCGAGATGCGATGGGCACTGCAGCAGCTCCTGCACTGGTCAAGAACACGCCTATTTTTTAACGTGGTACCCCAAGCATCAGTGATGAGGGATGTGATCCCTCTGTGTGTGTGTGTGTGTGTGTGCACGTGCACAAGCTCATGGGGTGCAGCACAACACAGCATCCATGCTCTTCTACCGCATCCTTGGTGGGGCAGCCACCATCCCCAGCTCTTTGAGCATCACAGCGGGGAGGCGAGGCTGCTGCTGAAAGGGGGCGAAGGAGGAAGACGGGGAGTGGAGGAGTGGAGGGCCGGGCGGGGAGGGAGAGCCGGGGAGGAAGACACAGCTCCAGAGGGAAATACTCTGTGCTTTGCAGTTGCTTGTGTGGATAGAAACCAGATGGTGCGCTGGAACACCCGCTCGCTCGGGCGGCAGTGAAGCCAAACATATGGTTAATGGTTAGGAGAAAGAGCTTTGCAAGCCAGGGCTTTGCTGACTGCCTCGCATTACAGATTGTTGCAGTGTGTCATTACATTGCCAAACTAAGTGCTTAATACCCGCTGCGGGCGCTGGGCAGGCATTTGCAGGGAGGATGCTGAGGCTCCCTGGGCAGGGCGGGAGGCTAACATCACGTGCGTCCCCCCACCACACCCCCTCACGCCCCCTTTCCCCACTGGAAACGCCGTAAATCTCCCCTTTTACAAACTCAAACCTACAGCAGGCAGTTTTCCCATTCTGCGAGTCTTTAATCCGTTTATTTCCAACAGCGTATGGTTGGTTTTGCCCTTTTTTGTGCCTTTTTCTTTTTGGTCCCTGAGCAGCAAAGTTCACCTAGGCTGCAGCACCGCACTTACATGCCCGGCATCTGAAGTTCCTGCTCTGGGATCTTTGGGCGACACCAGGCCCATGTTATCTAAGGAACTGCTGAGCTCATTCATCTCCTTTTCACGGCCCGCTTCCTTTTATTTTTAGCCAAATCCGTCAGGCCTGACAGGCGGGTAATTTGAGCCAGAGAAAGGGCAAAGCTCCAGGTCCTTTCCACAAAGCAATTCTTCTCCTCCCTCCTGGGAAGGCTCCAAACTTGGCCTGCTCCAGGCAGATGGATTTGTTGAGTCATGTGAGATCATTTACACAAAAACACAGCGAGGCAGTGAAAAGGAAAAAAAAAAAAAAAAAAGGAAAGAAAAAAGAAAAAAAGGTGGGGGGAAGGGGTGGGAGAGCGTGTGCTGCCGGGGCTGCTGCAAGCGTAGGAAATGTGCTGCGAGGCAGCTAGACAGAGGAATGCAGCAGATTCATTCTTGTATAAGGTAATGTCTCGTTTATAGTACAGGGTGGAGCCAGCACGGAGGAGAAATCACTCAAAAACAGATTACGCATTTAAAACAAAAATTCTCCTTAAAATAAATAATAATAATAATAATAAAAACCCAACAACCAACCAACCAACAAGCAAGCTGCGCACACAGGCGCGCAACAAAGACGGCGTTGTTGACAGCACCGGATTACAGTAGCGGTAAACTCCGGGCTGGGAGGTTGCTGGAAAATGAGTTTGCTCCGTGATGCAACCGGAGTTTGCTTTGTCTGGCCGCCAGCGCAAGCGGGGCGGTGGGGACGGGGAGCCTGGCGGGCGCTGCGCGCACTTTGCTCTGTCCAGGGATGGCTTCAGGCGCTGGGGAGGGATGGAGGGAGCCATGCAGGATCCCAAGCGGGCAGGCTGTGCTGGGGCATCATTCACAGTAAAAATGGGGTGGTGGTGGTGGTGGGGTGTGTGCATGGAGGGGGCAGGGGAGAGCTTCTTCTTGTTTTGGTTTTGAACTGGTTGTGGCATGATTTTCATTACATCAGGCAGTAAATTGCATTTATTCAGTTGAATGTTGATTTTGTTACTGTTTGCAACCTAAGCTAACCCCAGCGTGTTGGGTTTGTTTTCTTTAAGTGGGTGGTAAGAGAGAACATCAAACTTGGGGCTTTTCAGATCTTGATGCATCCAGGAGAATCAGGTTGGGTTAATTTATGCAGTGTTCTAACAAGATGTGTTCAAACCTTTAAATAGACGTGGACTGTATTTAAATATTGTTAATATAACTTCCAGTTACTCCAGATTTCTTAGCAAGGCAGTATCTGAATACTAGTGTTTTGTCCTGATGATGATTAAAAATCAAAGCAGGGGCAGAAACTGGAACTGAAAATTGGTGGAGAACACGTGCAATCAAACAAGTCCGAGGCAAAGCATTTCATTAAATTCTCAGCTGCAGTTAAGGAACTCATGGGAGCATGTAAATGTGGGTTTGTATTTTAACTTGACCCTTTCCCCCGCTGAGCAGCGTCTTCTCCAGACTCCACAGCGGTGTCCGCTGAGGTGTTTTCCTCTGGGGAGAGAAGGGTTTGTCTGGAGCCTGCCTCTCTCTGCTTGATCTTGTCTTCCCTTTTTCTCTTCTCCCGCTTCTTTTTTGCACTTTTGTCTGAAAGCTGGCTAGCCTTCCCAGCCCGCTTGCCCTGCCGGGCTGTGTCGCTGAGCATGTTCGGCATGGGGAGAACCTTCACTTCTTGTGCTTAAGAGTTTTCTCACTTGGTGGAAATCTTTTGTCTTCTCTGTCTCTTGATCGGGCCGCCCCTCGTTAATTATGTTGAAGGAGCACTTGGCAGCACCCCGTGTCCCGGCTGGGGTCCCACGCTGCACAGAGCTGCATGGGGTCCTGGCCCCTCAGCTTACAGCTGCTGTCTGGGGTGAGGATCAGCAGAGGGATAAAGTATAAGGATGAGAAATACAGCCGGGTTTGGGACCTAGATTGTGCAATAAGCTATGGCCGTAGCATGGCAGCTTTTAACAAGGAATGGCTGTAGATTGCTCTGAGGTCCTCGGAAAGGTCCCAGAGAAGGACAGCGTTGTTATTTATACTGTTTGCATAGTTACTGTAAGTTTCTTTCCCTTCTTCCCCAAGATAAGTAATTATCCTACATTTTCTGTTGCTGTGAGCAACATTTCCTGTAGTTACCCAGAGCTGCAATTCCAGTTAAATTCTCACTTTATAAAGCTAATCTCCCAGCAGTGGCTGTGGGATTTCCAAAAGAAAAAGACATTTGTGAGGAGCCAAAGTTTTAAGATTTTTGTCTTAGTGGACAATTCTGCATAACTCCTCTGTTAACTGTTCACATTCATTATCGGTTGAGAGCTCAAAGACTTGTAGTTTTTTTAATTCCCCTGCAGAGTGCCACACTCCCCAGTATCTCCCTTTTCTGCTGTGAAGATGCCTCCTGTGTTGCTATTTGCATCTTTGTGTTGGACAACCAGCCTGACTAGACAGATTTCAGGAACTGTTCATGACCTGACTATCGGGAAAATCAGCTTTACTCTTCCTTCCCCTTCTGTCACGGCCGCTCAACTTCCTCCCCTTCTTATAAAAGTGTGTTCTCTGTAAGATGCTATCAGCCCTGTAATTCTTTATCTTGCTTCTCCTATCATTTCCATTCTTCTGCTCCTACTGCCTCTTCCTCTGGCTCATGATTAGACCAGACATTTCTCTGCTGCTGGCATCTTCCCTCCTCGCATGTACTGTGGTGCTGCCTCCTTTGGGATCTGAGGAAGGATGAGTTTGGCTTTCATACGTGTTGTGTCATGTCCCGTGCTTAGCTTCAGTTTGGGCAGGTAGAGGGTATCATCTATGGTGATTTTTCTTTCGTTGCTGCCTTAAGCAACCAAGTCTCTTGTCCACCTATGTTGGAGGATGAGCAGGAGGTCCTCAGGCTCCTCCAATGCGGACCTCCTGCTGAGGTTGCTCAACCTCCTGCTGAGGCTGCTCTTTCCAAAGCAATGCAACCTGTAGCCAGGGGTTTGATTGCTTTCCTCCAGGTATGAGAGTACTATATTTCCTTCCAAAGACCTTATTCTGTGCCCTAATTGTATAACGTTCCTCGATCTGAAGTTGTGCCAAGGAGAGATGCTCTGGGAGCGAGGTAACCTTCTATGTTTGAGCTAAAATTATCCTGCTTGACAGGATCGGGTAGCAATTCCCTCCCACAGAAAACTTGGGAAAACTTTATAATTCTCTATGGTGATATCTAAGGTGAGTGGGGTGGTGACCTCCCCGTATTGCAAATGTTCATTTATGGGACTTATGGAAGAACCTCAAAATAAATAAATCTCTAGCCTGACAGCTTCCTCCTTATAGAAAATCGCAGAAGTTATGGTGTAGTGGTGGCAATTTCTTCTTCTTCATGTGTGCAGCTACAGGGTATCCCAGAGGAGAGGCGAGATTTGTTCTAAACAGATTAATCTAAATTTCCATGGAGATTTTTAAGGCATTAAATCTGTGTAAATTTTTCTCATCCAGCAGTGAACTGGTGCAGCGGTGAAGCGCAGGACTGTTTGTGATGTACTTGGAAACCTAGCCGTTTTCTAGCTGTGGCCAGATCCCATTAACTGTGATTTCCCTGCTTCCTTTTTCCTCCTTCTGGAGGAGCCTTCTGGATAGCGACTTCTCTTAACAGCTTGTTTGGAGAATCTGCTCCGAAAATCTCCCAGCCGCTCCGTTCCACTCCACTCAAAGCAAAGTTGGAGCAGTTTATCACCTCCTCATCGGCTGACTTCCATTTCTGCTAGAAAGTCTCCGTCGGCTATAGACCGAACAAGTTTTAATCTTTCCCTTCCGTTTGGTCGAGCGCAGCAGAGGTAGAAGTCCTTTTGGAGATTAAACTTGGCCTGTAGGTTTAGTGAGCCATCAACGCGGACAGCACAGTGTGTATAAAATATGCTTCTTTAATTCCCTTGGAGCATCCTTAAGGATCCTTGAGAGTTATCTGAGAGTTTCTAGCAAGGATGTGTGAGCACCCTCTGACACTGCCCTTACAGTAGCAGCTTTTTCAAGTTTGTGTTAAAAAACGTCACATTGTTTTAAGGCTCTGTTCACTCCATTAGCTTTTCACTGATAGTTCCTGTAGCATTACTAACGGCTAATGTGATCCTTTCGTTTTTAGCCTTGATTCTGTTATAAATTAAATTGGTGTCGGCAAAAGCTGCTTCTGATCATGTGGTGTAAAAAGATTGATTTTTTTTTTTTTTAACCTGTTTGCAGCCTTTGTGCAATTAATGGGAACATACTGTTGCTCCTTGATAAATTCATTCATGTTTAAAAGATATTTGTGAACCATATTTGGCTTTAAGTTGATGTATCACAGCTCTTTGAGGCATTTTGGTGCCTAAATAGCTGGGATTAGACACTCTGATTACTCATGCCAGTTATTTTCCTGTGTCCATACCAAACTCTGTGTGTTACACAAATATTTTTAGTTATAGCCTTGTCAGATTTGTTTAAGGAAAAGAGATGTCCTCATTTTTCAGAGGTGTTTATCTGTGAGTGAGTGGAATTACATTAATGGTTTTTTCTCAGTTGATCAAATTCTAAGTGCTAAGATGAAAGGCCCGCTATTACTTGCAAAAGTAAGACTTGCTTTTACAGGAGTAGAGTAATTCATCTTCTGTATCCGCTTCTCTAATTGCAGCCTGCAAAGACCCTAAAGAGTCCTGCTAGTCAACGATTTCCTTACTGCAACCAGTGAAAAATCAGATTTAAAATGCATTTAACTGATGTTCAGTTCTACATTTGATACCTCTTAATTACTATGGTAACAGTGTAAATAAATGCATGTGATAGCTTACTTGATCATGCAAGTGTTGAATGTCTTTCTCCTTCATCAGAATACTCCTTTTATCAAAGATATCTGCTGTTACAGAGCCTCAAGCTGTTGATTAGGTAAAAGGGAATGCCATACATGGGAAAATAAACCAGCACCCTCAAGGTAGCTACTTAGTAGAAAATAATGAGATTTCTTTTAGCAACTTCAGCTTGTTGTTTTCTGTTTGAATACCTTCTCAAAATTAATAATAAAATACTAAAAAATAAACTTGTCATGCCTTCTGGGAGGATGGCATAAATAATTAACATGGGATATCTGTTTACTCGTTTTGGGGTTCATTGCTTATTGGCTTCCATGTAGTACCATGAACGGGTTTGAAGCCTCTGTGGTGGGCTTAGACTGTGCTGGACCAGCTCAGACCTGTTGCTGCCCTTCTTGATGCTGTTCACTGTGATTAACCGTGTCTGGGTGGATGGCAGAACCCAGATGGTTATGACAAAATAATTGTCCTCTCCTTGATGTGCCACTTGAGCACAAGCATCAGTGAAGCCCCGTCTGCAGCTGGTGACCCTGGAGGCAGCAGGACCACATGCTGCTCCTGGGGAGGGCATCTTGCATGGGTGGCACTGCGCTGCCGAGGGTATACATGGCACAGCCAGACTCGCTCAGCTGTGCTTTTTGAGAGCAAGAGGTTAAAAGGACAAGGGTAAACCACGGTCTGAAGCAGACTCTTGCATCTGGCAGGTCTGTTCTTGGGTGACACTCATTTGGTTACACAGCTCAAGTGCAGCGAGAGTTTCACCCCTGCCCACGGGCTGACAGACACACACCCAATGGGAAGTTATTTTTCTGCTGGGTTTTGCCCCATGTGAGTGTTGTCATCGGAAATAACAGCAAATAAAGGGATGGAGGGTTATGGGGCATCATGGCCTGTTCACTGTTTAAAGTAAATCTTCTGTGATTAATTCTCTGCGGGGCAAAGGAATAGAGGAGTTCATGCCCTAAACTCAGGAGAATTTTTAGTATTTAATGCTAATTTTAACCCTGAAGCATCAGTGAGTTAAGCAGAGCCCAAAGTGCTGCTTTTAGCCTTCATCGGGAAACATTGGATAGCATCACTGGAGGAGTTGTGGCAGCAGGGGGTTCCCACATGCACGCAGTGGTACTTCTAGAAGAACTAAAGGTTGGTATTTCCAAACAGAAGTGGAGACACATGCGAGTTGGTGACGTATAGTTTGATTTTCAGTACAGTAGGTGGCAGGAGAGACAAAGCGACAGCTTGGCTGAGGTAGCTGTTTGTCCATGTGCTGCAATAACAAATGAAGGCCGCACCACATCTACACCCAATACCCTGCAAAAAAAGTGGCACCATACTGCCAGGTGCTTTTCTGAGATCTATCATCTGTTGTGATAAACGTGAGGACATAAGATGGGAACGTTAGGCACGTGTTGCAATGCCTGTGCTAAATGCTGGACCGTGCCTTGGGTTTCTACGATGTCTTCTGGTAGGCATCAGGGACTAAAGGTTTCATGCAGCCTAAGCCAGTCCCAGTTAACAGCGGTTCATCCTCTTTCCTTTACATCCACAGTGTCGTTGGCCAGGACTTCCCCTCCATTCCCTCTTGCCCAGCCCCAGTGTTGGTTCTTATGAAGCCATGGTACCATGAACTGCTTGATGGGTGAATCCAGCCAACAACTAACTAAACTAAAGACGTGGTTGGATTTTGTGCAACTCAACAGAACCACCTTACCTCCATGCTTGTGAAACTAGGGCTGAGGCAAATGAGCAAGTGATAGGAAAAAGGGACTGGTGGCTTCAGGCTGCAGTAGAGCTGCACCCTTGATCTACCACCCCTGCTAAACAGGGTGGAAGACGTACTTCTTCAGTGGATGGTGAACTAGATGCTGGAGACTTTTTTAAGCCAGCATTGGATATTCTTGGACTTCTGATCTGCAGTCAGATAAAGTAACCTTAAGAGGCTGAAAAACATGTCCTTTCTAAGCATATGAAAGTCTTTCCTAATGGACTTGTGAACTGAAGAATTGGTGGTGGTTTCACTTCTGTCTCTTAGATATCTGTCTCTTTTTTAAAGGTGAAAGATATGTTCCTTGTCTCACTTCAGTTAAGATGAACAAATTGTTTCCGTTCTTATATATGGGAGATTTGGCCTCCTATTGCATGCAAGGACAAAGTCTGCTATGGTCTATGTGTAACATGAGCAAAGTCAATGAGGTTGCATTTGTAAAACAGAGAAGGTGATTTGGCCCAGGGTTTGTAACAGGAGAAAGGAAGCACTTTTGCCCATTGATTTATAGGGAATTAGTGTATATCTAAAATAGGCCCACCCATTTGCTGTGCTTCTTTTTCCAAGGGTTAGTCTCTGAAGGACTTCTGGTCATGATGAAAACAGCTTCATTGTGTATGCCTGCCAGAGGGCACTGAATTTGCCTTAGAGCCAAAAAGAGCAGACAGTAGTTGACTCATAATTGTCAGAGAAATCTTTACTATATGTATGAGCTTCCAATGATGATTTTAGTCCTCCCTTCATCTGTACTTGGACATAAAGGACATAAACTTTGAATTCTGGCATATCAAAACATGCAGTTGTATGATGGCCTAAATTCTGCATATTTATTTGATGTGAAGCCCTGTTGAGCAACTCCTTTTCATTATATTCTGTTCCTGTGCCCACTGGTTTCATAAGATTTTTGTCAGCATTTTTTCAATACAAAAAATTTCAATTAATGTTGTTTTTGTCATTGGAGATGATTGAGAATTGAACTGGTTGTGAAGTTGTGAAACGGTGTGATGTAATGGCAAGGACAAGATATCTGTTTAGGTACTTGCTCAACTGTCTTTGCTGGAGAGCCTGACTGCCCCGTAGATGGAACCTGAGTGCTTCTGGGCATCTCAAAGAAGATGAAATATCACCCTTGTACTGATGAGAAATGGAGGCAGGAATATGGTGATTTATTGAAGGTCATGGAGGAAACCTGAAAGGTTGGGATCTAGGTCTCTTCTACCCTACCCCAGGAAGCTGAGTCCTGTGATTTCTAGTGTGATGGAGTTTACTTCCTCTCCCCTGAGAAACACGAGCCTCTTCCCATTGGAAATATATCTGTTCTTATCATGGAAGGCATGGGCATACGTTTACATATTTGGAACAGAGTTTAAGACTCGTTGCCACGAAAACCGGCACATTTAGAGAGTAGCCAGCTATAGCTGTAGTGTACAGTATTAAAAGGGGAAATGGTCTGAGGGGCACAGACAACCCTTGGTAGCTGCTGTGTTGTTGCTTTACATATAACTCAGAAAGTTTAGTAGCTGGACCAGAGGAGGGACCTGGGCATACAGCAGGTGTGTCAGGTATGGAGGCACTTGGGTATTCAGCTTTTGGGCTGCTCCATCCTTGCATCAATGGGCTGCAAGGACAGGTCCTTTCTCATAGAAGAGCCATTTGTAAAGAATGGGACCTTGCTGGCCAAATTTTCCTTAAATAGGCTGGTATCTTGCAGATACTGATATGTTGATATAAATTGTATGGCCGCAAACAGTTAATTATTTCTGTAACAAGGTTTTAACTGTGGAGTGCTCGGCTTGAAGAGGATCAGGAAGGAGTTCCTATGATTTTTAAAGCAGTAGCTGTGTGAGCCTAATTATGAAAAACGTGCTGAGTTGAAATACTCATTTTTTAAAATTAATTTCCATAAGCAGCTCATAGGCAGGTTTATGCCATGCTGGAAGAAGTCTGACTGCACTTTAATGTAGACACCTGGATTGGTGATCAGGAAAAGATTGTTAAACAACTGGAATTTAAATACCGGTACAGCTTCATTGTAATAATTTCCCCAAGGGCACATTGGTAATTCTGCTAAATAGAGAGTTTAATAGACTTTAATAATGTGTACTTTGGAGACCCTATACACAAAGGAATAATGCATAAAACATTCATTACGGTAAACTGCTACCTTTGCATGTAACAAGGAATCTGTCGAAACAAAACTGGCGCACTGTATGTGACAGCACATCATTGGGGGTTAGCGGACAGAAGTCGTTATCTCCACGTTACCTGTCACTTCACCTGTTGTGATCAAAGTTGCAGCCCATATTGTTCCACCTAACAGTGAATGAGTTATCCTAGGTAGACATTACTTTATTTTCTGAGAAGTCCTTTGCTGGCAGGAGGGCCGTGGTGGTTCACAGGGCTTTGTTTTTCTCTGATATGCCCGTTCAGTGTCAAGAGAAGAGATATCTGATAGGAAACACAGAATAACCCCATTTAAAAAAAAATAATTTAAATAAAGAACATAATAACAAAACAGCAACCTTAGCAGGCATCTCAGAGCGAGTTTAGCATTGAATTTTGATGTGATTTTGCTGTGCTGCTGCTGAGGGCCCTGCTGGAGAACAGGCGAGAAGGAAGAAGGAGCAGATGCTTTTGGTAGAACAGTAGGGCATTTATCTCTTTTAATGAGGTAACATCATTAGTGCTGACAAAGTGCTGCAAATCAATACATGTAATGGACTGCTGCTGTCTTTCAGTAGTGCACAGGCTGTTGTACCTCTGAGCATTCGAATCTGCTGAATCACGGGTCAGGCTTTATCTCCTGTCTGATGCTGGTTTGGTTGTGTTTTTTGTTGTTTGTTTTTTTCTTTTTCTAAACCATTTTGTTTTTACCCCTTCCTAATCTTTGCTTTTGATCTCCGAGAACTGCAGCACACCTCCAGGATATCTGTTGGGGCAGGCACAAGCATAGTGATTTTACGAGCACAGGAATGCATTGAAATGCTGCATATATCTATTGCGGTGCAAGGACCTTCTCTTTATTTGGAAAGAATGAGTTTGTGAATGGCTATTTGAGCCTGATTCCTTCTGCCTAAAATGGCTGCAGGTTTTGTTTTGGGTGACTTCTCCCCACCACCCCCCAGCCCATCACCCCGCCTTTGCCCTCTGCCTGCTTCCTGTAGAGCAGTGGTATAATGTCAGGCACACTAATCATGTCAGCCAGTGGCACTGATGACCCTGACATTCAGCAACAAAAGGCTGGAGAAGAAAGGAGAGAGTGAGGTGGCTGCGGCGCTGGACAAGGAGCAGCAGTGGGTGGGGGGAAATCCGCGGGTCAAAGCATTTCTCTGTACGGAATCCATCGGTGTAAAAATCGTATGCGCAGTTGTATGCGAGGTGAGCAAGGGGAGAAATGAGATGGATGGCAATGGAGATCTGGCCTTTATTCCTCGCTTTTTGCATGGTAAACATAACAGCACATGGCAATAATAGTATGGAAACAACAAAAAAAAACCCAGCAAAATGAATCTAAATTTGAAAAAGCCTAGAGGTTTTAATAATATCTCTGTTAAAAATTACTTGGTTCCCCCAGAACTCCTGTCAAAGCCATGTCATCCTCTACCACAAACAGGTAACATAACCAAAACGTTTGAGGTACGCTGTTTATCGGAGGGCCTGGGTGTGACACTTGGGCATCCGTGCTGATTCCAGGAAAAGAGCCTGTCAGTAAAAAAGATTCATCTGAATAGATCACGCACGTCAGAAAAAAAGTGGTTCCTCTTTCTTTTTTTATCTGCATGCCCCTCCCATCCTGGGCTTCCCAACACCTGCTTGTGGTGAAAGAATATAAACAGAATTGCAAGATTCCTCAGCATTAACTGTTGCCTGACAGCTCCAACTAAGCACTGCAAGGTCACCCAGTTTTTCCTCTTTGTTTTTCTCGCTCCCTGCCGCACATCCAGTGAGCCTGTGCAGCATCCCTGGGTGGTGCCATCCCTAGTGGAAGACCACCTCATACTTCGCCCCTGCCATGGTCTGAAAGTCAGTCACGTTTGCTGCAGTTGATGTGAACCCAGAGCTGGGGTCTCTCATTGCCCACCCTTCTCGTGTTACCCGCAGACCAAGCAGGAGGACACGACTGAGAGCCAAACAAGGTCACAGCTGGGGGGACACGTATTAATATGCACTGAGGTATTGTCCAGTAGTGACACTGCTGAGTGTAGGTTTGGGTTGAGACTATGTAAGGCTCCATTAATACTTAATACTTTTGTTAAATTTAATTGGTGTTCCCGCTGGAGAGATCAGAGGGGTATGCTTCGAGCGACACCCAGGGTACAGTCAGCATTCCTCACTGCTAAAGTGAAAGCATCATTCCTGCAAAACAACAATTTCCCTAGCTGTTTCTTAACCTCCTCATGTTCTTGACTGTCTTGAACTGGCAGAAAGTAATGGCCAACAGATGTAGAAAAGGTATCGTTTTGGGAAAGCTCTAAAGACCTTTTTTTGGTCATGTCCCCTCACCTCCATGCACGCCCAGAACATCCCTTTTATAAATCAACATTTCTGCATCACATGCCAAAGCTTTTCTGTGCTATCTTATTTCATCAGTGAAACCAAAGTTCATTTACCTTCCTCCCAAGGTTGGGATTACAAAAACCTTACACACATCTCACCCTCCTCTCTCGTTGCAGGCAGTCCAGTCCAATAAATAAATACTTGGCCAAGTTTTACTGCCCTTTACCCGGTTAACTAAAAACAAATGCCTTCTGCTTTGTTAAAGGCAAGTCATGCCTACTTCTGTTGTTCCAGCCAGCAGAGTTTCTCAACCAGCTTGGCCTCCGAGGGACTGATTCCTTTTTAGTGAAACAGTTGACACGCTGAAACAGTTACCAAATCTTTCTGTGATAAACATATGAAAAGAAAATAACATAGTCGTGGGCTCTTAAGGAGAGGAAATAGCTGGTCATACCCGTTCCCAAGACTATAAATGACCCACCTTTGCTCTCCTTTCCTTAGTAAAACTGGGGTGAAAGTGTTGTGATGGAGGGCAGAGGCACAGGGGGTGGAAGGGTTTGAGAAGTAGAGAGCTGCTAATACTACAGGCTCCTGGATTAAGATTATCTACTGTGGTGGTTTTTTTCTCATGGATAGTTTATTCAAAATATTTCAGCATGGATTCTGAGCTTGCCACAGCTTCCCAAAGGAAAAGATGCAGGGCTGCTCGTTAGTATTGTTTCAGAGCAGGCGTAAAGGTGATCCTGCTGCAGGCTCAGCTGCTGGTAAGGCTTGGTGGTTACTTTTGTAGTAAGTACAGGGTAAAGCGTTGATGGAGAAGGGCTGCTGGCATGCGATTGCAGCACTGGTGGGCCAAATCGTGTTTGCCTGACTTTCCTGGGTGGTCGCCTAGCTTGTACACAGCACATGGAAACAGATCTTCTGGAATGTGAAACCGTGCCTTCTGCGTTTCTCCCACAAGTATTTTATAGTTTTGACTGGCGTGCGCAAAGGAAATGGAGAATAATAGAAGAAAAAACTTACATAACTCTTCAGCTGTGCTTCCTTTCCATACCAAGGTTTTGCATTTAAAGTAAAAAGACTGGTCTGTGCTACTGTGTCTTTTTTTAAAGTTTAGCGATGAGGTTTTTGGTAAATGAGTGAAGGGGTGATTTTTCCCCCTCCCTTAAACTCATCTCCTGTTTACATAGCGGATACTTCTGTGTGTCTTCACTCAGAGAAACTGAATCCATGTGAGTTTTGTGATTGGGCAATCTGATTCTTAAAAATTCAAAAGATCCCTTTGCCGAAGATAGACTTACTTGATTCCTGGTTTTACAGAAGTAGGTTGTGAAGGGGTCTTGAGAGTTTGAGGATTTTTTTTTTGTTGTTGTTATTTTTAGTAACGATGTTATAAACTAGTAAGTATCCAGGCTTTCGTAAGTCTCATACGTGAGTGCTGTATGTAGGATGAGGAGAGAAGAATGTATGACCGGCATCTCTCTTTCCTTGTTCTCTAGATGTGGCTGCCATCTACTAACTAGCTCTGTGATCATGGCTCTTAACATTTGGTGTCAGATAGACACAGCATGTCTTTTCAGTCCCTTCATGGAAAGAAAAGAGGGCCTTGCCAGCAGGACTCCTTTCTCCAAGCTGCACAGCCTGGAAAAGGCAGCCTGTACACGTAAGGAGTTGTCCTTTCAGAACATGTTGAGGATCCATCTTTGGTCCAACTGTGAATCAGCCACTTAAGGCTGAGGATCCTTTGTACCACCAGAGAAGTCGCCTCCCTGTAACAGTAGGATCTTTGCCCTGGAAGTGAGAGCTTAAAAAGGCACAAACATTTGGAAGATGCATTAAAGCAGTAATGGTATATAAGTTAACAGCAGTAAAGTAGTGCAAGAGCGTGGGGAGTGAATGGGCTTGTGCGAGTCAAAAAGAAAATGCTTGCTTTTCCCCCAGCTCTGCCCTTGGAGTTGGCCTTGTCCTCTAGGGACATGGTCCTGGTTTTGTGAGGGATGCCCAAGGGCTTAAGTCACTTAGCTTCTGAGCTTTGTAGAACTGGGGATAAGTGTTTTGTTGTTTGCAAGGTGCCTGCCAGTCCTCTGCTGGGAACGTGTGAAAAGTATACATGTAAACAGTACCCCTGCCTTTGCAGTGGCTTTCAAATTAAATATCTTCCATTTCGTTAACACGATGACTCCCTAGCCTGCTTTGTCAGCAGCTCACTGAGATGCTTCCCGGTGGCTTACAGCTCTTGGTTTCATCTGGCAAGATCAATCTATAATTCAGGGGTGTACAGGTAAGGGAGCCCTTCAGAGGCTTGCGGGAAAGGAACGGTGCATTCAGCTTGATACTTAGAGAAGGTGAATATTCTGACGGTTTCCCACTGTGTCACGCTATTCAGTTTTGAAAATTGTGGCTTGCATTTACTGTCTCAGTGGAACGAGGCACTCCTCTTGGGCTCCTGGAGGAGACCAAGAAGTGTACACTTAATTGCTTTGTGAATGATGTGAAGTCTTGGAATGCAATCTAGCCATTGCTCATTAACTAGCTGAACCTATTAAACCCGGACAGCAAGCAGGACTGAGTCGGCCGCCCTTGATTGCAGGCAGCTAATGGAGCTGTGGGAGCAAGCTGTGACTGCAGAGCGGAATTGGCAGTAGACTCCCATCAACCTTCTCTGTTTTGAACTCGCCCTACACTCCATTTAGACTTCTGGCTTGGAGACAGATGATTTCAGAGCAGCGAGGAGGCGGGGAGGGTGGAGGGTGGAAAGCATTGTCTTCCCAGCTATGTTAGCTTTGATCTGAAGTTAAAAGCGAACCGGAATTCGAATGGCATTGGTAATTTGACATTTAAACCTGCAGAAGCAGAGAGATTTGTCATCTGGCGGTGGCTGGCTTTGATTATTGATTGGGTCTCATGCAGATGGTTCCGCTACTCAATGCTAAAACAAAAGAAAATGCCTAAATAATGTGACTTGGCATCTTCTCAGTGTTTTTTAGCTCTGAGGGAATCAGCTGCTCTTACAAAGCACACATATAGGTGGTTTGGTACTCATGAAATATATCCTGTCTTGCAAAAGAGCATGGTAGCACTTTGTTGCATTGTCATGCCACACTAGCAGCACAGAAGAAAACAAAATTCGCTAAATGTTAACTGGGTAATTGAGCTTTTGGTCTTTTTTTTTTTTTTTTTCCTTCTTTTTCTTCCAACTAGCTTGAAGAAAAATGAACGGAATTGGGATTTGCCCAGGAAATTTGAAGCGTTTAACCTTTTAAACACACGAGGGCCTCAACTGGACATGGATACAGCCCTGGCTATGTAGCATTTACCTCCAGAGCACTCTTGGCATTGCGCCGGTGCATTGTTTCAGAGCAGTTTTTGCTGCTTGCTAAATCGCCAGCATCTTATCCTTCTGCACTCACATGCCTCCCATCCAGTTGCACTTTGTGCCCAACCTTATTTACCTTGTAGGTTTTGCCAGGATCACAGCTTGGTGGTGTGGCTTCGGGCCCAGTCAGACCATCTGTCAAGGAGAAGGGGAGGAGAAGTAGTGTTTTTGACATGTTGCCTGTAGAAGGGCATGTCCAAATGTGCTTTGAAATCTTTGTTCTACTTGCTTGTTCAATACTTTTAAGCTGCTGTATATTGTGGACTTTTTCCCGTTGTTTTGCCTCAGTTTCCCCATTGTGGAGAGATCATTTCATTTCTAGTCTGGATTTGTACATTTTGTTTGTGCTGCTGGCAGATCCTATCAACACCCACTTTTCTGTGATATTTAAACTTTAAAAGATAAAATAAAAATCTTTGGTGTCATGGAACACTGACTGGCTTGTAAAATAATTGCATATACCAGAGATGCTATTTAAAAATATTGTAGGAGTCTAGTAATACATTAGCATTTTATGCTTTTCACTCTTGAGCAGTCCCAAAGTACTTAAACTGTAGTGCACGCATGCAAACCTGCTGAGATGCAGTCCCTAGGACAGAGGCTGTAAACCAGCCCTGCATCTGCTGAGGGTGCAGGGAGTGATGGATGTGAGCAGCTTGAAACAAAGCAGCCAGAATAAACTGCCTTCTGGAGGAAAATGCTATGAAAATCATCAGTCTTGATGTACGACAGCCAGGGGTTCAGCTTGGGATGCTGTCAGAGTTGCCCACCCTGGGATTGCTAAGCCATGTCTGCACTGGGACCCCCCCAGCCTGAGCTGCCCCAGGTGTTGCCACAGCTGTGGTGCAGCCCTGGGCCGGCACTCCAGACCAAGCGTTTGGAGGGGCGGCTGTTGGATGGGTGTCCATGTGGGCTCTGAGGTAGTAACTTTTCGCTTTTAGTAATCTTCACTGCATTAAAAGCAAATAACCCCTTCACTTGTCAGCAACTACAGATGGAGTAACCCACTGTAGCTGTAGGCTAAGCTGGGCAGAGCTGGTTTGCGGTGGCCGTGTACTGGGAGCAGCGTACAGAGGGGTGGCTGTCGTGGGTCCTTTGGTGGCTGGCGATTCCTTACGTGATACTGAAGCGGCTGTGTCCGCGCACGTGCAAAGCATGTTTCTCTGCATCATCCTAGGCATCCTTCAGCCCATTTTGTATTTGGGTCCCTTTAAAACCAGTGTGTGAGTTGCCCTCAGATTAGCTATTTTATACATGTCTCAGCATGGGGAGGGGGATGAAGAACTTTAATGTGAGGACAACAAAACCATTTTTAGATAATTTTGAGACCCCAGTTACTTCCTTCTGGGAAATTCGTCCTTGCAGAGGCCAATAAAAACTAAAATTTCGTAATGTTTAGCAGAACTAATACCACACCGTGTTTTCTGGTTATTTCAAAACCTCAGTGATTTTTTATCTGAATGTTCCCGAACAGGCACTGTTATTCATGTGTGAGAACCTCAGGAGCAGCTGGGTCAAACAGCAGCCTCACTGAGCTGTCTTCCAAAAGGAATTACGTCATGGCCAGCTGTGATGTCATAGCTCAGGGTTCAGTGAGCTGGCAGCAGCCTCCAAGTCTGGTGTTTCTTCTAACCAAGTGGCATAGCAGCCTGTGCTCCTTTTTCACTCTTTAAAGAAAATGAAGTGATTACTTCTTTCTTTCAGTTTTAAAATATATCATGTCTAAAACAGAGAAAAGAAGAAAATAAAGAACTATTTTATTTTCATTTGACATAACTCTCTTAGGCAGAAAGAGCCTTCCAATACATTGAGTCAGGAAGTAATTAGTCTTGGGAGTGTGAGATGGGTTATAATCTTAATGTCATTTTATCATTACTAAAATAGGCTCATTTTGTCCTTTGCTAATCCATGCAAATCCCATTGATTTAACAGTGTTGTATGGGTGAAAATAAGAAATGTGGCTGGCCTATATTTTGGGATCTTGCCTAATGTAAAAGCTTGCAGAGCATGTTGTTTGATGAAGCAGCCATCCCTCTTGTACGCTGGAGTACCACTACCAAATGCTGGCACAAGCCAGAGCATCTCCTGCAGCTGTTGCTGTTTCAGAGCTAGCAGGTGAAGCACAAAACCTTTCATTTCTCTAGATTCAGCAGAATATGTGTATGTGCGATTTGTCGGTATGTTTATAGCAAAACAGGCTAAGAGCAGAAAACATTTCTAGAGATGGTGAAACCTGCTCTAAATGAAATGAGAGGCTTTAAAAGCTTACACAGATCTTGAAAAACACAAAGGGCTGGACCCAACATTGCTGTTTCAGTCAAATTTAGAACCTCCACCTACTTAAATGGGAATACATTTAGGTCAGTGCTTTTTGTGCTTTGCAAAATTGTCTCCCTAATCTCCTTCGGAGCATTTCTGACTGTGATTTAGGTGGAGGGGGGAGGGAAATGCTTCCAGGCTGAGACTTGTAGCTAAGTTGTCATACAGAGTTAATCTGTTGAAAGACTGAAGTGGTGTAGATAGATAGGCACTGAATTCTGAAACCTGTTATTTACTGGCAAGTATGCTTGCATGCAGGTATTCTTTATTTGGAAGCATTCAGCCAAGGTATCCAGAAACTTTTGGTTTTTAAACCATTTGCCTAAACCGTGGAAGCAAATTCTAGTTGTCTGGGTTGATCTCGCTTTGTTTGTGTGTTTCAGCAAGATTCAGGGAGGTTGTGTCAGATGATCTCTTCTGTACAGTTTCCTGCATTCATCAAGTAAGTGGAGCATAAATATGGTTTCCTCCTTCCTCCACCCCCTTTTTCATTAAATGAAATGGGAAATGTTGAAACTACTGGAAACCTTGATGTGACATTTCTCGATGCAATGATGCTGTCTCTTAGATTTGGATCCTATAAGCAAGTTGCAAACATCAAAAGCTCCTGTATTGCTGGTCTTCTTTAGTGCTGTTGTTTTATGAAGTTGGTAAGGAATAAGTAATCAGGCTAATACATCAGACCAACATATATTTTAAAACATGTAATGAAAAGTACTTCCTTCGTAGGTGATATTAGTGGTAAAGCTGTTGGTAAAGCTCTTTGTTACTTATAAAGGATCCTGAGTTTGAGTCTGCTGTTAGAGGACTTGGCATAATGGGAGGTGGGGTTGGCATTTAGGATATCTTTAACAACTGCCCTGCGAGCAGAGGCTCTAGAAAAACTGTAGCTGGTGCAGTTGTGATTGCAGTGTGAAAACGTGGGCATCACATAAGTGAGACTGAGCCTCCTGGGAATGAATGTTGGCATGCTTGTCTTCCATCAAACGCTCATGTGCTCACCCGTGTCAGTATGTATGGCTGTCGCCCACCCACTAATGAAGAACGAAACAAAAATGTTCTGCAAGGAAGTCTTCCCTTGGCATTCATCCCCCAAGTATTTCTTCTTCTGTCTGCTCAGCAGGTGCTAAAATGGAAAGTAGGAGAGGTACAGAAGTGAAGGAGTTGAACTCGGGAGGAGGTGACCCTGTGTGTTCTCCAGGCTTCCCAAGTATCTCAAGTGCTTGCTTTTGGGAACAGGCATTGGGGCCCATTCCTGTTTGGGCTGATGCTTCAGTTCTTGCCTTTTCGTGTCTGCACTTACTGCTTTTTCACAAGCAATAAAATCAGAAGCTGACAACAAAACCCAACCTTGATGGAGCATTGTCGTGGCAGCTTGGCTTATCTGGAAGCACAGATAATACTAAAAGGTGCTCTGTCAAAGAGGGCTAATTGTCAAGAGGTAGAAGCGAAACTTCAGCACAGTCACACACAGATTTCTTGTCTAGCCGTTGTAAGGCCAAGCAAAGAAAGTTAGGTATCACAAAATTAAAATTCATAATCAAAGCAAATGAAGCAGTATTGTAATTACTTGGGGCAACAGAAGCTAGCTGTTCTCTTGCGCATCTGAAACAGTCATTTCAGTCTTCCTTCAACTTCCTCTTCTCTTCATCTGAGACCTAATAGCTATAGATTTTTGTGACACCTGTGTTTAGTCAGACACCTGTTCTTCGCTAGGAAAAAGTACATCAGTAGTTCTTTCCTGGAGACTTGGAGGGGAGTTAGCACAGACAGGTACCGGTGCTGTCCTGTATCTGCTTGATGATTGCTCTTTCTCAGCAGAGGGTAACTGCAGCGTGATGGTCTGCATTGCAGAAAGTCTAGGTGAGTTGCTTGTGGCATTTTAAAGTCTGGATTTGAACTAGTGGATTCAAGAGTATTTTTCAGTTTCAGAAACACGGGGCACTTTTTATGCTCTTTGTGCTTTGGAAAAAGCTGTGTTTTCTAGGGAGAAACGATGTATCAGATAACTGCAAATGGCAAAATTACTTAACTTTTCTCAGTTTTACACTGAACAGTGCTGTTACCACCAAATTTTAATTGAACCCATCTTACAGACACCTATTGCAGTATACACAGTTTTTACATGTGCGTAAGCTGAGGCACAAAGAAGTTGCTCGGGGTTATACAAGGTTTTTAATGCAACCCGCGTCCCTTGTTGTTTGCTTTAGCCTTTATGTGGCTGTTTGTTACAGTGTGTTAACAAGAAGAGGTGAAATGCGGATGGTTTGTCTTTTTTAAGGCAAGCTATACATTTGTTACACTTGCTCAGTCTATATTTATACTACTTGAGAGCAGTTTATCTGCAAATATCATTAAGTCGTCTCTGGTTTTTACGTTCTTCCAAACGTCTCTTCGTCTTCTGTGTGTGTGTCTTCTGTCTTGATTTGGCAAGATTAAAAAGCTGATGCTGATTTCCAAGTATCTCAAATAATAGCATTTTTTGTCTCGTTTTTTAAGCAAAAAAAAATTTTTTTAAGCAAATAAAACTATTTTAACCCTGAACTCTGTTTTTTCCGTCTTCCCTCTCTCCACCCTGTCTCCTGCCCCATTCACTAACCTGGCTGGTGCCAAGGATGACACCACCAGTGCAGGTAGTGCACTGATCTAATCCATCGACATCCTGCAGATGTACAGAGCAGCTCATAACATCCTGATTTTGTCTAGCTTCTGTATCTCTTGTTCAGTTAATGAGTATCCATGCTCCCCCCCAGTTTTACTCTGAAAAAGTAAGTTAGCAAGCCCCAGGTACTGGTCATCTGCATTATGTTTCCCCCCTCTGTGGAGCCTGTCTGCATGAAGGACTGGGCTTTTTGTAATGATGAACTACAGTTTTTTTCAACGCTGCTGGCCCATTTTGGCTCTGTCTTGAATCCTGACTTTTGAATGTTAATATTTCAGGTCTGTGGCTTGGCCATCCCAGTGCAAAGTCTGCTCTTCCCTTCCAATTTACCCACTGTCAGGTCCAGAAAGACTTTGTCACGTGGGGCTCAAGTGCAGATAACATCTCTCGCGTGAGTTAGTATAAATTGTTGGCAAAAGGGACCTTCCTTTTCATTCTCCATCTGCTGAACCAAATAGCACCATAAGTATAGAAGAATATGAGCTAGTTCAGTAGCCAAAAAAAAAATTTTCTGGATTTTTTTTTTCTCCCAGCTCTGGTAGGTGTTAAGTTTCTGTGTTTCACTGTATTTAGGGAGTCCTAACGTGAACCTGCAGAAGATTTGAGTGGTGATAACTACTAATGTATTAGCGTGCTTGGGGACAAGGGAAGAAGGCAATGCAAAATGGCATGCTGAAGAAGGTATGAACAATTCACAGAACGCAGCTGCTTCTGGTTGAGGTAGAAGATGTGGTTTCTCTTTTAAGCCAGGTATTGAAATGGTTGCTGTTACTGTAAAATGTGAGTACTCTGCAATCTTTTCATCTTGCAGCATCCTTATCAAGTAGAACATAGGTGACAGGAAAACTGTTGTGTTCCCTTAGCGGTTGGTGGTGCATGGGTACCACCTAACTCAACGACCAAAACAAGGTTGCAACCGAACTCTGCTGAGGGCGAGGCTGTAGAGTTTCATGACCCAAACCAAACTGGACAAACAACATGGTTGAGATGAAAAGCAGTAATGCAACACCGCTTGTTCGGGGCTCAGGCAAAAATCTGTCCCTGGAGAAGATGAGAGGAAGATGACAAGGTAGCTGTTCCAGCAAAGCACGTGCCACCTAAGTAACAGATTCCGTCTTGGGTGAAATGATATGTCCTGCTTTGATGAAAACCGTGAGCCAGGCAAGCCTCTGAGAAATTCTTCAGGGAAAGTTTTTTGGGAAAAAAAACAACCAGCCACTGAAAGTAGGTTTCTGGAACACTGGAAGAAAGGCTGCAACAACAAAAGAGGTGCAGGTGAAAGAGATGGACGAATACATTAAGTAAAATCCTTTGAGTAAGCAAAATGTCTGTGACCAGGAATTGATGAAGAGCAATCTAAGAATGAAAACAAAGCTATAATATATTCATGAAGCAAGATGATTATAACTCAGAGGGAGTAGCATTAATTATGACTTCCAAGGCAGAAAAATAGCTTCTAGACTGGGAACCAATTAGCGGTCGATTGCTCTGAACTAGATTTCAAACACAGTACATGAAATGACAATTACACAGTGTTACCAACAGACAACTACTATGATGAGATAAGAGCTGTCAGCAGATTTGGACCAAATTCCTCAGCCTGACATCTGCTAACTAATGGGGAGACTTCCTTCCTGGGGCTAGGTATGGTGACAGAGTGGAGGAATCGATGGCCAAGCATCATCTTCTGTCTCCAAAGCAATAATGTGGGGCCTGGCAGAACTCGCCCTGCTCTCGAGGCTCTTGGTGATGCGTGGGCATAGTGTAAAGATGTCCCCAGAGCAGCTGATGGAATTGTAGTGGTCTGAGTGTACTGGAGGCAACACAGTGCCTATCTTCAGCAGACCTCCATGTGTGGTAGAAGTGGTTGTTGTTTCTTGTGGCAGGGCCAAAAAGAAAAGAATTAAAAACCTCCACAGGAGAACTAGTGAGAGAGGTGTTTCTTCCAGTTTTACTACCAAGTGAACAAGGTTGCTAAAAATATAACTGGTTTTCAGCTAAGCAAGCCCAAATAGTGAGCTTTCCAAGGATGGAAATACCAAAGCCAACACCAGACATCTGAATGCATTCAGCAAAAGCAGCAGCAAAGTTGGTTTCAGAGCAAGAGTAGAGGGCCCTGAGAGAAATAAACAGGTAGCCTTGCCCAAGAAGCTGATCTAGTTCCTGAAAAAGCTATCCCCTTCATTGTTGTCTGCAGCAGCTCAACAGGTAAGGTGCCACCACAAGGTGGGCCTGTCTGACATTAACAAGTGAAAACTGTTTAGTGACAGGAGAAGAAGGACCATGACGGGAGGAGCACTATGACTTTGCCGAAGTGTGGTGGGTTGACCTTGGCTGGACACCTTGATGCCCACCGAGCCACTCTATCACCCCCATCCTCAGCAGGACAGGGAGTAGAACATAAGATGGAAAAAAAATCATGGGTCAAGATAAAGGTAATTTAGTAAAGCAAAAGCAAAGGCTGCACATGGAAGCAAAGGAAAACAAAAGATGTTATTCCCTACATCCCATCAGCAGGCGATGTCCGGCCACTTCCTGGGAAGCAGGGCTTCAGTGCACATAGTGGTTGCTGTGGAAGACAGATGTCATAAAAACGAATGCCCCCCCTTTCCTCCTCCTTTCAGTTAGCTTTTATTGCTGAGCAAACATCAGGTGGTATGGAATATCCCTTTGGTCCATCTGGGTCAGCTGTTCTGGCTATGTCCCCTCCCAAGGTCTTGCCCACCCCAGCCTGCTGGCGAGGGCAGGGGGGGAGGTTGGAGACACAGCCCTGATGCTGTGTGAGTGCTGCTCAGCAGTAGTTGAAACACTGGAGTGTTATCAGCACCTTTCTAGCTACCAATACAAGCACAGCACAATGCGGGCTGCTACGGGGAAAATGTAACTCCATCTCAGCCAGACCCAATACACAAAGGAACTGAGAGTGCCAAAGTAGAGATGCTCTCTCACAGCAAAGGTGGATGTGAAAAACTCACTAAAACCAAAATTTGGAGAAGCTGCAGGTAGAGACCATTGCTGAAAAATGATTGAATGAATAGTTGCTGAGTTCTTCAAGAAATACGAGAATATGAAAAAAATAATAATGTAACTGATGGAGAAAATGTATTCTGGTTGAAGTACCCTAGAAAGGTGATGTAAGTGATTGCAACAGTTGAATAGAGGTTCTGTTCGTTTCAGTGGTACAGTCATGAAAAATGAAAAGACAAAACAAAACAGAAATTCTGTTTACAGCTTCAGTTCAGCCATTTCGATTTAGGAGACAAAGGAATGACCAGATTTTGGGTAGCTTTTCCTGCTCCCTGGCTTGAGGCAGATTACCTGCCAATCTGATGCAGTTGTTTGTTTCGGATTCTTGGGGAGAGGGGGAGGGTATTTTCATTTACTTTGTCAGGAGCAATCTACTCTTTTCAAGTAGGTAGTTAGAATAGTTGCGAAGTCTTGACGAGTTTGACTCATTGAAGTAAGTGGAGAGCTGAGTGAATGGTTTGTTGTGGATAACACTGGTGTAAAACTGACGTGCATTCTGTCACCTCTTTATGGTTGCTGTTGACTTGGTGTTGACATGACCAAGTTACCATGAGGAAAAGTACAGCTAGATACAATTTAGTGAAGTGTTACATCAGTTAGATGCAGCGTCCTGAGCATGGGATGCTTAAGTGACAATTCAGAAAACATGTAAGTAAAGACTGTCCGGTATTGCAGAGCTAATAATTACTTAGGAAGACAAATCTCAGGAGACCTTCAGCAAATCCCAACTGAAGCATTACATAAAAAGGCAAAGGAATACAAGGAATGAGTCAATTTACATGTCTTGGCAGAAACACACCAACCAGTGGGGAAGTCCAAAAGGAAATGTCACCAACTGGCAAGGCAACAGCTGCGTTTACCAACTTAAACAAAATTAGTCATTGAAAATACAAATGTAAAGACCAAACTAGGAGTCTTCCACTCAGATGTTATTTCCATTTTAACACGTGGATGTGAGTGTTGGAAACTCACCAAAAGCACAGACACCTCATGCCTCCAGAAGTAATTACCTGGGGAAAATACTAGGTAACAGACGGAGTGAATTTGTCATAAATGCAAAGATCTGTCACTTTGTCACCAGTGTCCCCCAATTTCTCCAGGGTAAGTGATGGAAACACTTGGGTCGTGCTGAGAGTGAAGCCAGCAAGCCTGTCTGAGCAGATGGGCTCTTGAGCAGCTGGAGGAACACGCAAATGGTCAGGCGAGATATTACTTGGAGTGTGAACGCTTACTGGCACTCAATGATACAGAAAAACTGCAGAGAGCGGCTAAAGATCGGCACAGACGGCGGAGCTGCTTTGGCTTCCAGAGCAACATCTGTGGGTGCAGGACAGCTTTGAGGGAAAAGTTACTCTTGGTTCACTTGATAGGGGGGGCTTACGTGGTGTTTTCTCCTTTGCAAATTTGAACTATTTAAGGTTAGGTTACTGAGAGGAACCAGAGCTTCCCGGTGACTGCTTTTCTGGCCCCGGCTGCAGAGTGCTGCATTGCACGCGCGAGCCAAGAGATCCGTCATCCCGTCTCTGGTCTAGTGTGCTTTTACTGTCTGACCTCAAGCAAATCACGTGACCCTGCCAGTTCTCCAGAGCTCTCTGACCACAAGACTATGGGATTTTAATTAGGAACAGCAGACAATACACTACTTTTTCTGGTTTCGCAGTCATCTGCAGGGGCTAGCAGGTGAAGCAAGTTGCTGTGGAAATAGGAAAAAAGCGTGTGTTTCACACACTGCACTGGGAGTAAAGAAGTTGTTTGTAGCTTTATTTAAAAGTGACCTAAGATGATGTAACTACCTACAGATCATCTTCAGAGGTGAACGCTAGCCCTTACCTTCCTCATTTACGGGTGCTTGCGTGTTTGACTTAATACAATTTTGTGTTTTTTTTCATTTGGTGTATTAGACGATGACAGTTACTACAGTAAAAGAAATGTTCTGGTTACTGAGTTTTAGACCACTCTGTAGAGCATGGGAACAAAAATAACATCCCACACTCCTATATCCTTTCTTCATTAGTACAAATAGCACTTCAGTTGTTTGGGTTTTATAACTGTGGTTCTTCTATGCGATCTCTGCTTTCACAGAAAATTTATCAGACCCTGTTCTTTCTCCCTGCTTTTACCACTGTAGCTTAACCCTTCTTGTGCATCAGGGTTGAAGTAGTTCGCACCCCTCTTGCTAGACCAGTTGCACAACCTCACCTCTGCTGCTCCTCTTTTGACATCTACACTTGGGTACAAACAGCCATCATTTTTATTCCTAGTGGCAGTGTAATCAGCCTGTTGGATGAGAAGCTGATTTTTCAGAGAGTTAGAAATTTAAGGCAGAAAAGGCTTATCTGATCATCTGCTCACGCTTTCCCTGCCAACCTTCTATTATTGCTCATCCAGCCTAGCTTGAAAAGGTTGAGACAAGAAGATCCCAGCCCTGTGCCTGGGGAGGCAGTTCCAGCAGCCAAACCCAAGCTCTCTGCCGTGGAGTTGTTCCCACTGAGAATCCCAACATCTTCCTCCCGGATTTAATCTCGCTGTTTTACTTGCACATGCCTCAAGGGCATTTATTGCCATTTATGACGCACTTCCTGGCTAGCTGGGTTTGGCCCTTTTGTTTCTTCCTCCAGCAGTCTTTTTCAGTAGCCTTGTAGGATAACTGCAGCCTCTGGTAACGAGAAGCCTGTGACTGAGCATCGCTTTCGAGGGTTTGCTTTCTTCTGCCTGCCCTCTTCATGCAGCGGAGCCCCCCTGCAGCAGGGTGAGCCGTGGCAGTAGGTGTGGACAGACCCAAGCGCTTCATGTGACGCTATCCTTTGTGTCTAGAGCCACTGGATGACAAAGTATAGTCATCTGTTTGCCAGCCAAGAGCTATGTCATGCATTTTCCCTGTGAGAGCCGATAAGCATCGTAAGCGGCTAAGCAAAGGCACAGCGTTTTCCCATGTTGGTAGTGGTGTGAGTTACACTGCCCTACCTCTCCAGAGATGCTCAGAAACCAGGGTCTGAGCTTGGTAGTGTGATCAAGGAGCCCCTTTCCAACCACAGTGAAAGGTAGTCTATCTAAAATGATCCTGCTCCCTTTTGAAAACAGTCTGCTAAATGGTGCTGCAGGCAGCATGGGCAGCCGCTGCGTGTGCTGTCCACGCCAAGGAGCTCATCTGGATTGCATTTAGGAGGGAGTTTTGGATGAGAAGAGCCTAAATGAACACAGGACCTGTTGTATTTGACATTTTGATATCAGCAGACATCAGAATATAGGTTGGCACTGAACCCCGCAGGTAGGTTGGGATGCAGCAGAGGCCAGTTGTGAGAGCGGGGGCTTGCCAGGGGCATCTCTGGATGCCCGAGGGCTTCCCTGGCTGGCACTCTGCGGAGCCACAGGAGCATCTGGCGAGGCTGCTCGGCAGTTTCTGCAGGGAGCTTCTCTTGCAGGATCTCAGCTGGAAACCTTGCTGAACTGGTAGCCAGCCTTCTTGAGCTGGCTTCTCTTCCCCCGTGACCCAGCGCCGACACGAGCCGCGCTGCCTGCACAGAGAGGCTGAACCAAGTCATTTGGGCCCTTCACAAAAGTGGTTGCAGATATGTCCCTAGAACAAAGTCGTAATACAAATTGGTCGTGGCAGCAGGGATGGAGTTCAGCAGGAGTTAGCCTTTGGGGTATTTTGTCAGATTTTTGAAGCGTGAACTGTTGGTAAACCAGAGCTAACAGGGCAGATTCATAATCTGCAGTGAGAAGCAGTATAAAGCAGCTGCAACCCCACTGCCAGTGCCCGGCGTTAGATTTCTTCTACCCTTTCTCTGTAGACTTGCTGTTGCTGTTGCCATTCTGCCCAGGGGCTTAGGGTGCACAGAGGACTCCAGTCCCGCCAGAGATGGCAAAGCTGCTGAAACACTTCTGCAAGCGACCTTAGCCCAGGAGACCAGAGCCAGCTCTCCTGCTGCCAGCCCCTTTTAGAGCAGGGGTTTGTCTGGGTGCAGATGGCCACAGTGGAGCTCTTGGCCCCTTCTGTAGGCAGCAAAGGAGTTTGCTCATCTCCTCAAAAGATGGGTACCTGAACTGGTGTGACATGTGCCCTGGAAGGGACTGTCACTTTGCGTTGATGAGAAAGGAAGTCTGGACAGATGACTGTCTCAGCTGCAACTTTCTACCTTGCATCTGAATCAGATGAGATTAATTCTGTTGTAAACGGCTGGGGTGATGGGTCCATAGACGTGGCTGAATAAGCAGTAGACAGCTAATTAGACAGTATTTTACTTGGTGAGGTGCACTCTGTATGTCAGCACGGTGATCAGCTGAAGTAGAGAGGTAGGTGTGAAAGGCACAGTAGTACTGAGGTTCTTGTCTCTTTAAGTTGTGGTGCTTGGTAATAGCGTTTATTAACTGGCAGCAGATTAAGTATACTGTGGTAGTCTTGTACATTTTAACAGAGAAAAATGTTTTACAAATAAATGTGGATATTTTTCTAAAAATATTTTGATTTCTCTAGGAACATTATAGCTAGCTTTCTGTGTGCACCTAGCCATTTCAGGATTGCATCAAGAATAACTGGATCCTCAGTTTGGCCCAAAGTCTGGACTTTTTTAATTTGAAGAAAGCTTTTATAAACCTAAAGCCACAGGTTTTATCATCTTCTTCTTCGCTTAAAAAAAAAAAAAAAAGAAAATGTTTGTAAGCAAAAATAATACATTTACTGCTTCAGAGCTCTGCCTTGATTTTCATACATTGGTTTACTTATTTCTTGTATTTCTCTTGACCAGGAAGGCAGAAAGAGCTTTGAAGATATTTTCCTTTGTATGAAGCAGTATCTCTGTTATAGCTAAGACTGTAAGGACTTCTTAGGTTCAGTTGACTTCCATGCCTTTTAATCTTTTCTGGCTCTGCTTGTCTTCTTGAATTGTCTCAAAACGATTAGATGAAAAATTAAAAGTTTAGCTGACAGTTACAAGAAGTACTGAAAAGTGTTGTACTCTTTGTCTGCCTTGCTTCCATGAGGCAGTGGGTGGGAAGGAATAAAAGCATACCTTAATTATACAGTCTAGCTGTTTATTTTCACAGCTGTAACACTGCTGAAATTTGCAGCAGACATCCTAATTCCATCGAACGTGGTCCCTGGATGTTGCACCTGCCAGTCCTGCAGTCTTGGTGCCGGTTGGGTATGTGTGTGTGGCTGAACAATACAGGAAGACTACAAGAGGTTTATCCCATTAGAAATAAATTACAGTGTAGTGTAGCATGAAAATGATGTGTCAGTGAATACAGAACACAGGATTACCTTCTGTCTCTTCCCTTTATGATAGATAACAGAAGCAGTATGGGAAGGAGATTTATATTGCACTCATTTGAAGCTGACCAAGCAATTTAGATGAGATGAAATAGGGATTTTATTTCTGGAGAGAAGAATGTGTTCCTGCTAAAATGCCATTAATTGCTTTATTATTTAAGGCACAAATTATATCCAGCAATTTGTTGGTCTCCTATTTTTTCCAGTGGAAATAATTCACCATGGAAAGATTATTCTGTCAAAAAATGGTGATGAACTTACTAACAAATTCAGTTGAAAGAAGCTGAGCTTTGAATTCAGCTTGTATTTTACGCCCTCTCTCTCTCTAAGCACCGTGTGTGTGTGTGAATTTCAATAAAAACAGTAGTGGCTTTGCTAAATATGAAAACCTTAACAAAAATCATTGCAAATGCCATTGCAGCACTAGAATTACAGGCATCCTCTTAGTTGGGAAGCTGCTGTCACACTGTAGTTGCAGTGGCACCACGTGCCCATTGCAAGCAGAGCTTTGTTGTGCTGGGTGCATGCAGAGGAGAGGAGCTCAGGAGCGCTCTCAGGCTCTCCTGGAGGCAGAGGCACTCGCCAGGGTGGACCAGTCCCTTCCAGGTCCAGTGCTAAACTCTGCTCCTGCTTCCCTGCCCTTGTTTTAAAAATACCACATAGAGCTTCTTCTGCAAATGCTGACCCTGTCTGCTAAGCTTCCCTCCTTTGGCTCTTCTTTTTTTGTTGTTTCGGTTTGGTTTTTTTTTCAGATCAGTCTCGTCAGTCTCTTTGCTATCTCTCTATGCTTCTGTTGGCACATTTTTGTTTTCCTTTATCTGGTTCCCCCGTCACCCTGCCGCCAGCAGGCTGGTGGCCTGTCTCCATCACCCAAAGCTGTGCTCTTTCTCCCATGTCTTCATGCCTGGAATTTGCTGTGCCAATATTAACCCAACGATTGCCCACAGCTAATTTATTTGCCATAAAGGCAAATCAAGTTGAGGCCAAAGGAGATATGCCTCCATGCAGATGACGGTTGTCTTGTACAAGCGCTGCTTGCAGGAACAGTGTTTTGGGATTTCTGCTTTGCCGCAGGCTTGGGATTAAGAAAAATTTGGAGGTTGTGAGATGAGCAAGGTCTTCTGTACCATTCGTATGCTCAGGTCACCTCAAGAGACCTTGCAAGCATTGTTTGCTTTGGTCATGGCACCAAGGATTTCCTTACATCCAGGCACGGGGGTCAAGGAAGAACACATCTAGACGTGTGCAAGATGTGTGCAGGGACTCTGTCCCTGATGTGCCTGGATCTTGGGTCTGTGGGCTGCAGCAGAGGTGTCCTCCCCATGGCAGAAAGCCCCCCAGGTGCAGGGCCTTCTGTACCTGACGTGTAACTCAGATTTTGCCACACCACATTAGGGTTTTTTGGCTAAAAGCAGGGCTCAGTCATAACCTGATGTGGAAGCATCCCAGTCTTCTGTGTCCTATTTATATAGGGGTTTTGCCAGGGAAGGTCTAAATTGTACTTCATGCGGTTGCTGCCCTTATCTTTCTACTACTGCAAGCTGAGCAGTGATCGTGGTAAATTAGATCTGTCCTTGCACTCGTGGACTCTAAGGTTTTTTCTGGAATGAGGTGATAGTTATGTTCTACTTCAAAAAATAATTGTTGTTCCACGGAACAAGAGCTTGGAGACCATTTATTGTATTTTTCAGTTCTTCACAAATAGAAATGATTCCAAGAATAACAGCTTCATATATATGTGTGTGTGTATATATATATAAAAAAAATTCCATTACTGCTGTTTTCCTTGTGAGACAGAGCATTGCTCTCTGTCTTGTTTGGTGTTTAAAGCTGCAGCGAGACCCCTCAATTGCCAGCAAGTCTGTATCATTTGTGTCACCATCAATAGGGAAGAAGAATAGCTTTTAGAAAAACTATTTTTGTTACAGATGTGTAGACCTGAATTTATAGCTTCAATCATGCTTCCAAGAGAGCATCTGTGAAAGTGAGATAGTTAGAAAGCTGGATGAGAGAGCTGGCAGGAGGAGTAAAATGTAGGGGGGGACTGCAGGAGGGGGTAACACCTGAAAACATCTACTGGGAGAAGCGAAGCTGGGGGAGGTGTGCAGCCATTAAACCTCACTAGTCCCTGACCAGCTACTGGCTTCTTCTGCTTTTGTTTTATTTTGATTCGGCATTGCCTGGTGTATTTACTCCCACCCTTATTTAGAACAGGCGTTTTATAAGGCTCAGAAGCGAGCGAGCGGTTTTTCCAGCTTTCTGCTCTCCATGCTTGCTGGAACATCTGCACACACACACTTTTCCTGTCTAAAGATAGTTTGAGCTAGTGTGCCCAAAATACAGCATAGACTTCGGTTTGTTGTTGTCTTAGTAAGCATAAAAATATGTTCTAATATTATGTCACTCCGTTAATATGTTTCAGCAGCTGCAGTCTATCTGTGTCCAGTTTGTTGGGAACGGCCTTGCTTTCTGGCATTTGTTTTTCCATAGCCGAAGTCCTGGGTCGCTTAGGTTGACCAAGCCTGTGCATTGCACTCTTTCTGTAAGGATGATTGCTCCTGCCCAGTAGGATAATTCCAGCAGGGTTGTCTGCAGGAATGATGTGACCTCCTTTGACTGACCTCACGCTCTGCCAGCAATGCCATTTGAACAACATCCCTTCCCACCCCCACTGCTTCCCCTGCACATTCCTGTCCCTACAGGCTTTGCCGTGGTTGTGCAAAAAAAATTCCATCCCCCCTTTCTGCAGTGCTATCTGCAGATATTCCTGCTTTTGCTTCCCAGATTTCCTGACTTGACCTTTCCCCCTCCCTCCATCCAACACAGATGCAGTACACTAATCCCTGCTGTGGATATGTATGTTCCTGCAGCGTGCACTGGAGAAATGGAATTTACTTGTTGTGGACCTTTCCTTATTTTTATTTGTATTTTGTTATATTTAGTTTAAGGTGTTATAGCCTCTGCTCTGTGGTCACAAGGCGTAATCTTACCCTCCCATCATGCGTTCCCAGGTAGGAAACCAGGACGGGAGCTTTGTGCAGCCTGGGGACCCAGGGGAAAAAAGCTTTGTTAAATGGCAGGTTGTGCTCCAGCCACAGTTCTGGGTTGGCTAGTGTTTGGAAAGCTGAAACAATGCTCAGATGTTTCAGAGGAGGCTAGTGGCAAAGGTAAAGAGGAGCACAGAAGCAGCCAGGATCAGCAAATATTAGATTTTCAGGCATTCATAACTGGATATCACAGTCCACGTGTTTGTGTGGAGTTGTTAATTAAAAATGAAAAAATACATTAGGTGCTTTTATACATAAAGCAAAAAAAGTGATGTGGTCATGCGTGGTTGTAAAAGCTTTTATACTGCTGTAAGTTTGGAAATGGTAAGTGGCGAAGTGGATGAGTTATGTGGGTCATCTCAAGTGAGTGCCTATAAAAAAGGACTTTGCAGCTCATTATTGGTTATTCTCTGTCTAAGGCTTGTTTTATGGAAAGGGGACTTTTGAAACTTTGAAGATTCTGATTTTTATTGGTCATATTCTTCATGTGTCCGTGGAGTGGCAAAGGCAGGCTCTCCTTGCTGAAGGAACCCAGCACGTTTGGTCTCAAGGAAGGTGGAGGTGTTGGAGCTTCCCTAGCAGGGCAGGCAGGTGTCCCCTCACTGCTGCCGGCCAGTTGGAGCCAGGAGAAGCAGGCAAGAAACCATACAGCTGGCATCCTGATTACGACTTCTAGTGGCTGCCAAAATCAGTTTAAAATAGGTTTTACTCAGAGAACGATATTACAGATTTGTATTTGAGTTATTTGGACTTCACAAGGCTTGGAAACCAAGATGCCAAACAGTGCAGCTTGCTGTTTTTTTGATGCAGACTTTCACATCACGAAGTTTTTGTCACATAAATTTCTATTTCAAGCTCTGGGCTGCTATGCGTTCACTGTAAAGCATGCCGTTGTTCCAGGACTGAATATTTGCCCTTCTTTGGCACTTGGGTTATCCTCATTTATGTTGTAGTGATGCCCAGAGGCTGCGTAGGTTGGGGTCCCACTGCACTATGTGCTGGGTGAATGCACAGTGACAGCCCCTGCCCGGGCAGCCAGCAGCCTGATTTACTGGTTTCACATGGCTGCTGCCACCAGCTGCTCAGAAGCATCGGCTGCCGGGCCAGAGCTTACCAGGGACAGATAAAGCAGAGGTAATTCAGGTGAGGCAGCCGAATGTGCATTGTAAATGCAGTGTACAGTCAGGACAGCCGTACTGCCTTCTTCACCTGAGTCAGCAGGTGCAAATGCACCGCTCGTTGTGTCGGTGACTGTCACACATTGCAAAGCCTTGTAAGCCCTGGCCTACTGTTTGGTCTCTGCCAACACCAGTTCCAGTAAGACCAGCCTGAAAACGAACTGTTAGAAAAAGCATTTTTCCGTTCCTAGAGAAACTTATTTTCTCCTTCCCAATGGGGAACCCCTCTGCCCTGTCCTTCCACGTGCTCGGTGCACAGCATCCCTGGGTGAAGGACAGGGAATGGTGTTCATAGATGCGAGGGAGAGGTTGAGCTGTAACAGTGCAGTACTGGGAAATTTTTCCATGTTTACAGTATGCCTTAGTCCGAGGCATGTGCAGGTTGGAAAAGAATCATAGAATTGTTTAGGTTGGAAAAGACCTTTAAGATCGTTGAGTCCAACCATTAACGTAGGACTGCCAAGTCCACCACTAAGTTGGAAAGAAAATACAAGAAAACAACTGAAAATTCTCAAATATGTTTCAAAGCCCATAGGGTGCTATTTGTATGTTGTATAGGAAGGTGCAAGATGGTTTCTACGGCATGTAGTCTCAACCGTCAGTGTGATTCAGTTGTGCCTTTGCTGCTCAGGACTGGCCTGCGGTCCTTGGGAACCAGGGCAAGTAAAGCCCTATCCCCCACCTTCCCTCCCCAGGCAGCGTGTGTGCTGTACGCAGCACCAGTGTGGGTACAAACTGAAGGAAAACTTCATTATGTTTGACAGTGCCTTTTTAGCTGAAGTACTGCCACGATTGGCATGACAGCACTGAATCCCAAAATTGGTTGATTGCTGAGAGAGACTTTAAACTATGAAGACAGACATGAGGGATAAAAAGAATTGAATGCTTAATTAATGGGTTTATATTTCCTGTTTCTTGGAGCATGTCTATTTTTGCTCTCCTGTTTTGTTTAATTTAAGGTGCCATATGTTCCACTTGAAGCTATATAGAAATTTGGGAAAGAAACCTGCATGTCAGGGTTAAGAGGGTTCTGAATTAGGTGATCTACTAGGGAAACATTGCAGCTTTTTAATAGGAAAATGTTTTGGGCTACCAACATGCAGAGGTTATTTGGCCAATAATCTGTATCCTAATGACAGCACCTATACAACCATACAATTACTCTCGCTCCTAAGGGACTAAAATGAACCTGTTGCCTTAGCTTCGACTTCTCGTGGCAGAAGTTCTCTCCCATTTTCATGGATTCCTGGTAACATTTTTCATTAGCATTCTAGTTACGAACGTCAACATTTCTTTGGTGTCTCCTTCTGTTAGTTCCTTGCTTCCCACATGCTGTTTTATGTGAAGGTCTTTGTGAGCTGCTTAAAGGACTGAAATCCTTCATGGTAATGGAGATGATAACACGCGTGACAGTTCTTATCCACCCAAAAATGGCAGCAATTGACTTGTAGTTTTTCATATAAACTGATTTTTCACTCAGAAAAGTTTTCACTTGGAGAAGGTAGCTATTAATTACTTATATATCCATGTTTCAATATGCCACCATCTCGTTAAATAGCTCCCTTGTCTATTTCTTTCTGAAACTATAAAGCGCTATTTTCTGCAGAGCAAGCTCGATGACATCTTGACACTTCCCTAATGTTTTCAATTCCTGGTGGGTTTGAGTGAATTATTGGATTTATTTGAACTTCAGGTTCCGGGTTTGTAAATATGCACAGATAAAAGCTAAGAAGGTTGACAAAAATGCACTTGCAGTTGGAAGTGCTAGGTCTCGTATAGTTATCTTTGGCAATATGAGCCTCATCAAGTCCAGGAACTTGAGTGATCATAAATCTGTTGTGATACCAATAGTTGTCTTGTATTATGGTAGTTAGTGCTGCCTCCACTATTGTTAGATTGGACCCAAGGGGAATGCGAAGGAAATTGAGTGCACCCTGGGTAAGTTTGCAGACAGCACCAAGTTGGGCAGGAGCGTTGATCTGCTTGAGAGCAGGAAGGCTCTGCAGGGGGGTCTGGACAGGCTGGATCAATGGGCTGAGGACAGCCATATGATGTTCAACAAGAAGTGCTGGGTCCTGCACTTGGGTCACAACAACCCCACACAACGCTACAGGCTGGGGAAGGGTGGCTGGAAAGCTGCTCAATGGAAAAGTACCTGGGCGTGCTGGCTGACAGCTGGCTGAACATGCGCCAGCAGTGTGCCCAGGTGGCCAAGAAGGCCAACAGCATCCTGGTTTGTATCAGGAATAGTGTGGCCAGCAGGACTAGGGAAGTGATTGTCCCTCTGTACCTGGGCACTGGTGGGGCTGCATCTCAAATCCTGGGTTCAGGTTTGGGCCCCTCACTACAAGAGGGACATTGAGGTGCTGAAGCGTGTCCAGGGAAGGGCAACGAAGTTAGTGAAGGGTCTAGAGCACAAATCCTATGAGGAGCCGCTGAGGGATCTGGGTTTGTTTAGCCTGGAGAAGACGACACTCACGGGAGACCTTACTGCTCTCTACCGCTACCTGACAGGAGGTTGTAGGCAGGTGGGGGTCTGTCTCTTCTCCCAAGTAACAAGTGATAGGATGAGAGGAAATGGCCTCAAGTTTCACCAGGGGAGGTTTAGATTGGATGTTAGGAAAAATTTCTTCACTGAAAGGGTGGTCAAGCATTGGAACAGGCTGCCCAGGGATGTGGTTGAGTCACCATCCATGGATTTAAAAGATGTGTAGATGTGGCACTTAGGGACATGGTTTAGTGGTGGACTTGGCAGTGCTAGGTTAACAGTTGGACTTGATGATCTTAAATGTCTTTTCCAACCTGAATGATTCTATGATTCTCACCCACAGTGTTTTGGTACTAAGCGAGTCAAACACTTGGAGAAGATCCTTATGTTGGCTTTGCAGATGGAGGGTGAGGTGAATGTATGAGACCAAGCTGCTGAAGAGGTCTGATGCAAGTGTGAGTTGGTGGGTTCTCATCTTCCAAATATTAGTCCTGAGTCTTAATGCAGTATGACCATGCTTTCATGGAATCGGTACACTGCTTTTCTCTTTCCAGACAGCAGTGCTGCTACCCACAAGAGACCTGGAAAGATAAGTCCACCCAAGCAGTGAAATGTTCAATTATGACGTTTCTGCGGATGATTTCAAGAGCCGCTTTCTGATATTTTGATTGTCCAAGGATTTGGAAGATCTGTGAAACCCTCAACCATGGTTTTATTTTAATGAAAGGATTTGTGTAGTGACATTAGAGCTATGTGCATGAACCATTAAGCAAAGAGAGCAAGTAGGTGGCACCTCTTTTGCTACTACTTCTGCCACTTCGCTTCCTGAGTGTAATGCTTTAGTTTAAGTGCTCTTACCATACCACCATCTCCTGGTGAGCACAGATGTTTGTTAACTGGCTCTGTGCAGGGGAATGATCAGATCAATAGATGTTTAGTTTATAAGTTTCACCTACTCATCTTGTTTTCTATTAATAACTTTGTGTTTTAATCCTGTAAGTATATGGTGCCATGCATCTGTCTATTTGGGGACTAATCCTGTTGTGGTAGGCATCTATTTCAGGAGCAGCCTAGACAAAGCACAACATTTTTGAGTGCTAGCCTCTGTTATTGTCTGTAGTGGGTTATATCGCTGGTATTGGTGTAGCGTAGGAGTTCAGAAAGGAAAGATGTTATTTGCAGCACCAGCTCATTAAAAATACTCTGTACAAATTTTTCCAAAAGAATAAGCAGATGAAATGCAGTGGGCCCTCTGCCAGGGTGTGTAATAGCGTTGCACAGCATCAGTTGAAGCTTAAAGTTGGATAAAAGGCAGCTTTTTATAGGTTTGTTCCAGTATTCCTTTAAAAAAAAAAAAAGGTTTGTTTACAGAAGTAGCAAATTAATTCAGTTCTATCAGAAAGTAGGTCAGTGACTGACCTCCTGATAGCATGAGGCAGCAGTTTCAAGCAGAAGTGACAGCTCAGCAGCATGAACCCTCCGTGTCTCCAGGAAACTTGTTTTGACAAATGTAAACACATTATATCCTGTATTCCTCTTACTTATTTATTTTTTTGCTGCTGCATTAGAAACCACAAACTGTCACTCTCCATCCTCTTTCTTAACCCCTTCTGGTCCCCAAAGGGAAATGCCTTGTAACGTAGCTAATAATTTTTGCAAGGCTGCGTAATGAGTAAGGCATTCCAGCAGGGTTGAGGGGTTTTTTTGACAGCCGAAGTTGAGCACTGTAAACCAGACTTGACTGAAATCCAAACCAAAGTCTTTCCAATGGTGAGGGAAGTAACTGGGAAGACAGGAACCGGATTAATTTAGAATCCTTGTGTCCTGGTCTTGCTTTGCTTTGTGCTGAATGAAATTTTTGCATATACCCACGTGCTTCTTTAATATTTGTATTGCCAATGCTGGCATCCACATTGCTGAACAGACAGCACTTTGAACATGTCCTCACTGTGGCCCAGCATCTCCTGAAACTGGGATGCCTTTGTAATTTTGGGGGAAATACTGAAGAGTTGATAACAGGGGTTGTGGGTCCTTGAACACCCCATAAAGAAAAAATTGCCTCAGAGGACATGGAGAGTATGTTCATCTTTTCATTGAGTTGTCTGTATTAGCAGGTATAAAATAAAAGATGGCTCGTACACTACTAGTTAACTACTTTGACTGGTGCCTTTTCTGCAGTGATTTCTCCTGTGGAAATCACTGCGGATCAAAAGGTCAAGCAAAGTTTCCAGCTGCTGTGCTGTAGGTGGGACTAATCTCTGAAAAACTCTCAAGCTGGTTCTTTCCCCTGAGTTGTAACTGGGTTGCACGCACAAGTTAACACCACATGGAGCAGGTAGGAGGATTTCAGAATATACTAACCAACGTGGTCTGATTTAAACATTTTTGCTGAAGTTCTCATAAAACTTGACATGATTTTCTTTGTTACCTAGTTACCTTTCTGGCCTGAGATCACTCAAAAACATCCAGATAATCCTGTGGTCATTTATACAAATGCCATACAAAGAGTGATTTTTGCCATGTGACAAGTAAACCTCTAGAGGCCTTCAGCCTGCGTGTTGGCATTTAACTGAATTTTTAAGGTCATTTGTTTGGAAGCATTGTACTACAGTAAAAGTTGAATGACATTGTCTCAGCCAGAAGTAGAGATTTGATTTGGGTGGATGGGAATATATTTGTTAGAAACAAAATGCTTCTGGCTTTGGTAAAGGTCTGATCTGAGTAGACACAAGTCAAGCAAGAAGTCAGATGGATTTATTTGACAAAACTGGCTATAAGAAGTTGAGGAAGAAGAAAGTCCGGTTTCAGTGAATTACATGCTTATGTGATAATGCTTTGGGTAATGCTGGCACTGATCATCACGCACCATACAATAGATGTAATGCTAAGAAAGTGATGAAAAATATATTGGTGTATACAGTTAGAAAAAACAACAAAGTAGAGGAGAGGGATGCCCGTGTGCATGTGTGTGAGGATGCTTGGGGGTGGGGGGCAGGCAGTTCCCAGCCTGCCTCCTGAGGGGTCCTTGCACATCCTTTTTGACAGAGTGGCAGAGGGGGAACACAGATGCTGGCTTTCAAGTGATTAAACTCCTCATAGGGCCACCACGTTTCTTCTGCTTGAAAGGGCTGGAAGCACAAGGTGTGCTCCAGAGAGCCACAGACAAAGATCTGATGCCTTTTCCCACTGTTTCATGGGGAACAGTTTAATTCCCACTTCCCATTGCTGCCTCTCCTGCACCGGGCAGGGAGAGTCAGGAAGGGAACAGCTTCTTCAGGGCCTGGGCTTTGCTGAGCAAAGCTTGCTGTGCAAAGCTGGTGCCGGCTGAGATCCTCCCAGTTCAAGGCAATTTGAGGATCTCAGTCCCTTCTTAAGGTTTAAGAACTGGAACCATTTTTGAAGCATACCCCCCTACCAAGAGGAGAGCTGCAAGGTTTCCCCCCACCCCCAAACGCTGGCAGGAGGTCCTGGCAGGCTGTCCAGATAAGCTGCTTCCCTGTTTGCTGGTGGGTGGCAGACCTCAGCATAACAGATATGACGTGGTGACCTTTGCAGTGACGTGAAGACAGGCGTGAAGCAGAGACAGGAAAGTTGCCCACAGTGTAGTTAGTCACTGGTGCCACTTCCCTGGGGAGAGGAGAGGAGAGGCCCTCTTAAACCCCAGCAGCTCTGAAGCGTTGAGGTTAGCATCCTGTCCTCGCCAGCTGGAAGGGTAGTGCCCAGGGAGTAAGAAAGTTGCAACCCTCCTTTTGTTTTTGAATTTCTAGCCAGGGGAGTTTGTTTCACACAGTCCGCATCCCATGCAGGCAGCAACTACGCAGTGCATATTTAGTATATATAATTAATACATATATTTATCCCTTTCATTGCATGTGTGCATCATCAAGACAGCAGGACGGCTTCATACATTCCCTTTTGCTTTTGAAATCCTGGTGAGGGCTTGCAGGAGCAAGTGTCATCTTTATGACTTTCTTCTCATACCCTGCAAATAGCAGCGGGAGGGAGTGCAGCTGTGGGCCTGGCCAAGGTTGTGCTGTCCTCCCCATGGCAAAACCTGGAGGGCAGAGCGGAGAGGTGTGGTGCAGCGAGGCCACGGGGGATTCTCGGTCTGCCTCTCCCCGGTGCTGGGCCCTCCTGCGCTGGTCATGCGTTGGTTAGAGCAGACACAAGCTCACACAAGGGACTTGGCAAGAGACACCCTTCTGCTTGTGGGTGGTTTCTTCACACTCACAAGTTGGATCCATCAGGAAGAAGCTTGTCACAAGTAAATAGATGCTTTTTCTCAAAAAAGAAAAAACCAAACAGAAAACCTCAAGTCCCACTTTTTTCCTAATAGTATTCCCCACTGGGTTAGTAGGGATGTGTTTGGCCTTTTCCATCCCGAAATAAGAACTCAGGGAGTTTAAGTTCCTTGTGTTTCCTTCTATAGAGCAAAGAAGTAAAAATGTACAGGAGAGATTATATAGAAGAGATTATATTTGGGCAGTTGAGATAACTTGTGGTAAAACTTAAGATTTTATTAGTTTTCCTCCATGGTGGAGGAAAATTAGTGTTACCTTGTGGGTAGTTACACAGCTAAAGTTTTTGGCTTAATAGTTGAATCATCTTTATTTCATCCTTATTGACTCTTGGACTAAATTCAGTGAAACAATGCATTTCATGTTGATGCACTCAAAATATGTATGAATTTTTGTTACTTTGGAGCAGAGAGGTAGGAGTTGCCACTTGCATGCTTTTCTAAATGTACAGCAATCTAAGCTAAGCATGGATGATGTCATGCCAGTCAGCAGCACAAGATAATGTCCAGCCTGACTGTAATGACGTAAATGTCCTTTTCTTCCACTAGATCTATCAGAGAGTAATATATGTCATTTGTCAGAGTAACAGCTCAGATGATGAAGAAATTCTGTACAAGGTGTCTGAGGTGTGAGCAAGTGAAGAGTCTGTATGAAATTTCATCCCCTCTTAGTGTTTTGCAGGAGCTCTTTTTGGTTGATGTTATGTGTTTTGAGTTTTGTAGAGAAATTACATGGATCACGCTTGCACTGATGCAGGCATGGGGCAGGTGGATCAGTTCTGCAGAGGTACAACGTTGCTTCTCTTCAGGACTTAGGAACCACTCGAAGCATCTCTTCTTTGTACAAGTGTTAGGGGAAAAAAACCCAAAATTAATTCCTTGTCTTGCGAAGTTAATTTCCTGAATTAATTTCCCCTGCATTCTTGCACCGTGTGTGTGCAGAGGGATGGTGGAGCTTAGGGAGAGGTACTGGGGCACTGGGAGTCCAGGACACTGGTGCACAACATAAAGCAGTGACTTTTGACTGCTCCTCATGAAGCCCATGTGGCAGGTGCTGAGAGTGCTTGTTTTGCAGTACTGTGCTTTGCTGCTCTGGACTATTGTTAGCATTTTGATTTATGCCCGGGGTTGAGCCCAGCCTGACTGCCTTTCTCTCTTGCGTTGGCAGTCTTGCTGTCCCGACCATCAACAACGCTGGAGGTAAAACCAGCTGACCGCTTGGGTTGGCTGCTGGATGACAGTCCTTAGCTTGCATTGGTGTCTCTGCAGAAGTGCAGAGGAACTTAAACGCCAGAAGACAAGAAAAACAAAAATACCTTGAAGCTGTTGACACCTCGACCAAATGGATACCTTGGTTATCTCTTGGTGGTTTGGTTCTTTCCATGCTTGGCCTTATTTCTTTACCTTGATTTAGGCTAGAATGGGGCTAACATTTTAAGTTAGCATCACCACCAAAACTGCTCATTTCAGCTGACAACACCTTTGTGTCCATTACTGATTACTAGTGTAACTAGACAGTTTATTTGTCCTGCCCTGAGGAAGAAGAGGAGGAGTTAAAATTTAAGAGCTACCACTCGTGGGCACACAGGAGTGCTGCCTAATGTTTACTATCTTGAGTACACAGAAATGAGTTTGGACCTTGCCTGGTGAATGCCACTGCCTGTTTTTTTTCCATAAGGAACTATACAGAAGAATTGAGAAATACATGCGTTCACTTAAGATAACATTGTGTGACAGCTGAGAACAATTAAGACTCTTACTTGCAGCTATTTTTTTTTACCCCTTCCTTTCCACTGTAGGAGGATAGTGTCTGCAGCTCTGAGCAGTTGATACAGGGTATTTGTCACTGGTCTGATCTTACCTAGAACAAGTGTTGTGCAATGTTATTTATTTTACAGCCTTTTCTCCTAGTTTTGTACAACACACAGATCTTGGTAGATGGGAAAGGATATTTTTTTTTTCTTCTTACTAGAGTCTTTTTTGGCAATAAACACACGCCTAACTGTAAAAGAAAAAACTTTCACAACCGAGCTTGTTTTGTGAAGCCCAAACATTTGTGAAGCTTACAAACCCTCAAACTTTACATAATGTGCCCATCCTTGGTCTCAAACATGAGGTGGCAGAAGAGGGAAGTGTTACTTTTTTTAACCAACAACTTATGACTGTGTCAACACATGACAATTTGTCAAAGCTTGCTGTAGCGGTGCTGTAAATTAATTTTTAGCATCAGTTGTGAGTGGTAAACACTTTGTGCGGTGTGAACAGCTCTTAGTACAGTGTGAGTTGTCAGCAGCTTGTGAGCTACCCTGAAAGAAAAAAAAGAAAAAGCAAAGGAGGGAAGGATAAAATCTCATTTACTAGTACAAAATGGGTCTGAGTCTGCAAAAATCTGACATGTGGTGGTATTTTTTTTTGTCCTCCATACCAGTCAGTTCAGCCTTGAAAATTTGGTTTTTCCATTAATAATATCACCTGCAAAGTTGAGAAATCACAACTCTCCATCCCGTGTACCAAGTAGTGCCTGACAGCTAACAGATTTCTCAGGCTTGTGGCTAGATGAAGTAGAGCCCTCTCTGTACTCGTGGGTTTTGCCTTTGCTTGCTTGCTTTAAAAGCAGAATGTGTCCTGCAAATGCAATCATGCTCCTTTGTGAAAAGTCTCACTTCAACAACATAAAATACCTGGGGGAAAAAAAAAGATGGCAGCCCAAAGAGAAATTATGGGGCCTGAGTGCTTTCTCTTCCTCGCCTGTCCCCTTACTGTTTCTCCTTGCCTGTCCCAGCTGCTGTAGTGGAGCTGGCAGTGGTGGTTCATACAGTAGGAGTTGACATGATGGGAGAAAATTATTTGGTACGAAAAGCCAGGGAATATATATTGTAGAAAACAACTTTTCAGATACAAACCTATTTTAACCTGTCACTTCAGCAGAACAAGCAGTAATAACCTCCCAACCTAACAATGACTGTTAAGTTGAACATTAATTCGCTCAGTCGTTGAATTGCTAACATGTCTACAACTTACAAGTGAACACCCACTCAAGAGAGAGAAAAAGAAGTTGATGCCTGGAATTCCTGGCCTTGCTGAAATCACCTATATTTTTTGGCGCTAACACCAGTGTTTCATCTTGTGTTTCCTGCAAATGTTGTAAAGTAGAACTTGATGAGAAAAACAGATGTGCGCATTTTGTTCGCTGATTTGATATGCTCGGTTTGGGGCTTTTTTCTCAAGCACAGTTGCTCTCGGCTTCAGCACCTTAGGTAGGCTTTGACTGCACCTTGGAGCTTGTTCCTGTAAGCGGGCAGCACATACGAAGCTTGACATGAGAAATTTATTGAGTCCTACTAGAGCTAATTTTAACCTGGTTATGGTTTTAAAAAGAAAGATGACTTTATTTGTGTATTTGCTCACAGAGAATTTTGGTTTTATTTCCTTTTCTAGATATAACTGTAGGTGCTGCTTGTATGAAAGAGCTGAGCCACACCATCCAGTAAACTGTCTAGAGCAGCAGTTGGGTTGCTTGGAAATCGCTTCCAGGACTGTGTTGTAAGTAAGTATTTTTGCAAAAGCAGCATCAAATGGTTTCTTCAGTTTGGGGGCATTTTTTAGATGTTTTGATTGTTCCTTATAATCTCATAGTTTTACTCTTAACATCTGGAAGACAGTAGCAATGCATGTGGGAACATGGGCACTCCCATGTCTAAAGTAAAGAGCTAAGGCTCTTTAAAGGCTCTTTGCTGACTTGCTCTAAAGCTCCTCAGCACAGTTCCTGAACACTTCCAAGAACAGGTAACTACATACAAGCCTAGAAAGAAATTGGCAGAATATGTATTGATCTGTTTTATTATTCACTCTGTGGCATACATGTATTTTGAGTGCATTGTAGCTGTGCTGGTATAGCCCTGGTAGGGCAACTGCTTTGTGGAGACTTTTAAAAACTGTGATCTGCCTAACTCAATTTGAAATAGTCCATGAACAGCTGCCCTAACTGATCCGAAGAGAGCATTGGTTTGTCTCTTTGAACATGCTGTGGGTATGGCTAGGGAGCCTCGGTAGGCTGTGAATGGCGGTGAATTTGGTCAGCTGCATCTGTCTCCATGATGAGTTAGTGTTGATGAAAAAGACCCCATTTCATGTTACAAGACGATTGCATTGAGTATGGCATTGAGGACGTGTTTGCGCTTAAAATGAATAGCATCATCCTAGAAAACTCCAAGATGTACACCAGGGAAACCTCATCATGCTATTTATACAGTTCCTTTTGAAAGCACAATCCATTTGGGGATGTTTGTGACCTGAAATTTTATAACTTTTATTTCTTTTTATATTGCCTTCATTTTTCTGCTGCTGATGATGCAGGTTATGTGAAGTATGATACGAGAAGTATTTATGACTTAAGTGCATTTCCCCTGAAATAGCCTCTGATAACACTGTTGCTTCAGAGAGCAAGGGTGGAAGAGTTAGTGACTTAGGGCTTAAATCACTTAGTTAAGCATATTATACAGGCTGCTCACACTCCTCATCACCTTGCAAAATATTCCCTACAGGTTCATTTGCTGTGCATAAACTAGTTTTTTTTAAAATTATATATATGCTAATCCCGTCAACAAGTCCTTCAAACACAACAGTAAAGCAGCTGAGTCAGTCTGTCAGAATAGGTTTCTTGTTTGTGGATCTTTGTTCTGTGTGGTCAGCTGACACATCTGGGTCACTCTCCAGGTGAGGTTGACTGAACAAAATCCTTGGCTCGGCTCTGCCAGCAGTTACCTGCCAGATGCACTGACTGCCATTTTATCGTTGCTCTGAGCCTACCGGACCCGTGAGGTGCTCAGCCCAATTCTGCATGGGTGAGTGGGAATGAGATGAAAAAAGGACCCAGTTGCTGTCAGCGATGGGACACCTCAGCTATGGCAAAAGGGCAGAGAACAAGTGAGGGAATTGCCTGGGGGAAATTAGGACTTAGAAAAGATAAGTTCTAAGAATGTTTTCTAATTAGAAATTCAGAAGGCGGCAAAACGTTTGCTTTCAGCATCCTGCCTGTAAATGGTCTGTCTGCTTCTGGAACTTATGTCCTGACCAACCTGCTGTTGCTTTCATGGAATCATAGAATCATTTAGGATTGAAAGGACCTTTAAGATCAAGTCCAACCGTTAACCCAGGACTGCCAAGTCCACCACTAAACCATGTCCCTAAGTGCCACATCTACACATCTTCTAAATACCTCCAGGGATGGTGACTCAACCACTTCCCTGGGCAGCCTGTTCCGATGCTTGACAAACCTTTCAGTGAAGAAATTTTTCCTGATATCCAACCTAAACATCCCCCGCAAAATTTGAGGCCATTTCCTCTCATTCTGTCGCTTGTTCCTTGGGAGAAGAGACCGACACCCCGCTGCCTACAACCTCCTTTCAGGCAGCTGTAGAAAGTGGTAAGATCCTCCCTGAGCTTCCTTTTCTCCGGACTAAACAACCCCAGTTCCCTCAGCCGCTCCTTGTAGGACTTGTTCTCCAGATACTTCACCAGCTTCGCTGCCCTTCTCTGGACATGCTTCAGCACCTCAATGTCTTTCTTGTAGTGAGGGGCCCAAAAGTGAACCCGGGATTTGAGGTGCGGCCTCACCAGTGCTGAGTACAGGCGGACAGTCACTTCCCTAGGCCTGGTGGCCACACCTTCAGCATGGGAGGCAGGAGCCTGGCTCCTCCAGGAATGATGAGCACTTCTGGTCCTTTCTCGCAGGTCACTGCAGCGCTTGCCAACAGGACACCCCACTGCCACCTGGCCCTGGGTTGGCACTGCCGTAGAGTTGCCCGTGAGCAGCTCTGCAGCTGTTTCAAGGGAACTTTTTACTCTGTTGCTGTTAGTGCTGGATTTTAATCCAGTTTATGTCATGGTGTTTGAATCGCTGTGGCACCAGGAGCCGGAGTTGTGCATTCATTTAATTTACCCTGAGGTAGCTGCTACTCATTTGGTGCAGCGCGTTCAGACCTGGTGTCGCAGGGTGCACACTACTGAGACAATCTCACTTATACCAGTTCCTCGAAGGATTCACTATTCCAGCATGGCTTTCTGCCTCATGTCCTTCCAATTTAACAGTATTAGTCTGTTCAGTGGTGCTAGAAGGCCACATATTGGCTCTCCTTGAAGCCTCAAACAGCAGATGCATGCTTTTAAATAGTTAAATAAATGTTAATTATGATTCACAAATAGTTTTTCCCCAACTGTTAAGTAATATCAAACACTGAATTGTTCTATCAGTAATTGTTTTTTCAGATGCTGATTGGGACCAATTCTTCAATATTTTTAGAGGGTTATTTTTGCAGCTGCTCGGCTGCTTTAAGCCTAAAAGTCTTACGTTATTTTGTGGTACTTGAAAGCCTTGGACGCAGAGTGGGCACAAGTTACTGAAAGCCTGTGGTAGAAGTGGAATGATGACAATCTTCTGATGCACCTTGGTTAGCCGTGGATAGTTTGGGTTGCATCCACATAAGCTGAAAATAGCATATTGGGCGCTTTTGAAAGTTTGTGGTTTTGCAACATTTTCTCACAAAAGTCTGAAGTCGTCTTCTTTCTCACTGTGTTAGTTATTACACAGGTGGAAATTAGCTATTTTTTCCCTCTCAAGATCTTGAGACTTTCTGTAAGGGATTCAGCCAGTGTGAATTATTTCACGAAAGAACGGTTTGACTTGTTGCACCTCCTTGCAAATAGTATAATACCACAAGAATTTTGTCTTAGAAATATGTATTATGTGCCTTTCACTGTGCCTTTCACACTTTCTTAAGATCTTAAGACATTTTCAAATACCAATTAAACCACAGATCATGATGATAATGGAAGAGACACTGTTCTCACACACCATGAAGACTATCCTAACTGTGAGCACATTGCTGATATTTGCCCAGTGATTCATTAGCCAAGCCAGTAAAGCATTCTAGGCAGTCTGATGTGGTGGCTTACTGGTAGCTGTTCTTCAGCCAATTGCTCATTTTGACATGATGCATAGAAGCATCAGAGCATTTACTTTGGAACTTACCTTTTTTGTGCTTCTCCTTTCTCTGGTTTTCTCACCAGATCTGCTCTGCTGCCTCACAACACTGCCGTTTGCATAAGCAGTTCCTGCAATTCTTTGAAGCTGTGAATAAGACATCTCCTAAATATCACTGATGTGTTTTGACGAAGCCATAGTTGTGAGCACAGGTTGCACAAAGGGCACTTAACACTGAGAGGTAGAGAGAGCCTGGTGTTGGTAGGGGCGAACACCAAATAGTGAAGGTTAAATTTTGTTTAATGTTCAGTTATGTTCATTTTTTAAGCCAAAACAAAGAAAGAAGCAGAATAAAATGCTTCCACAAAGCAGAAGTGCGAGTGAAATGAAATGTAGTGGCTAGACAAAGGAAAAAAACACCAAACATATTTGTTAAAAAACCCACTGAACTTAAAATTTCAGAGCCTTGGTAGAAGAGGTGATCTGTCAGCTACCCAGCTTGGACTGGGCACCCAACTGGAACTCGTGGTCTGGGTTCCGTTCCCCGCCTTGGTCACAGGTTTCCTCTGCGTTCTCGGGCAACCTCCTTCATTTGCCCCATGACCAACTTCCTCATTTGTGTAATGGAGATCGTCCTTCTCCTATCCATCGTGAGGGTGAAGCCTACTGATGCTGCTGAAAGATGTGAATGTTGCACTGTGGAGAGCCACCGCGGGGATGAAAGTGAGAAGGATGCGCTTCCTTGCATGGGTTGATCACCCATGCTGCTTGCATTTCAGTGTTCAAGAGTGGAGGAAATTATTTCCAGATCCTAGAAAGGGTTGGGTTTTTTTCTTTCCAAGTCTTTCAGGCCTATTTCTCATGGAGTTTGGCTGCCCTGGTGCAGCAGCAGGTATTTGGAGTATTCCCTGTCTCTTGCCTTGCTGCTCTTGGTCTGTCTACTTATGGCTTTGAGTCATTCTTGTCTGCTCGACATGTGTGACCCACACAAACCCAACGGCATCAGAAATGCAGCTTCTGTCATCTCCTGAGTTATGTGGAGATCTGCTGACATTTAAATACAGTTTGTAAGAAAGAAACCAAAGAATGCTTGAGCCTGGTCAGAGGGTTACCAAAGGTGACCCTAGCAGCTAAGGAAGGTGGTATGCGGGAGCAGGCCATCACTGTCCCAGCCTCCCAGCAAGGTTTGTGCTGGCACAAGGTTTGTTGCTGCACCTGCTGAGGGTGTCCAGATAGCCCGTCACCACTGCTGGCCTTCAGCCCCTCTGCCCGTTCACTCAGCCCCTGATAGGCAAATATTCATTTAAGAGCTTTTTACATGAGTCTCAGCCAGTGCTGATGCTGATTCTGAATAAGGAATCAGAAGTGAAAAGTCACATGCCTTTTGATGTGTCCTTTTATCTCCTGAGTGTTGGTAGTTAAACTTTTCTCACCCCTTACAGGAATTACTTTTCTCTGATAAGAGGGCGTGGAACCCCATACACTCTTTTTCTTCTCCAAACATTAGTAATGCTCTTCTCCAGCCACTGATGAGATCCTGAAAGTACAGACAGGTTCATATTCAGAGCAGAGCCTTCTGATTGATTTTGCTACAACAGCTCTTACTGTTCCCTGTCCTCCCACCTTCTTACTGCCGTCCCTTTTTTTGGGGTCTTGCTTTCACAAGCCTTCCTTTGACCTGGCCCTCCATTTTCTCCGAGCTGCCAGAGTTAATTAGAGATCCTCCTCTTTGGGACCTGCGTAGTCCTCCCATCCCTGACATATTTCAGTCCTCCTCCTCCTCCCATGTCCACAGAAACACTTCCCCAGCCATACCTTGAGATCCATGCTCACCTGGACCTCCTTCTGCCACTGGTACTCTCTATCCTGGCCCTTCCATGAGACATTTCTTCTCCACTGTAACTTATGTCTGGTAGGATACAGAAGTGACACGAGGTGTGCTCTTCCCTCCCAGGTCCTCCTTCCTCTGCTTGTTCCTTACTCCCAATGGCAGCCAGCCTTTGTCTTGGGCAGGCTGGCTTTTCTTCAGTAACTCTCTCATCACGTTACTTTCCTGTTTATTTTTCCTGACCATTTCACTGCACCCAGTTTTCCTTCCTCTTATTCATGAAATGGTTTGGTTTGGTCTGGTTCTGGTTTCTCATTTTGACCCTGGTTAATGGCAGCACACAGCAGCCTACATTCTGAGCCTGAGTGCTGAATGAGGGTCAGACCAGAGGTCCACCAGCCCTGCCCCTGACTGTGGCCAGGGGTGATCATCCATGGAGAGTGTGTGAAAAGGCAGGTGCGGGTAGAGCTGCACACTGAGGGGATGCACTGGAGAGGCTGTGATTTAGAGCCCTCCATAAGCCTTGGCGGGCTCTGGAGCAGCACCATTTTGGTTGAGTTACTGCCACTGTAGATGAATGAAGAGCCTGCTTCTCATTTGGAGAGATTCAGTGCAGCTCCAGGTTGTCTGCTGCGGCTAATCCAAACCTCTTAGTATGAAGACTTTTAATTATAGGAAAAGGGGTATCTCATCCCTTCTGAGGCTGGTTAGCTCAGAGTCCCCTGCCATGAGAAATGTGGATGGTTTGAGACGTGGTGCTGCTGACACTGGATGTCCCCTCTCTGACTGCAATATTTGTCCCTTTTCCCCACTGGTAAGCCTGTGAATTCAGTCTGCTTACAGCTCTAAAGGACTGGTGCCTGAAAATACAGCAACCGTTTAGTTGTCCATTGCTGTTTCAACTGTGTGCCCAAGCTACAAGTAACGAGTTATTGAGCTAATTTAGTTTTATACCAAAGAAGTGATTTTCCTCCTGCAAATCAGGAAGGCTATTTAACGCAATGTAATTGACTTCAGCTGTAAGATTCAATATACTTATCTAGGATTACGGTTCAATAAAATCTAATTGCGCTGAGAGCAACACGAATTGTAGAAACACACAGGGACTGTTTCCTGCCTTTCCCACGGACGAGCCAAGTTGGATGTCTTCTGATCCTTATGGTTTGGGCTGTGCTACTGCTTGACCTGCGTGTTGGCAGGAGCAGCTTGAGGTGGCACCGTGTGGTGCGGGGAGGTGAAGCTGAGCAGCTGAAACCCTGGGTAGCCTTCTTCAGTCGGTTTTACATGAGTGACTCTGTCGTTTCAGCGTGCCCTGCCGGTGTCAGGCTGGGGGAACAGGAAGTCAGCTGTGTCTGGTTTCATTATGATGGTGATGATAATAGGATCCACAAGGTATATGAGATTAAAAGCCCTATAACGTTGCAGGCCAAATCGTGCAGAGAACAAAACCTGAAAACAGTTCAGTGCCTAAACATCCTTTTGTCTTGCCTCACCCAGTGTAGAAATAAATATGGGGAAACAAATATTTATGCAGAATTTCCTCTCAGTATTTACCAAGTAGGAAGCTGTGTTAAGCAAATTTCTACACAGAAACGTTTGCTGGCCATCGTGCATTGGCTGTTATCACTGTGCGCTATAATTGTGGAGAACGTTTTTGCCCAGTATTCATTAACGAGTTTTTCATCAGCCACTCTGAACAAATGGGAAAGCATTAAATTTAATTTTTTGCTTGCAGAGCTTCAGGGAGAAGTACAGACTTTTTCAGTGGGACGAGGACAGTAGCACAGGTAATGAATAATTTGGGATGATGGCTGAACAGACAGTGTGGCAAGTGTCCTTGTCACACACTGAGGCACAAACTTAGTTATTCTTTCTTCACAGAGATATGTCCCAAACCTCAAACCCTAATCCAAACATGAGTATATGTCATTAGGAGTGCTTACCTACCACCATGCTTATTTTCTGCATTATTTCTTCCGAGTATTAATTATCCTGTTGCAAGCAAGAAAGGGAAAATATACTTCCAGACCAAACTAACAGATTCATCTAGTTCTGGTACACTGACTTCATAAGCAATAAAATATGTAACATTGCTTGGTAAGGCATGTGCTGCACTAATCATTCTCTGTGCAACTGCCTATTTTTTACATCATTTTAAACAAATGCCAGGACTACAGAGAGTAATAAAACAAGATAATCAAGGAAGAATAGGCAGGTTTTGTGGTATGAGTTAAAGACAAAACAAAAAAAAAACTCCAAAAGCCATGAGGATTGGAAAGAGAGGCCCTTTCACATGGCAGAGTTAAGCTCTAAATACTGGGTGCAGAGAACGTTGTTCTTACAGGAACAAGAGGTAAGTGTGGATCATGCTGGACGTCCCTGGAGCTGGCATAGCCACAGTTTAAGAGCAGAGAAGGAAGCTTGCTAAGAAAATAGTTCTTTTTTCTGGTTATGGAGTTGGCTTTGACTCTGGCCTAATGCATGCTCGTTCTTACTACTGCTTTAGTTGATAATTAACTGGGATGGTGACAATAGCGATATTAAACTTCTGTTTTCAGGTGGCATGAAACTGAAGAAGAAACTAATGTAGTGCCTAAGTTTTCTGTTTGTGTTGAGCTGTAAGGGAGAACTAGACAGACATTCAAAATACAATCTTTGCTGTTTTAGTTAACTTTCTTTGAGGTGATGAATCCTGTTTTGCTTTGTTTCCTGTGCCTGTATTTTTTATATTGTGACATTCAAGAGTTGGTGCAAAATTAACTAAAAAGCAAATACAAGTGGCACTTCAAATTTTGCCCACTTAGTTTGCGTCAAAACAGTAATGTACGTTTGTACACGACCTGCTGGTATGCAGCGCCAGACGGCAAATGGTTTGTTAGTGTTGGCAATGCTGTCATGAAGCCAGATATGATTCTTTCGCTTGCTGGCTTGAGAGTGCAAAGTGCTTTTTATTCCCATTCAGTTTTTCTCTGCTTCCTCTTGTCTTCATATTACTACCCTTGTACCCTGGAATAGTAAAACTTTAAAGCATTTATAAAAGTCGCAGTCAAAAGCATGCATTATCTTAGGTCAGGCAGGTAAAAACAGTGCTGAGTGCACTCTCGTCTGAAATCTGGCCGAAATAGTGTTTCTCCTCATGTTTTGGGAGTGTGGCTGTATGTTTCTTGTTAAAATAGCTGAAGTAGGTCTAAGTGTTGTTCAGAAAAATGCAAAATTCCACAAAAATGTTGCAAGGATACTCATTGGATTCTGTGCTGAACAGAGCTAAAGCTATATGCTTCTGGACATTATTTCTACATCACAGTTGAGATTACATCTTGTTTAGTATTGTCATAAGTTTGTTTCATACATGTAGCTCTGCAGTCATTTCTTGTTTCAAAAGAGCTGTGTAAATTGCTTGCGTGAAGATATTTTCGTCATTGAAAAGCAAGACTCACTTAAATCCACTTCTGCCCCATTTGAAGGAGACAGTGTACAATATTTTGCAGATACCTCTAAGTATTAGTTTCATGTCCAACTATCTGCCACAGTTAGGGAAATAAAATCTTCAGCCAGTTAACTTCAGCCAGTAAATAATTTTCTTTTCCCTTTTTATGCCATTTGTTTCATCATTTCTTCTCCACAGCTTTGGATTTTGTCTGTCTTCTCGTTTTAAAGTCTACCATTGTGTTACTGTCTGTACTCAGTATTTAAATGGGTCTTCCTCCGTCTTCTCCAAAGTATATCGAGGTTCTCCTCCTACCTCCATGCCTTGTTTTTAAGAATTACTAGCATGTTATGTAATCCATGAGTTACTGATAAAAGCTGAGAGTTGTGCCTCCCGCAGCGCTGTTGATGCACTCCAGCTGCTGGTGGGTGCTCAGTCTGCAGCGCCAGGCTGGAGTTACTGCCAGGCAGTACACAAAAATTGGGCATCACGTCAGCTCCACAGTACTGGTGGTTTCAGTCTACAGACAAAGACTAATATAGATATGGCCATTAATTTTTTACCCATCCAGGGACATACTTCTAATAAGACCGTGTATTCACTGTTAAACGTGGGTGTTAAATGTTTCAAATACCATCCCCTTAATCTAGAAATTATTGCTCCATTTAACAGGGCTCTGTGCTCAGTTCCAGCCCTGACACCAGGGTGGTACCTGTTGAGGCTGGTGCTCCTGCCCCAGTCATCTCCTCTCCGTTTTCATGCTAATGGAGTAGCCTAATCCTCTTTTTGTTAAAGTCTCACACCTGTTTCTCCCTTTGGTTTCTTTCTTTCTTTCTTTTTTTTTTTTTTTTTTCTTCTAATGATTTTGCTATTCCAGGGCAGCTTCTCTGGCAGAAGCACCACAGTGCGGCTGTCTAGCATCACCCTTATCCTGCTAGCAGCAACCACCCTGTTTTGTGTCACCTTTTCTTCAGAAAACACCACTAGAGGCAGTTGCAGCCTCACTTGATCTTTCCCTGTTTAGAAGATGTGAAAATACTTAATGAATCATTTTGGGGAGGTGTGACCTGAGGGATGCAGACGCGTGGGAGTATTTGTTTGTTTGTTGAAAGAATCAGGAGGGGATTCACTCCATTATCCGAGTACTGGTGTCGAAAGGCAAGAAATCAGCGTTCTTTGAAGTTTCACTGAACCTTGATTCTTCTCCTATCTCTTTCTTCCTAGAAGGTACTTCATTTTGTAAAAGTGCAGGAAGAGGGGAGAAAAAACACTCTCAAATTCCCAGGATTTCCTCTGGGGGAGAAATCCCACAGGGGAAGGAGGGAACTCTACTAATAATCTTTGCTACATTTAATCCCAAGAAAATGCAATAAAATCAGTGCTTCCACTGAGATTTGGCAGCGTATTTTTTCCATAACAAGACCTGGTTTTGGTTTCTTTGTACTTCAGCCTGTACCGAGTTGACTGAGGAAAGCAAAATCTGTTTTTGACAGATGTTTCCCATGATCTGGCAAATACAAATACTCCTGTGAGATGGCAGGTGGCTTGTTTACATAAGAAATGTATTATTTTTCTTTAATTAAAAAAACCCAAAAAACAAAAAAACCCACACAAACACAAAGCAGCAATCGGATCAGTCATTCTGATCAAGGCAGTGTCAATTATTAGGCTGTAAAGGGAACTGATGACTCAACCTAGGCACAGTGCTGCGGCGGTCTCCGATTTTCGGTTTCATAACAGATTCTTTTCAGGAATGGTTTTCATTCATACCCGACACTTAAGCGTCTCTCTGGGAGCGTGTATCATTTTGTGATCGGGATGCGAGAGACTGGCGTCAGCACGCTGTGAGCCATTGTGCAGAATTTGGGAGGCATCCCCATACCTCAGTGGGATGCCCGGTGGGAGAGGGGTCCACTGACCCATCACATCGTGCGCCTGGACCTCACCTGCGCACCACCAGTGTTGTCAGTCACCATGTTAAATTGATAGATAAGTTCGCATCAATAAAATTGAAAAGCACTTGTATTCAGAAAGCGAAATGTTTTGATCAGATCCCATGCTTAGTAATTCCAGCGAGCGCACTTGTTGAAATGGGTGAGTCAGAAATGGAAATGCAAAGCATTTCTCTGAACGGTGGCCGGAAATTAGCTCTGAAAACTGAAACGAAGCCCAGACCGCAGTTTTATCTATTTACTTAACAATTTGCGATCTGTGAAAATCCCTTTGTCTTTGGGAGGCATTTTGAGTCCTCTCTTATAGTACCGGTGCAGTCCTTAGGCTGGATGATGAACCATGTCAGGACTGTCTGACGTGTCTTAATTTTTTAGCTTAAAAAAATTTGAGTTCCCTGTACGTGGCTTCATTGCCTGTGGTGCTGCCTGATTCTGTCATGGCGTGTGGTAGAAGTTAGTGGAAGTATTAAGCGGGGTGGGATGTTGCAGTATTTGAGGTTGTGTAATACTGAGGAAGAAATCCAGGGGAATTGAGTGGAGTCACTCAGCTGCTTATTACCCAATGCATAGGTTATATATATATATATGGCACATGGGGCTATCTGACTGCTCCTGCACCAAGCACTCATTGGTTTGGGGCTGGCTGCTCACCAGCTTAGCATGGAGAGGCCACAATGGTGCCAGCCCCTCAGTTTGTAAGTGCATAGCCCTCTGTCCATGGAGAGAGAGCTGATGGGGATATGAGTGTTTTGATGTTAGTAGAGGTGGTCTTGCTGCAAAAAACTTAGAAATCAACAAATCGGGTGATAGCAGCATTCTGGTCCTCATGCTGCATCCAAGATGCTGCTACTTTCTTCTCTACTGGCATCTGAGTACTGGCTGCTCATCCTTGAGAGTGAGTCTGAATGCTTTGGACTCATTGCAGTGGCCTTGGACAACATAGGGACTGCTTTCCTGGAAGCTGTGGTGTGGTCTGAGGCCCACAAATGTAAATCACGGTGGAGGAGAACAAAGTAATACATGTGTTTAAGGGACTTGCAATTCCCGTGGCAAGGCTGGTGAAGTAGTGCTCATTTCAAAGAGAAGACAGTCTGGGTGATTTTTCTTAATTACTGTTTACCTAAATAAATAAAAAATGCATATTCATGGCTTTAACTAAAGTAACTCATGTTGAAATATTTACCTCTCCCAAGGATAATTATTAAGGGTGGGGTGTGGGGGACAACAATTAATAATAAAACATTTGGACAAGATTACAAAACGTTCTGATTGGAATAGTAAGTATTGTCCTAGAAGTAAAAGCAAATACAAAGAGCTGTCTTGAATTTAAAGAAAAAAATGCTATGCTATCCAAAGAAACACGCTGAACAGAAGCAGTTTGGGTGAAGGGGCTGTGGTCTTGGAGCTCTTCAATATCACAAGGAGATTTGCTCAGTGTAAAGTTTGATTTGTTGGTAGGTTCTCCTTCAATTCCAGTCTGAAAAAAACCGATGTGAATATTGGCATCCACACAGATCGGTGTGGCAGCTGTAATACTTGTCAGCATGGCTTTGAGGCTAGCGTGCATTCATTCTTAAACCGAGTGACAGAGAGTGTTTCACCTGTTTATATCAGTAGTAAAAAAAACCTTCATTTTGTGTTGTGAACCTCACCCCTCACACACACACACCCCACACACCCCTCCATTTCATACAGTCCTTTGAATGAAGTTATTTGCTCAGCTGAGAGTTTGAAATTTGGACCCATCCTTTCATGTCTTTTGGCTATGGTTCCTTATCTGGGTAATCAGTTCAAAGAGAGCCAGTGATGTGTTCACAGATTTCTGACAACTGTATACCATTACACTGGATGATTAGAAAAAATCCCATAATAGTAGTTCAGTGCAGTAAACACAGATTGGTCTTTCAGTTTAACATGCGGTAATAAGAGAACTGAGCCTTGGACAAGAGAGCTGCTGCTTAACCCTGTGCAGATGAAGTTTGCAGGGGTGGTGGAGCTGGTCTGCCCCATAGCCTTATCCAGCTCTTTTGGACCAGCAGACGAATGTGATCAAACAATGCGGCATGTCTGCCCTTTCGCACCAAGTTGGGGATGAAAAAGAGAGTAGAAGATGAGCAGAAAGTAGCTAGGAGCACCAAAGCAGCCTGTGGGGGCTGTAGCATCAGAGCTCCTGGTGCAAACGGGGTGGGTTCTCCTTGCTCACTGAGGTGTCTCTCAGCCAGTCTTAGAGGAGCAAGCTGCTGTCTTCTCCAAGCCATTCTGTAACTCGGATGACTTTTGGGGATGAAGGCTTCCAGACCTCCTCCTCTAGACTAAATTGGTCCCTTCTGCGGTAGCATCGGAAGTGCTGGGGACACTTGCTGGCACCAAGCGCACTCGGCATGCTGCTGGCACGTGCCCCCTGGATGCGCTCTCATCTAGAAACCGAAAAGCGGCTCTTCTTTGACTGGAAGTGCAGTCTGACTGTTAGATGCAGTGGAGTCTTTACGCATGTCTGTCACTAGTGGAAGTCCCTGGCTGCGCTCTGAAACAGAGCAAGATGTCGAGGAACAAGCACTGGTGGACGGGCTGCCTGGTTCCCAGCACAGGTGGTGGGAATGCCCAGTTGACTTTAGTCCTTGCAAGGCAGCGCTGCAGCAGCTTCTGGCTGATGAATTTCCTTGACCACATTTTCTTTCTCTGCTTCAGTGGGTCAGCCTTTTCCCTGACTGAACTGCCTGTGCTACAGGATCTGTGAGTGGTGTCTGTACCCCAGAAGACAAGGGTGCTAATGGTGGGACAAGGCATTCTGTTGGTCCATCTCCCCTGCAGCAGAGGGTGTGGTTTTATAAGCATGGTGCATTTTCCCCATTGAAAAAATCTTCCTGGGTTTGCCTCAGAAAGATTTCTCTGAAACAGAAATATCCCTCTCCACTTCACCTTTTTTTTTGTATAAGGGTTTGTGAGAGTTTTGTCCACACACCTCCCACTGAAGCCAGCAGCAATGAGGCAGCCAGACCCTCATGCAGTGCTTTGCAGGTTGAGAAGGTGCTGCACACACGGAGTGCACAGCACACTAAACCCGGTATCAGCTTGCAACTAATTATCTCTGTATAAAAATTCCCCTGCTTGCTGTTTTGCCGTTAGAGGCTTGCTGGTAAGATTTATGACTCTGGCTAAAATGAAGTACCATTTCCTTTTTCTCATCATTACTGTGCATGGCCTCTCTGGCTTTTCTTGTTAAACAGACTTGAGTTCACCCAACAGGGAACGTATTTTTGAGGCTCTTTCCCATCATGATTCTGCCTTTCTCTTTTTCTGTTTGTTACGACCAGTGAAGATAACCCACAGAACATTTTCAGGTCTTTCAACTTTCCCCTGCTTGGTGTGAGTGCGAAGAGAGAGAAGCTGAGGGGCAGCTCTTTCACATGAGACACAGCATTGGCCCACTCTCAGCCCCACCACAGCTGGCGGAGGCTCATGGTAGACACATACCTCCATCAGCATGGGCTCTCTCTTCATAGTGTGATGCGCAACTGTTGCATTCAGCATTTATATGAGCTAAAGGATAATTCCTTCACTTCACTCTAGAACACGGGGGACCAGCTGTAGAGCTTGGAGGAAGGCTGTATTTCTCCTGCCCTCGTGCTGCATGTGTATGTCTTCATTTCACAGGCTGGATGAAATTAGACTCCTGACTGAACTTTCTGAACTGGCAAATGCATTGCTGACTTCACCCTGATCTGAAATCACCTGAAATCTAGTTCTGATGTTGAAAGACAGTAGGTTTTTTCTGAGTACAAAGAAAAAAAGGGAGCAATGTTGAGCTGCTGCCATCTCTCCCAGTTGCAGTTAGATATAGTTATTTTTGTATTAGAGCTTGGAAGAAAACCGGTAGAGATGCCAGATAAACCTTCCCAAAACAAACATTTGTGTTAATACTTAAATATTGTTCATCTTTTGCAGCATTTACTTATCTGTTTCCCACATGCTGAACCTTATGGGGAGTTTTTGTGGTTGACTGTGGCCCGTTCTTTCATTCTGTATGTTAACTGTTTTCTCGATTTCCATTTTTTAAAAGAAATTGGCAGTAAAAGCCTGACTCTGATAATCATACAATGTGGGAGCATCCTTTTGGCAGGGCAGGCGTGCATTCTTGTGGTTCATGTGTGTTGGGGCAGGAGTCCCGGAGCATAAACCCAGTGAGCTGCATCATTTCCTGCCCCCCTGGAAAGCATCCTTACCCGAGAGACCCAGCGCTGGCTGGTATAGTAGGGTCTGCCAAGATGCCAGCTCAGGGACAGCAATTTCATCCTCGTCACTGAACCATCTTATTTTCTCCTGGTTTTGTGTGCATTAACCAAAATCTCCAGTCCTTAAGGAGAAATAAGTCAGATATCTGAATTTTCATCAGCTCTGACACAAAGTATTAGGCTGTGACTTTTGCTGTATATTGGTTTTACTGCATGGGGCATAAATATTCCTCTGCTGTCATTTGATAACATTGTCATGTAGGGGTCCTTCTCACAGCATATATTAACTTTCCTTTTACACATAGCCATTCTTTCATGAGTCATGCCACTGAGATAAAATATTTTCAACAGTGGTTTTATTTTAAGTTGAGTGTATTCCAATGATGAAGTCATTCAGATTTTACATAAAAAAAATTTACAAGTTCCTGTGGTGATGCTCTTGAACTACAGTCTCCTGCCTCTCCTAGCCCAGCCTGGTTGATACGTCACAGAGTTAACTGCAACCAGAGGACAAGAGGGGGTGGAAAATTCCCCCCATGCACATCCCCCACCTCCTCTGAGGGTTTTCCATTTAAGCCCAGTTGGTGGGGAAAATCCAGTTTGCAGACCCTGGAGTGCATCCCCAGCCACTGCTTCCCTGCTGCTTCTCTTGATGACTTCAGTTGTGGTTTCTAGCCAGACTGATTCCTCGTGTGGTTTTGCCATTATCTGAACAACAGTCTGTGGACACAGACTGTTGACACAGCTCGCCTGGATAGGAGGACACTGCAGAGCCAGTCCTTGCAGTTCTGGGCGCGTATCTCCCTACTTCGGGTCCACACCTCCTCAGTTGTGGTGGTCTTCTGCATCCCACCTCTGTGCACCAGGGAAGAAGCTGCTCTTCCCTTCAGACTCTTGGTTTTGGCTGCCCCTGGCCAAATGTTGCATGTGAACGCAAGCAGGAGTGATGGATTAGCATGTTCCTTCCTGCATGTTCCTTCCCTTTGGAAGAACCGAGCAAGTTACTAGGGGATAATTAAATGCAGTGATAGTGAAGCAGGCCGTGCATCTTTTCTGACATAGGTATTGATATCATCTTGGGTTTAATTTATGGATTTCAGGGAAAGATCCTGCACTAGATGTTAGGAGCACTGCAAATGCCTTCTTAGCCTCAGGCGATCCTTCAAGCAGTTGCAAGCTACAAATGTTCCAATGAAGCTGTTTCAACCAGAAAGAAATGTTCTTCAGCTTCATTAGGAAAGACACAAAATGTAAAGAAAACACCTTTGCTAATCTGTGATGGTATTGCATGTAACAGACTGGAATCCTTGACTTCACTGGGACTAATTTCTGTGCACATCTGTGTAAGAAGCATTGCACTCCACTAAATGAGGCGTCACTTCAGAAAACACCAGCACTGTTTGCACATCTATGCTCACTTCTCCCTGCTCGCTGGTGTGTAGCCTTCCTTAAATATTTTTTTCTCCCGTTTGCAGCTCACCAACTCATCATGTAGGTGCGTTTTACTTAGCCCTAATTTTACGCACTGATTGTGGACATTGGTGCGTTTACTAACCCCACTGTATATTTGTTACTCGCCTCCCTCATTGGCTGCCCAGCTTCTCTGGTTTTCTTGAGCATGGTAACAGGAGTTTCTGTGTCTGGAAGAACTTTCATGCCAACTGGAGTAATACCCAGGTACATTCATAGTGCTTTTCTCAAATCATCTTTCTTGGTTTGTTCATTGCAAACCGAAGAACTTACCTGTTTTCCTCCTCTTAAGCATCAAAGCTCATGTTATTTTACATTAACAATAAAACCTCTCTTTGAAATGCACCCTCTGTATAATAGAAATCCAAGCTGGAAAGTGTTTTCTTGAAGTAAATACTCTTGTAGTTTCATGCTTCCTTCTGCCAGTTGTGGTGTCTGATGTGCCCTCCTTTGCATTCTTGAGTGCTAATTTGAGCTGCAAAGCAGTACTGGAAGCCCTCAGAAAGTGGGGGGGGGAAGGTAACCTGGTTCAAAAATGTACAAGAGGTTGTTAAACAATGTAAGTTTAAAAAATAAACAAACCCTAAAACCTTAGCATGTCCCGTTTGAAGTATTGTTATTTTTCTAGCTTTCTCTGCAGCTGTGAAGGCAGACGCTTCTTTTTAAAATAAAGAAAAGGTTTCCTTGCACTCCCCGTGACTGCAGGAGCTAGGTCTTCATGTTGACTTAGAACAATGATCTTGTGGCCTCTCATGATCCTGTAACTGATTGCCCACATATGCAGGTCTGTGCTGAGAGCTGAGACCTTGGTATGAGCAAGCCTTGCAACAGAGGCTGTGTCTTCCCCTGCCTAGGATCTAGCACTTTCCATGCCATAAACCTAGCCAGTCAGCATGTTAAAATGCTAAAACTCCTCTTCAGTAGACGCACCATTGGCTCTTCATTTCATATAAGCTCAGTTTTTTCATGTACTCCTTGTAAGTTTACAGCTGTAGCAACAGTTTTGCTTTTAATAATTTGCCTGTTTCAAAAAGAAAATTCTTTTTATCGAATGGAAGGCATGAAGAAGCCCTCATGTTGAGCATAGGCGGGGGGTCAGGTTTCATTCTACCCTAAGCTGACCCCCGGGCAGAGAGATTCCTGCTTTCGTGTTTTAGATCATGTGTAAAACCTGATGCTGGCTGGATCATCCTGTGTAGGGCAAGAATATCTGGGCAACATGGGTCGAGGTACAGAGTGAGACGTTTGCAGAAGGGAATGAAATGTTTGGGATGCAGCCTTATGCTTTCTACAGCAGTGAACATCAATCACACTGTCTCAGAAAAGCACGGCACTGAAAGTCTTCCTCCAGCCCCCCTTTTTTTCTTGTTCCCCTGTTCCCCACTTCTGCTTATTCTCCTTTCCTTCTGATATGCAGTGGCAAGTGCAATTTTAGCTCAGAAGACTAACCTGTCCTTGAAAACACAGAGCCTTCCCTGGTTTTATTCCTTTGACCATTGGGTAAACAACAGTTATTTTTGTTCTACCAGTGATTTATGACTGAACAGATTTGGAGATTATTTTTTTTGTTTCATAGGCAATTTAGATAATGCGTATTTGTGACCATAAATATTTGGTCCTCTTACAGTCTGTCAATGAATGATATGCCGAGTTGGAGAAAATTATATAAATTGAAGAGACACACACATTGTGTTCCTAGCATAGCCTCATGATTCTTTTGAAGTACCCATATAGGTAATCCTTAAAGGTAGCAGTATTTTGAGCATCTGTTGGTAAATCATCTAGGAGGGTGCCATCCAGGAGAAATAACCTACGTGTCGTCAGGTTCTCTACAAGGCTTGGAGTAAAATGCTGTAGCATCAGTGCTCAGAAAGTATTGAAGTTTTTTTACCAGGAACTGCATACTTACAAAGATCAACAACCAAACCTCTTTCATTTGTGCTGATTTTTGTTATCTTTTTACTTTCTTATGGAGGCAATAGACATTTCTTGAGAAACTGGAAGTTTTTACTGAAGAGTTAATTTTGCAAGTTTCAGAAATAAATAGTAGTTTAAAAAAAATAAATCTAAACTTTTGGGGTTTATATTCCTTCCTCTCGCCTCCCTCTTTATCTAACTTTAATTTGTGGTGATTCTGCAGACACAGCTTTTGCAGTGATCCTGGGAAGACAGATACATGCCACTGCTTGTACTGCTGCTGTCATCTTATGTTCAAAAGAAAATCATCTTCCTTTCCACTCCCAATTGCCAGTTTTATTCAAGTAAATAGTAGTTAAGCATTCAAATTATTTTTCCAGGAAAACAGTAGTGTTGAGCACTGGCAGCTTGAAAACCCCTGTAACTTTAAACAAATCACTTCTCCTTCCACAAGTATTTCCTTCCCACCCTCCTCCCCAACCACTTCAGAGCATGACCGCTTCCTTGATAGATGGGGGAAGCCTTTCTGGAGTCAGCTGGGACTGCACGCTGGGTGGGATCTGGGCTGTATGGGGATGCCGGGACTCAGGTGCTGGCAGCCAGCACCCCTTCCCTGTCCTGGAGTGCCCCCCCTCCACAGGCTGCAGCCTGAGGCCCCTGCACTGCAGCAGCACAGTGAATTTGCTGTGGGCACACAAACATTTTGTTCCCTCTCCGGTTTCCTTTGGCCACAGACTAGTGTGACAGGTAGCTTTGCTTTAGAGGACACACCTTGCACTGACCCAGCGATACCGAACTAGGCTGATGGTGTTTCTTCTCTGAAGCTCCCCAGAATAAAGCAGAAACAAAGAAACAAATTCAAAGTTTCTAACATAAATTCCTTGATAAAATCAAAGCAAAGCTTTGACAAACCCCAGTATTAATTGTTATTTAAAGTCTGTTAGATTGTTTTGCTAGTTTTGTTGGAACGCTTCTCTGGTGCGATGCACAGTTTCATCGAACCACAAAATGGTTTAGGTTGAGCTTTAAAGCTCGTCTAGTCCAACCCCCCTGCCACGGGCAGGGGCACCTCCCGGTAGACCAGGTTGCTCAAAGCCCCATCCAGCCTGGCCTTGAGCACTTCCAGGGATGGGGCGTCCACAGCTTCTCTGGGCAACCTGTGCCAGTGTCCCACCACCCTCACAGCAAAGAATTTCTCAGTATGTGTGCATAAGTATGCACATACCTGTGGTATGATCTGGTAAAATAATCACGGAAGTGTTAGTTTATCTGTTATGTATTCTTCTCAGGGGCCTCGTATGTCTAGGTGCTATATGAATGCAAGAAAAGTATAGTCTTTGTTGTAAGGTGTCTGCAGCTTAAAGGAAAGAGAAGGTGTGAAATGGAGATAATGTAATTGTCATGTTTAACATGGAGACCTTCTGTGTTTAAAAAAAAAGGCCCCTAAACTGTTTTTAGAATTAAAAGGGGGGGGGTGGGGAATAAGAGGGGTTTTGTGAAGATTCAATGCTTGGATTTTTTAATGCCTGCCTTCATTTTATTTTAGGTTGCTATTGACTGAGTTGCCAGAACATTGCTCCACAAAGCTTTGGAGGGCCACTTCTTAATGGATTGCTGCAGCCTCGTAATTTCTCCATTGATCCTGTTCCCTGCATCGTGAGAACATTTTAGCCAGCACAGAACCTAGAAAAGTTATATGTAAGTCATGATTCAAATTCCTTTCTATTTAAAGAAAAGAAAAGAAAGAAAAAAAAGGTCTTGGGGAGGCAAGGTGGAGGCAGTAAACATCACACTTCGGAAAAATACTGTAAAAGCTGTGATTCAACAGCAAACATCAGGTGGCGAATAAATCGTTATTGAAGTAGTTACTTGCTTTTTTTAACCTAAATCTTGATTGTCATTTTGAAGGCTTTCCTAAGTGTTCTGCTACCATAGTAAACCATAGCAAGAAGTACTTAAAATACCTCTCTGCACCCTATACCCCTAACTATACCTTGGTTTTCTCTACAACTGGGGAAGTGTGTGTACACTTATCTCGGTGTGCTGTGCCGAAGCCGCACGTGCTCTGTGCGAGTTTGGAGGCCATCCTTTGCTCAGCAGGACTGCAGGCATCCCTGTATTTTTCCCATCATAAAACCTATCTCCTCCTTTGGGGTTTCCAGAATACTTCCCTTGGAGGAACCCTGGCGCTGCTTTTCCTTTCAGCCTGCTGCCCCAAAAGGCTCTTTAAGCATCAGCTTAAAAATTTAGCTGCTCCACCTGGCTGTAGGAGTGTGGAGGAAGCTGTACACAGATTTGCTAGGGACAAGGGGGGCTGCAGTCCCTTTCCTATCTCCTCAGTCTGGGTAGTAGTTCCTGGTGAGTGTTGCATGCTTTGATTTTTCCTCCCAAGACAGGGAATGGCTGTGGTGCTGTGCACACATTTCATCCGCTGTCGTGGTTAAGTTCTGTAAAACCTCACATAGCATCACCCTGGCATGGAATCGGTGGGCTGTTCTAGAGGGGAGAAATTGGTTTGACCGTTTTTAACTTGTCAGCAGTTCTAACCCTAATTCTGGGGTGGATCTGCAGGTGGAGAAACCTCTGGACCATTACAAGGTTGGCATGGATGTGGTGGTCTGTGCTGTCCAGAGGGTGGGACACCCCAGAGCTGCAAAGTTTGAAAAAAGGCTTGAGCACAATTTTATTCCATTACTTTTTTAAATAAAGCCAAATCTCGTTGTGGTTGGGAGGTTTTTATCATTCAAATAGTGGTGTAGAGCAGCTTGGCAAAAGGCTGCCTGAGCCAGAGATAATATAAAATTGTGGTTCGCAGTGTGGCACTGTGCGTGTTCCTGCCCTTGTTCGTTCACTGCAGTAACAAATTCATGTGATACATTTTAATGATTAAATCAGGACAGGGCAGCAAAGCCAACCACAGCGCTCATCGCGGGTCAATTTTTCTTGAATGCTTACTAGCACCGTTTTTAATCTTAGGAACTGATTTGTAATATTACTTCTAAAAAACCAGGAATGTTTTGGAACTGAAGAGTTTATATTAGTAAGATACCTTCATTTGAGGTACTTTATTTGATCACGTGACACTAAAAGTATTGTTTAAAACGAGAAAAGTCTATTGCAAAAGGAGGACAGGGTTTTTTAATGCATATGGAAATTCAGTTTTTAAAGAGAGGAGACAACTTTTTCTGGTGTGATGAATATCAGCAAAAATAATAGTGAAGTAGTAGGCAATGGAGAAAGGCTGGGTAGGAACAGAATTCACTGTCCAAGGGGCCTTACAAGGTGTTGGTTTGATTTTGTTGTCCAAAAAAGGGAGAGCATTGCTATTTCGTTGTGGGCTTGGCAATATATGGTGCAGTTATTAGTCAACCCCCTGATAGCAGGAATCATCTGACTACAGGAGAATTTTGGATCTGGCTTGAAACTTGTTCCTAGTGCTTGTCTTAAGGGAAGAAAACTTGAAAATACAAGTTGTAACAGCTAGGCAGGCAGCAAAAACTCGTTCATTAGTCCTACTTAGCACCATTCCCATGAGGTTGGGAAACCTAATTCACACTTTTTTGCAGGCTGTTCTCATGATGTTTGAAAAGCTTGTCATTAGGCATCCTGCAAATTCACTATTAAAACCCCTTTCAGAGGTGCTAACTTTAAAAATGGCATCCTTCTTAGGGGACTTGAAAAAGCAGCCAGAAACTGAATAGACATAAATGGAAGAAAACCTCTCTCATTCCAAGAAGTGCATAGCAAGTTTTGTCGTGCTGCTTCTTGTGCTGCAATCAGAAGTCTCCATTTCCAGTGGTAAAATCAGGTCTGAGGGCCAAATAAACTTAAAAACCAGTCTAAGGATATAGGAGCTGTCATCAAATAGTGCTTTACTTTTTTTTTTTCTTTTTTTATTCCTTTCTTTTCTTTCCCTTTTCTTTTTCTCCATTTTTTTTTTTTTTTTTAATTCTGTTCCAGTGCCTGATATGTGTGCTCTAACTCTCAGAAAACACACGCATCACCTCGCAGGTTGCTGGCCAGGGTTGTAGCTGTTCTACATGCAGATCCATACCAGCAGAGGTAGATGTGAGGGCAAGTTGCCGGTTGCTTATTTAATTTCTCAGTGTTTCCCACTGCCTGGCTTTTTTTGATAACAAACTCTGCATGTAACAGTTACCTTGTTACAGCAGTTCCCATACAAAGAAGCGAACTTCCCCTTGTTAATTAGCCCTGTTGGAAAGAGCAGTTGCACAAGGTTGACCCAGCTGTAACAACCATATTCTTGCTTTTCCCAGGGTGCAGTGTATTTTGTAAACAAGTTTGCCTTCCCCCGCTTCCATTTATTATTTAGTTTTTATAATACTACTAGGATGCTGATTTATGTGATCTCCAAAAAAGCAATATGTACTGAAGTTTGAATCCAAAGCAGAAGGTATCTTCCTTGTTCTGACAGAGCAGATTGCAAAACCCTGTTATGGTGCATGTGCCAAGATTAAAAAAAAAATAAATAAAAAATCCAGGTCCCCTGGGAATTAATCCTGGACAGGTTAGACCGCATGTATTGTAATGAGAGAGTACACGAATTAGGGAGAAGCTGTGCTCTTCACTGAGCGGCTCACAGTTTGTTATCCCAAATGGTCACTAATGGCGAAGTACAAATGGGGCTTTGCTCAGGTGCTGGGAACATGGCTGTGCCTCGGAGCAGATGCTGGGGCAGGGCTGCTGGCATCCCAGTGGAGGCGAGTGGTGATTCCTAGCAATTTCCACGCTCCTCATGTTTCTTGCTTTGTTTTATCCCATGTGTTTTCCTTTAAAAGCAGCAAAAATGACATCCTAATCAATGGTAATCTGTGTCTAATAAGTTCTCCTAATTTGTACTGCTTATCTGTCCGGTGTTGAGAATTCAGCAAGTGCTGTTAAGTGCTTTGTTTGGGGGGGAGGGGGGAAAGGCAACCCAAAATGCAGAAACCTCTCCACACAAATTTCCTATTTGCTAGGTATGAGTTCTTCAGAATATTTCAAAAATTTTTTTAAAAGATTTCTTGAAATCTGTCCTACAACCATCTGTAGGCAGATGTAAATAATGTAAAATTTTAAGATGCAGATTTTAGTGATTAAATGTCTGTCACCCGCCTACCACCACAGCCTGGGAAGAATGTATCTTTTTTAAAATCTGCATCAAAAGGTCAGGTAACTTGACTGAGTTAAGAAGAAAATCAGATTTCTGAAGGCAAAGTCACATCCCTTTGAACATTGACTTATCAAATACTCCTAACTCTTGGTACCAAATCAAGTCCTCAAGGGCCATGGCTGTACCTGAGGACACAGGTGGTTTTATCCTACTGGGTTTTGATGTAAGATGTGGCCATGTCTGGATTTCATTATTTTTCTGGTACATTTTCCTGTTGGAGTGCTGTTTTTATAGTGGAGACGGCATTTTCTTACCCGTTTTATAGTACTGGCGTATGAGGGCTCTGCACCTCATGCATCATCACGTGGAGCACCTCCTGCCCGGGGGAGCTTTATGACCTCCCGTGGCATGCTGCCCTGGGCGTTGTGCTCACAACCACCAAAGAGCATTTTCCTGCAGTCTAGGGGAAATCTTCTTTGCCACTAATTAATCCAGTTACTCCTACTGCCCCCACATTGAGAATACATAAAGCCGTTGACCACTGCCAGCACCGCATCAGTCCCTTCTTGTGATCCGGTGCTCCTCGGCACCATCAGTGCCTCTGTACTTGAGGCAGGCTGCACCCCCAGCCTGGGTGGCTGGGGACAGCTTTTGGTAAGTGTTCGCAGCAAATACATCTGTTGATTAAATATTTTTTTATGTATATATACATATGTGTGTATGTATATAAAAATAACAGATATGAAAAATACAATTTAAAAAAATATATGTGGACAAATGTAGTCAGTATGGTCTGGAAAGCGCCAGTGTATCTTCATGCGCACACACGTGTGGGCAGTGAGCTGACATCCCACTCGGGATGTTTCTGACCAAGAGCCCTGTACCAGAGGCATCCCTATCCAGGTACACGTGGCGACCGTGGGCCTTATGGCCAGAAGGAGCATCCTGCTTGTGCTTAGCTGATCCGGTGGGGGAGGACAGTGGTGTTTGTTGCAGTATAGCGCGCCATATGAAACCAAATTTATTCCGACACCTCTCACCTTTGCTGCCATTGACCACAAGTTTGTTTGTTCCTCACCCCAGCAGTGCAATGGGCCGCGTGGGCACGCGGTGTCACTGATCTGTTTACTCGGCGTTTCCCACGTGGCTGCCGTGTTGTGGCGAGGACTTCTATTTTTCGCTGTGACAGGTGACAGCCCGGGTGCGTGTGTGTGTCAGCCCGAGGGACTGAGTCACAGCCCTCCCTCCACCCGGGGCCAGCAGCACTTCCCCTTACCCGGGGGGCAAGATGCCAGCCCATCTCCACAGGACAGCTTACGTGCCCACATGTTGCTTTTTTTTTTTTTTTTTTTACAGAAAAACTGAGAGGTGGTGATGGCGAGATCAACTTTCTCTGTAACCCAAACTAGTGAAAAGTAAAATCCATCTCACCACATCAGTTTTGTTTTCACTGCTGGTTCAATCTGTCCTCTCCCTCTGGCAGAGCCCTGCACAGTCATTCAGTGCCCGGCTTGGGGGTGGTGTGGTTGTTAGCTCAGTGGTGTATGACCCATTTATTTTCATAATACTTAGATACCCGTGCTTCTGCAGCGTTCAGCACACAGATCCTACGACCTAAATCCTTACCAGAGAAGCACACACCTGATCTCAGCAGTGCGCGTAGAGAGCAGCCGGCTCTGCGCTCGGCTTGCCGGGGGCTGTGGGAAGGTGATGGGCCATTGGGTCTGGTGGGCAATTAATGACCAAAGGCAGGTAAAGGTACATTTTTACAGGGCTGGCACTTTGTCTTAGGTTATTTTGTTAAATATTGATTGATAGTTTATGGGACGTGTTTCCTGTTATGATTTGCAAAGAGTTGAGAAGTGTTGTAGTGGATGCTTCTCTGGCTGTAATAACTTGCATTTTCAGAAACAGCAAGGTAATTAATGACATGAGATTGTTGACTCGTCTTTCCCCATCCGCAGATGTGGCATCACCTGTACTCTTGTTGGGTCTGGTCTTAAGATGGACCTTTTTTCTGTATTTCTTCTTCACTCAGCTAATTGAGTTAGCTTTCTGCAGGTTTTCAGATGATAATCAGGTTTGTGCTTGTGTTGCTTTTGGTAAATGGAAAGAATCAGGCATAGGACAGACAGGTGAGTAAACTGGCATCATGGTAGACCTGGGAGTTTTAGGTATAAAATTACAGAATAATTTGCAAAGCGACTTGAAGTAAAGTGGATTTAAACACAATGAAATCATCCTTGACAGCAATTTGTTTGAAGTTCTTCTACTGTTATGAGTGTAAAGGGATTTTTTTCGTAATCACCAGTTTCTGGGTAAAGTATTCAGCATAATTTCTCACAGGTGAGTGAAGCATTAACTCCTTGTACCTCAGTAGTTTGGGCACTGGGGGAAGAAACTAAGAGTTAGGGAGATGCACCTCCTCCATTTCATCATTCGAAAATTGGTCAGTGGTCAGCTAACTTGGAGAAGGACTCTACAAGGTAACTGGGAGAAAGCAGTTAACTAAAGGTACGAAAATCCAGCAGGATCCCTGACAGTGGATACACACTGCATACCAATAGCTGTCCTTGATGCTTAACAGAATGTAATGGCACTCTAAATACAAACTGGAAAAAAAGTAACAGCCATTAGCTAGTTTGCATCCCTTGTTCAGATGAGCCATGAGTTCTGGGTTTTTTGCATTTATATACTTTTGCTGTAGGTGTTGCAAGTGTGGGTGGCCATGAAAAAGCAGTGGTTACAATAAGATTTTCCATTTATTGCCCTTTGTGTACAACTAAAAATAAGATTCAAATGCTTCAGAATTTGTAGAGCAAGCATAATTCTTTTCTAGCTCTGATGACTGGCTTGCCTGCAGCTTCAGCTCTGTCTGGTGAGTCCTAGGCTTAAATGCTTGTACATGGGTCTGTGTTGGAAGGAGAGGCAGAGTTTACTTGCGGTGTGGTCTAACTATGTTAATTCATCAGCTTCTTATTTTAAAAAAAAAAAAAAAAAAAAAGTTAGGCTTGGAGCATAAGTAAGAGGTGGTGATGAAAGAACTTTGGAAGCAGAATTGTTCTGCTCTCTGGAAAAAGCAGCTTTGGAGAGGACTGAAAGATCCTTAAAATCAGCCCTCCAGAACGTCAGTGCTGTAACTGAACTGTTGATCCAGAACTTCATCTTCTGGGAAAGAAAAAGAAAAAGAAGGAAGAAGAAAAAGGAAAACTACACAAAACTGCTGAGCATCAAGAAACAAATTCTCAGGGTTAACTTTTGGTACCTAAAATCCTGTTGCTTTGGTTTTTAGGGTGACAGTATTGAAATATGCTGTCTCGGTAGATTTTCCAGGTAGTTGTACCAGTTAGGAATCCACTAAATTACTTGCAATATCTTGAGCTACTAAATCTGTTCTGACCACATTAATTGATAGTTCAGCTTGTGGCCGAGAGAAACATTAAAGAGAGATGTTGTCAGCATATGCAGGGAAATTCGTAACTTCATGGTGTCGGGTTTGGTGCTGTCCCAGCCTCACTCATTAAGTAGCCGTGGCATTTCCAGAGAATGAGTGTGCCTTGCATGTCAAGCCTCTCGGTTTGATGTCATTCTTGCGATGGATGAATAGAGAGAGCATCTATCCAAGAGCTGCAGAAACAAAGGTAGAGGCTGAAAACTTGCTTTCTGCTGTGTGGCAGCTTGAGCTTCACTGCTTCCTTGTCACTTTGTGACCTTTCCAGGTTTTCCAGGCTTGACAGGGTAGCAGAGGTGTTGGTCTTGAGAATCAGGCTGTGCGAGACAATAGGTTTTCACTCTGAGTAACACCACGTGGCACGGAGGATGTAGGGTGCTGGGGGCACGTAGAGGCACACACGCTTGTTCCATGGAACAGCCATGCTGTCAGCGGTGAGTCTTTTATTATGCAATATGAAATCCTTTTAAATTAGCTTGGTGTAACCCTCCCCCTCTTTTCAGAAGAGCTCAGTGCCTGTCGATGCTGCCTTACTTTTGCCTTTTTGCTGAAATGCGCATTTCTGCTTTTACATCTGTGTGCGCCCCTTGGACTGGTTCTTGCCTTGATACAAAGTACAAAAGGCAAGAGAGCTAATACAGTAACCAAGGTTTTAAATATTTCAGGTGGGAACAGGCAAAACTTCAGCAATAATTAGTTTCCACAGCAGTGGTTGCTGCAGGGAATTACATTACATCTGTTATAATCGCCTGCATGTCCCAGTCCTGTAGGTGACCAGATGCTGACAAGTGGCGTGAATGCTTGTTGTCATTTTTTCTGTGGAATTTTCCCTTTTAGGTACAGATGTAGAGGTGGGTTTTTTCTCCTCCCCCCTCCTTCTTTCTACTGCTGCGCCCAATGCTGATGAGTTCAGACCTGATGGCTTTGAAGATAACAGCAGGAGAGAGCGCGTCATGCGGTGATGGCACTCATGCACTGCTCACCGCTGCCGCACTTTCCAGCTGGATGAGACATGCTGGTCTTTTCCAGAGGTATCGCCACACAGGCTATTTTTAGAGATGGCACATAGGGCGCATTGTGCAACTATCAGTACCCACTGCTGGGCTCTTCATTTTTTCCCTTGTATGGTGATGAGGTTTTAAAGGTGTTTACCTTTCTCTTGAAAAGGTGGACAGATGTTTTTTTGATTCTTTTAACCACTTGCAGAGCTGCTCCATGGAGTCTGTGGAGTTGTGTTTTCTGTGTACAGTCTGAAGGGAACAGTCCTGCATGTGGCCACTAAATTAGGATTAGTATAAGTGACCAAAGTGATACAGTTGAGATTTTCAGCAGAAGAGCTCTTAACAGCCTGTTGGGTTGCATAGCAGAAGATCTGCTACCTCAGGAAACCCCCAGCTTGTTTTCTTTTTAACTTTCCCCCAGCAAACAAGCCGCACTCGGGCGTTTTTGCAGTTGTCATAAACCGTTTCTATGGCTCTTAGTTTGTGAAGTCCTTTAAACAGCCACTTTGGCTGTTGCTGCTCCCCATGATGTGCGGGAGGTCCTGTGAAATGGTGGCAGCAGATCCCGGTCAGCCAGCGATGCTCTCCCACATACCTGGGGGGAATGATGGATGCTTAGGGATGTTGTGCAGCCTCACGATGGGAGCAGAGCTGGACATAGCAGTTGACTGCTGCCTGTCACTGACTGGAGGAACAGAGCTGGCCAGTCACGAGCTCCTTATTGCATTGCTCAAATAATGCAAAAACACTAACAATGGAGATTTGCTGTAATGGTGTATTTTAAGTGCATCTCTGCTCTGCCAGCTTCACTTTTAATGCACTCGGTTAAGGAATGCTTTGGAGGTCGCTGCTAATGGATGAATCTTCCGGAAAATTGGAATTTTCAAATAAGATTGACACTTTGGAGTGAGAAATATAAATCTAATGAGAGTATTTCAGCAGAGGTTTGTAATTAGGAATGAATGGAGGGAATTTGTACGCACAGTCTGCAAAAGGGCACAATGGAAGGTGAAATTGCACCCTCTGCGCTGAATGAGGGATGAAAGCCAATGTATCAGTGTCATGGCATGACAGTGTAGAGTATAAATGATACTGTCACTGAGTGCTGCAGAAGGTATCAAGGGAATTCCACTCCAGTAAATTACATTACTTAGACAGACCTGAAGGCATTGTGTCTGAATGATTGGAGGGAAAAAAAGGTTGTCAGCACAAAGCAGAAGATATTACAGAACAACTGACTGCAGGGTTGGAAAGCAGTGTTTTTCTGATATTTACCATGCAAAGCTTTTCAGATGCTTTTTGAAATTTTTTTGGTTGAATTACAAATGTATTGATGAAGCAATAGTGTTTTTTGAGATGGTGTTCGGAGTGCATACCAGCCTGCAGCAAAAGGTTGAGCATGCACGGCTCCCATTTTTTCAGTAGGAATTGGGACTCCTTCAGACGGGAAAAATCTAGTCATGTGTTCCCAGCTCGAGCAGTGATCTTTATGCATTGCTTCATTTGGCTCAGGACTTGATTTTGGGGCTGGATTTTGGCTATGGGGTAATTCTAGCATAGGTTTATGGGGACAAGAAGGCTATTACCATTCTCACTGGCAGTGTCTGGGGCTGGATTGTAGTGAGCAGCAGCAGATCACGGGACAGAAACTTTATGGTCTCATTTAGAGGCACTTGGGTGGCATGGCAAGGGCCATGATGCAGGCAGCTAGAAGCATGGCATCATGTCAACAGTGCAGCAAAAATCCAGACACTTCATCCCTTTCAGCATGCATGCACTGGCGCATCATACAAATGTGTTTCTCACACTGCTTTGCTTGTTGCCCACCCAAACCCACTGCTAATGCCACCTTGCTTCCCCCAGTCACAGTGATGGTGTTGAGTGGAATAGTTATCGCCTTTTTTCCCTCTGTAATGACTTACTACATCCACCCTCACAGGGTTGGTACCTCAGGGATGGGGCTTAACTGCTTCTCTATCTCTGACCATACATGCAGACAACACCTACCAGCTCCTGTCATTTTCTAGTCTGCTCATGGGTGGGACAGCCCAGCTCCCACAGTTCTCCCAGTGGTAAAACAGCTTCTCCCCGAAGATGCTACAAAGATCCCTGTGGTGCATAATAAGGCTTGCCTACCTTGGGGCCTCTTCTAAAACTTTAGCAGACTTTGTACTGCTTAAAAATGTATTTTTCCACTTGCCTACTCATTAAAAGCATCACTGAAAAGTGCATGTTGTAAATAATAAGGGAGCAAACTTCATTTCTTCTCTACAAAACTTGATTCTCAGCAAAGCCCACACATGGCAGAAGGATGGACATGCAGCACAGTTAAATTAGCAGTCCGTAGCATAGGTTTCTTTACCTGGAAATACCATTTGAAGTTGTGGGGGCATTAACCAGGAAATATGGCCAAACTGAAGGGTACCGACCCTGGAGAGGTTGTGGTTTAAATGATTCCATGGGAATGGCCCATCCTCCTCAGGATGCGGGATTCAGTCCTTACAGGCCATAGCTGGAAACCATAGCATCAAACCTACAGGCAGTGTGAAAAAGCGTTGAGGCATCCATGGAAAAGAAGATGCCCTAGGTGGGATGGGATTCAATATTAGAGCAATTTGATAGCCGGTCCTGATCATAGCCAAAGGTGAGTGGGAGGAAGCAAAGTGTAATTTGTATCTGCATTTCCCACATTAGAACTGGGCTGGAGTGGCCCAGGGTGTGGGACTGTGTCTGTCTGTCAGGGTGAAAAGGGGAGTTAACATGTAAGAGATGTGAAGTTTGTCCTTAGACCATCATTACCATGGGGAACTACTATGCCTGCTTAAGCACCCATTTGTAGTATTATTGAAAATCTGCTGTCACTCACTTCTCCTGTGGTATTTTGTGTCAAAAGCCGACATTTTGACATATCTTTCTTTTTTTGCGTGTTGGGGAAGCATATGCTTTTTCTTATATTCAGTGTCATTCCTGCGGTCATGACTGAGCCATGTTTTCAAAATGTGGCTCTTTGTAGTCATCCATCAATCCACAGAAGACCCATTTGTTCTCGCTGCCCCAGCTATCCGTATGATGCAGTTTTCCTCTTCCCATGCTGATCTTGTGGCACGAGCGTGTGTAACCAGCACCTGTGAAGTCACCAGGGTCACTCATGGGGAGCGATGGATGCAGGACTGGACTTCAAATGCTGCAAATTACCATGATTGCAAGATCGGTATAAAACAGGAGAAGGAATGACCAAACTGTATGCCTTTGGGAGGGCTGAGAGGCTAACCAGTATTGCTTTAACTGAGGGAGATATTGAGCCTGCTCAGTCAGATCTATATCCCCTGGCAGATGTATTTTGTTACGTAAATGGCTCTCTGCTGTCCTAGAAGACTACCACCATCTCTTCCTATCTGGTACAACGGATTTCTAAATAATCAATCTTTGTGCAGAAAAGTTGTGGTTAGTAAGCCCAGCTTGCTAAAGAGTCAGTGGTTTAATCTTAATTCTCACTGCTAGTGCTTTTGATAACACATGGCTATGAAGTTTGACATAGCAGAAACTTCTCTATAAACTCTGATTTGCTTGCCAAAAAGTCAGCCCATTACTGTTAATTCCCCTCTTATCATTAGTGTTATTAAACTGACGATTGATGTGTAAAAACTGCCATTTGCATGAAGTTCCCAAAACTGTGGTAAAAGAGACTTTTGTTCTGTCTTGGTAAGGAGGGGGGGTGGGGGAAAGGCAAAATAACGCTAGTTCTAACAGCAGAGATGTTCATATAAAGACATGTTCTGAACAATAAGATCATTTATCCATGTATGACATAAATACATTGGAATTTAAATAATGAGAGATCTTGTGAAATGCAGCAAAATGCACACCACTGGCATTGTGAAGTTTCCCTGCTCTAAAGCCCTGTTCTCAGGGAAAAGCAGCTTTACTTTTGCTTTGAAAATCCATTATCATAAGTCTTTTTTTTTAAAACACTTGTCTTAGTGCAATATTAAAGCAATTTTATACCCTAAGAGCAGCTCTTTTGTAAGGTAAAGTGCAGTCCCATGTGTGTACGTAATTACGGTTTATAATACTTCTCACAATCCTAATTTCCCAAAAATTAAGAAAACCACTCACCTTTTTAGGCTTTCCTTTTCCTAATTATTTTTTGCTCTGCCTGTTTTTCTTCCCCAAAAGATCCTTTTTTAAAAATCCCTTCTTAGGAGGGAAAAATAAGGCACAGAACGCTTTCTGGATTCATGGCAAAACACTGCTTGAAGGAAGCATTTTAAGAGTTTAGGTTAAAAAGTTTCTGCCTCTTTCAAACTGCATGGGTGACATTGCTATTTTGGGAGGCAGTGCCATCTGCTTGTTCAACCAAAATGCGGGGAAGATGTTCCTAGTTCTAGCATAGACTTTTGGGTTGATTCCACATAAAATTCCCCACCAATCTTCGCTTGCACTTGCCCCCTCTATAAGCTGAGGAGAGCAAGGCACCTCTTCCACCTTCACAGCTCCCAGGGGAAAGGTGTTCAGCTCATGGTCCGCAGTGAGTGAGTAAGATGTGGTTGTTCACAACAGGCACAGTCTGTCGTGATATATGGGGTCCATAATTCCTCCCTGCAGGTGTTCATGTCACAAGAGCTATAATGAGGACAAAGAGAGTGACATAGCACCCAGCACCTGACGTGCCACAGGTGGCTGCTACCTGCAGGTGAAGAAGAGGGCATTTGGGGGAGGCTTCATTGGGTTTTGTTGGAGGAGCTGGATTTTTGTTTGCTTTTGAGTAAGGAAGAGGAAGGACAAGTTTCCTGGGGTTTTGCTTGCTTTTGGGGGGAAAAAAGCAATAGGACAGCGTTCCCTGGAGGACAAATCAACCATCTACCAGCTAGTGCAGGCCTAATGGGTGCAGGAGCTAGAGAGGACAGTAAGGCTAGGTGGGGAGGAATGGCAGGACTTGTAGGGAGTGCAGATGAGTTGAAGGAAGAGGTTGATGTGAGTAGGAGCGAGGTGGAGTCGATGTAGTATGTACTGTGAGTCCATGGAAATAGCACAGGGGAACACGGAAATGTGAGAAGAGGTTACTGTAGTCCTCCATAGGTGATGAAGGCATTTCTCTGAGATAAGAGAGATTTAAGTCTATGTTATATTGCTGAAGTATTTGCAAATACGTGTGTATCATTGTTACAGTATCTTCCTGACTGTCAAAATGTTTCATCCAATCTCTGTTGACAGAAAAGATTGCTTACTGATAATTGCTTTGCTTAAGTGTCTGATAATATGCCAGAAATGAGAGCATTCTCTGTTAGGTCATCTTTAATTATGCATGTACCACCTGTCAGCTTTAAATCTGGAGAAGATTAGTTTCCTTATTGGATTTATAGTAGGGAAGAGAGCCTTCAACAAGAGGACTAGGCTACTGGAAACAGGGTGCCTATGGGGGAGTTTCACAAGCAGTCTCCTCATCTTCCCTAGTCATGGATACCGCTGTTGGTACATGCGGAAATATTTGAAATATTGCCTAAGCTAGCTGCCGTAGTGATGGTTTTCACAGGAAGAGGATTTCAGACCATCTGTTGCGTTTTCTAGTTTTCCTTTTTCCCCATTTCAAAGGGAGAGGGAGCGCCAAGGTGGGGGAGGACATGCGTCAAGTCATGGCTCCTTTGGCAGTGCTGGGAGGAGATCCCCCCAAAAAGCCATGCAAGGGGGTTACTCACTCACCACCGATTGAAGCACACGGTAAAACTAGTCAGGCCAATGAAGACATGCTAATCTAATAGGAAATTAAGGGCTCAAAAGACTGAAAAACTATGAGGATGGGTGCTTTGTGGAAAACCTCAACAGGGAGAGATGGTAAGGGTCTCTGAGGATATTAAATCAACAGGGTTGCTATTACCAAGCCTACTTACAATATTAAAAATTACCTTGGAGAGGAAATTTATCTTTGTACAGGGTGGGGAGGCAGTAATTGTTTGGGAATAGGCAAAGGGATTTTCAGTTCACAGGAGAATACTAGCTGTTTATTTGGTAGAGTAATAGATTTTAGGAATCTCCTGAGTATTCTTATCTCCTTTGCTCCGAGGCCAGTCTGGAGAGCTGGGAAAGGATGGTTGGTTGTCCTCTGAAATACACCATTTGTACCAGAAAACAGGAATCATCTTTGCTAAACTTCTCAATTGCTTTCAGCAGAAGAGAACACCACTTGCATTGTCAAATGTTGGTCCTGCTGCTTCTTGCCTGTGTATCCAAGTGGCCGGTGCTTCCCCCTCTCTGGCATTTTGGTTTTCCAGCTTCTGTCATCACTGCCTCAGCCTCCTGGAAAGAGTTCCTCAGTTACACTGGTTAGCTGACACTGATCGTTTTTCCCAGTAATACCTTCAGCCAGTTCTATTTCTGAAAATCTGGGATTTGGAACAGTAGGTCAATTTGTAAAACAACAAGAACGAGGGAAGAGGGACAGATGGCTCTGGATGTGAGAGCGTGTTTCTGTTCATCTCCCATTTGGCTTTTGCTGATGCTTCATCATTGCACGAGCATTTGAGGCTGTCGTTTTGCATTGGTTAAGCGGTAGTTGCTCCTTTGCTGCAAAGATTCGCCTATGGCACTTGTCATGTTCCCCTCTCTGCTCCCGTGGAGCTCCAGGGCAGGCTTCCTCTGCAGAAGCTGGCAGTGCTTTTGTACCTGAGGACATGGAAAGGGTTTGGGAGACAAGTCAATTTTCTGCTCAGAAATCTAGCTGTATTTTTCCTGACCTTTTCTCCCAACAACTGTCCTGCATGAAGCTCGCCTGATTATTTCTTCGCTCAGGATAAGGTTGCCAGACTCACCTTTCTTTGTTATTCCTGTGTAAACGATGACAACTTCTCCATCCTCTGTTGTGTTGCAGGATTTTGCTCAATTCTTAGACAGAATCTGATTGATTCAGACTTGCTCACTTCTCTCTCTCTGGATAGTGGTTCCAGTAGCACCACCTGGGTATAGCTGAACTTTACAGAGCTGAAATGGAAAAGTGTGGGGGTGTGCCATAACCTTTTTTGCTCACTCATGATTCATTCAGCCTTTCTTTCCACCCTCCAATTGCATGCTAAAAGGGCTCTCCAGTCTGGCAGTGGTCACTGGAAGGCAACTCTTTCGTACAGGCTCCTTTGTTAAATATGAGGGTGTATGCATCTCATTATCCTTGTGCTACTGCTGAGCTGGGTAGCCCCACTGGGCACTGCAGGAGATGTCCCGTTCACCAGTTTGAGGGACAACCATACTGGAGTGAATGCAGTACTCTGCTTTTGTCTCTGAAAAACCGGGCAACTAGATGAGATTTAAGGGATATCTTTAAGGATTAAAGAAGTATTTAAAACCATACTTGAAATAATGAAGCAAAATTGCCCCCCCCCAAAAAAAAAGAAAAAAAAAGAAAGAAAGAAAAAAACCAGCATGCCCTAGCAAGAACTTTTCTGAGCTCTTCTGGCTTGCGAGATGTGGCTTACATAGTCCCCAGGTCTGGCCGGTCCTGGAGGCTCTTTCTTGCCCTATATTTTATAGATGATTACTTAAAACTACCCAGAGCAGTTTTTCTGGAAAGCCTTCCTGTTCTCGAACCCAGGATAGCATCTTCTCCCTTGTCCTGTCTTATGACTACCTGCCCTTTTTCTTTTGTGGACTCTCCATTGGAGCTTGCCCACTGCCTTGGTCACAGGAAGGTCTTTACCTATCTTACCCATTTCTTACACGGACACTTGTTTAACATTTCTCTTGTTAATGCACTGTTTGTACTTCTCTTGTAACTTTTGGCATGTTGCTGGTTTTAGGCTTCACGCTTTTTCTAATTTCACTCTTTTAAAAATACTACAGTAAAACTTTTCACTTGTCAGATTTAGTATTTGTTAGAGACTTCGTACAGGATTCATACTTTTTCTTGCATAGCAGCGCAGCAGTGCTTGATAGTGAAGCTGGTGAAATTCAGAGCGATGTGTTTACATTGAGATATCCGACTGTATACACTGCTAATTTTAAGAGGGAGGAGAACCCTTCTTGGGATAATTAGTTTTGCCATATTTATAGACGCGACCTCTTGCTGAAGGATGTTTTTTCTGACTCCACGTCGGCTGCTGACAGCCGGAATTACAAGAGTTCACTGTGAGTCTCATGGTCTCATGTATACATGTGGTTATGTATACACAGCACAGACAAGATGAAGCCGTGGAGAGAGAATGAAGGCGGCAGCAGCACTAAACCTCGTAGCAGTGCCCAGCAGTGAAACATCTGAATGACCAACGTGGGTCACATTCCAGCCCCTGTCTAGGCCATAATGATCATGAAAATCACCTTGTCCTTTAACTGATTCTACCACTCTGGATGAGTAACCAAGAAGTCAAGGTAATCACCTCTCCCTTACCTGCAGTCCTGGCAGTAGCAGCACAAGCTCCTAATCACCTGATGGTGGTTTGCCTGTACCCCCACAGCCTGCCAGTAAATGGGGATACTGCTGTATCTCCCTGCATGGCCTTTTGAGGAGTGAGAGGCAAAGCCGTGTGTGGATCGCATAAGTACCACAGTCAGGTTTTGCAGTCTTTCCGCCGCAAGTCGGTTGGCAACACAGCACTGTAGGCTGATGGTAAACACATGCAACCTTCTCAAAAAGTTCAAGTGGGCAATCGGAACAAGGCAAGAGGTTGCTTTTGCATTTTGGTTGCAGAGCGTTTATGGAGGTATTTCAAGGAAACCTCTCAGTAGCAGGAAGCTGCTGCTGCAGGCATTCGATGAACCAGCTGCTTAGTCGTTTTCTGCGCCTGGTGCCGCCTTCCCCGGGCTGCTTAATAAATATGTGAGTGTGGCCATTATCAGCCAGGCTCTGTTTCTTTCGCCTGGGCTAATGTGCCAGTATTTTATGTCACATCGAGTGAGGAGGGAAGGTGGTGATACAAAGCCTTTTTTCCCTTCCCTTAAATGGGATTGATGACCACAGCTTAACAGCATTCCAGGAAAAAGACACTTGATTGAAGGTGGCCAGTCTCCCCTGAGATGCTGCATAAGGATGTTCATCGTGATAATAACTTGCCTTTGCCATTTTCAGAGCGACTGTTCCTGTTGCAAATCCTGCATCAGCTCACTGCAGTTAATCTGCACGCACGTATATAAAGGTACCTCTTTGATTCCCCTCCAGGCTGCCTCCCCCCACCTCTCACACAGGCCCAAGGGCTGCACGGGATGCCCGTGCCACCGGCAGACCCATCTTGAGGGAGTTCCTTCAGCAGCACTTGCTTGGTGCCCTTTGGTGCCCCTTCAGCCATGGCAGGGTCTGCTCTGCGATGCAGGAGCACCAGCGAGCTTTCTACACACAGCAAGCTGGAATTCCCTCTGGGCTGCTACGATGAAAATTGCGGAAACCTCACCGAGCATGGGAAAGCATTGTGCTTTTATGTGCAAGGGCTTGCCAGTTTGAATCACATCTGTTGTGTGGCAGAGAGGAATATTGCTCTGGTTGCAGTGGGTTAGTGGAGTACTAGCAAGTCTCATTTGCAAGGGGTCCCAGGCTTCAGTCTCATCTGTCACCAAGAAAAGGAATCTACTCTGACAACTTCTGCAAATGCTAGTTTCACTTTTGTTTTTTGTTCTCCAGCCGTGTTCTTCATTTCTGAAACACTGTTTGCGTACCGCAGATTTTTTTTTTTTTTTTTTTTTTTTGGTGCAAATCAATTAGCTTTAATTTCTTTCTCAACTACCTGATTTTTATCCCATCACTTCACCAGCATCCTGTTGTTAATTCACATGATACATGATAATGTGATGTGATATACCTTGCTAGTTAGCAAAATGTTAGAATAGCTGTTGGCAGCTTCTAGAAGAGTAATTAGCAAGTAAGCATTACTCAAAGATGTGCACACTAGCCTAAGTAGGCATTTTCCAGCTGTCTGCAAGTTCAAAAACTAGTAGGGACTTTTCAGGCTCTAACACGAGATTAATTACTTGCTACTAGAAAAAGAACATTTACAAAAATGTGTAGTGTGTAATCAGGGCTACTGTGTTTTGTTCCTTAATTTGGAAGTGGATCTCTTTGTCACAAAGAACAGGATTTTTACAGTATTTGGTAATCATTTTCCTGAGGAGGCAAGCCTTTTCGTTACAAGGAGATGTCAAACTCAAATTCAAAATACTAAGCCGCCTAAGAAGGCGCTTTGGGCTTTGTATACATCAGTCCTCACATCACTGGGCATAGCACTGCCTTGCATGGGGATGGTGCGGTGCAGGCGCGTTTGTGCTGGCTGCCTGAGCCAGGATCCCCAGCTCTGTATGCATCCTGGTGTAGCCCAGGACATCAGTGTTTCCTTTCTGTCTTTCTAATGTGCAGGAGTTTCTGTCCACAGTGCTTTCTTTACAAAGCATTTGCACTGCTGTGCCTCTGTTTTGCATGAAGAAGCCCACGTAAATCAAATATAGCCACACAGCTGTGCTAAAAGCCTCCTTTTTATCCACAGGCAGCTATTGTCAGCCTGCTTTTATTTTGCCTCTTTCCTATTCTGTTGCTCCTCCAGGATCAGCCTGAGGGTGGTTGGATTTTTGTTTGCTCCCTGCCATAAGGTAGTCTGTCTCTGGTGGCACAATGGAGAGAGGGGCCAGGCAGAGCAGAAGCGTATGGCTGGTGCATTCGGAGAGCTTAACAGTTTTATTTTAAGCTCAAGCTCTTCTTGCCACCTCCATAGCCTCTTCTGCTCTCTGCCTTTTGGTTGACGTCTCTTGGGCCTAATTCTCTAATCAGCTAGATTATTGTCTCTTGGCACTGTGTCCTCATCCACTCTCCAGCCTCTCACCAGCGATTACCTCTCCCCTCTCATCCCTTCTCCGCTCTTACACTTCTCCCTGTTTGCTTCTCTGAGTGCCTGCAACTTTCCCTCCCCTCACCTCCCAGCATCACCCCACCTCTCAGTGGGTGAATGGACAATTTCTGGGGACCTTTTCTCTCGGTGTCACCTCCATTCCTGCTGCGCCTTCAAGCTCCTTGGCAGTCATTCCCCACTCTGTTCTGGGCAGTGCAACCTCTCTCTGCTGCCTGTCTGCTCTTTTCTGCTCCATCCCAGCATCCTTACATACTCGTTGGTAGTATGCAATGGTTTTATCTCTGGCTTCTTCAGTTTCTTTGTGCTCACTGAAAACACGGGAAAATAGCCTCTTTCCCATGATTTGTTCCCCTGTTCTCACCTCTGCCCTCCAGCCCCCCACCCACCCACCCCCCGGGAGGCAGCAGGGCCAGGACTGGGCTCCTGCCCCCTTACTACAGGCCCTTCTGTCTTGAAAGTTCTCCAGCCATCCCTCCTCCACCTTTCCTTCTGCATAACTCTTGATCCATAAGCCCCCAGCCTCGTCAGCCTCCTCTCTCTCTTGAGGTAAGCCTGGTCCTTTTCCTTCTTTTATCTTGAATACTTCCACACATCCATAGTAACACAATTTTTATCATCCTTGTGGATGTTGCTCCTGGCTCTTCCCCATCCCTTCAACTTTTCACCATTGCCTCTGGATTAGTCCCATTTCAGAGCTTTTTTCACACATCTCTTTCCTCCTTTATTACTGAAAGCATTTGCACAAACATCCTTTTCAGGATTTTAATTTCTCCTCTTGCTTATGTTCCTTTTGGAAAAGTTCTTGCTACATGCTGTGGAGAAGAATGTGTGTGCGCATGTGTACGTCAGGTGAGAAATGCACGCAATAACAACTACAAATAATACTGGCCCACATGATTTGTACAGAGTTAAAGGAGTGTTTCCTCCTTGAAATAAGTCTGGGTTGGTAGGACTGGCCCAAGAGATGTCAAATTTTAATGTTCGAAAACTCATGCCAGACAACGTGGGCTATTCCAGAAACATGCAATGACAGTAATACATATTTTCTGAGAGACACTAATTAAACATTGTGCATATGTGTGCACATATATATACACACACATGTGTGTACATGTATATATAGAGAGAACTATACGCACATGCAAATGCATGTCTATTTTTAAGACACTATATTGGAGCATAGTATGGTGTGATGGAAAAGCATAATGTTATTCATAACAAAGTAGTGACTGTCCTGTATTTCAGCAAGCAACAAGTATTTTTAAAGCATTTTAACATTGATTTGGGCTTGTAACTGAACTGTATTGTACCAGGACTTCAATTCCTAAAGTAGTGGCGTGAATCTGTAAATATACTTACCTGATCTTGACTTCCAATAAATATACGTTAACTGAGTCTATTTCTACAAGACTTGAATTGTTCTAATGGCAAAATCTTCATTTAGTCTGATAGTGGAAAATTGGCTCTTCCCTCCATGAAGCTATGTCGCTATGTGGTCAGGTGTCTAAATCTAAATCTAAAAAGGCTGGATTTGGTCCTGCATAACAATATTTGCGTTCTTCTGACAGTCCAAGAAACACAGTACATTGATTTAGTTAGATATGTGGAGTGATTTTTTAAAATTATTTAATTTTTGTTGCATCCTGCAATATGGGTTAGGTACAGTTAGTGTAGGCGGAAGCTGAGGGGGAAGAAGTAAGAAAAAAGTATGCTTGCTTTTATGTTGCAGACTGTTCTCTTCTATGTATGCGGAGAGACAAAACTCCCTGGCAAACACTAGAGTTTGCCATCTAGGCTTGGTCTCCTTTTTAGCACAAAAATTGCTGTAGGGGGTTGCGAGCACTGGGAAATATTGATTGTTTCCTAGCATGCTATTTGTATTACATATTTTAGTTAATAATTAGTAATACTTTTAGATTAGTTTTGTTTGAAATACTAATCAATAAGCTTTATAGATTCCCCACTTTATACATAAACATGTCAATCTCCAATGGAGCAAAAGAGCTTTCTTTCATCCCAGATTGTTTATACTGTATAATTATTAATCTGTAGTTTAATCTCCTTGTCTTCATACTTTTATGGCTTGATCCCGCTTGTTGCAGGGGATCTCAAATCTCATTAAAGGGCATGGATTAAAGACACTCGACACCTTGCCAAAAAAGTGCTGGAATGTGTCAGCTAAGTCCTGTTGCATGTAGACCTCCCAGTGCTTCTCACTCTACATGTGCACCAGAAGTGGGACTGCCTGCCTTGTAGCTTGTCATTTCCCTCTACAAAGCCTTCATTTTGAACCACAGTAGTTTGCCAGACTTCAGGTGCACAGGGTCACAGTTTTCTTGCTGTGATGTTCTCTCAACCTGTAGTTGGAAAACCACCACCAACGTGGTTCAGCAGAGGGGGAAGTAAAAAGGAAAATAAGGCTTGAAATTATGTGTTGATTTTCCAGTGTTCAATGGTTTTTTGAGCTCTTCTAAAGTTCTGGTGCCCCCATGCTGTGGAGCAAAGACATGAGATCTCAGCTGGAGAGTGTGGGTTTGGGGCCACAGGTGCAGCCGTTGCTGTTGCTATTCCCATGGAAGTCCATCTAACCAGCCAGAAACTTTGGAAAAGAAAGCCCAGGGCAGCTGATAGCTTCTGTTTAATGCTGCCTTGGAAATTTGGTTTCTGGTGAACCAGGGGGACCTGCAGAGCTGTGCTCTGCTCGCTCCATCCGCATTCGGTGGGTCATTGCAGGCTGCTGGGTTGTGATTTTGCAACCAGTGACGGTCAGCCAGCGCTGCTTGGGAAGCAGAAATCTTGTGGCTCCTGACCCACGTGGGCTCCAGCATCAGGTTACACAGTGGCACCTATAGTTTGTTTAAGGTAAGGAAATTAGGCACAGAAGATGTTAAAAGAATATAAGGTTATCAAGTCAAGCAAGAAATGTTATAACATTGCCTGCTCAGCCTTCACTTGGATCCTGTGTGCATGCAAATTTGACAGTCTTTAATTGCATGTCTCCAAGATCTATGGAGAATATAGCTTCTCAATTCACATCAGAAAAAGCACACAGACTTGTTTCTTCTCAGAAAAAAAGCATTTGCTTGTAAGTCAATTATCATTACCTCTTAAAGATTGTCCGGTCTGTAGTTATGGGGTACATTTCATCAGCCAGGCAAAGCTTCCGTAGGTCACAGCTGTCTGAAACACAGCCTTGAGCAGACCTGCCATGGTCCTGAAAGTCGTGTGGCAATGGTGAGCGCCGCTGTGGGGACAAGGTCCTTACTGATTTGTTTTGTGTTGCCCTCAGATATGGCACAGTCAGGTGTCCTGGAGCGCCTGTCGCCTTGTGACAGGGAAGGCAGAAGGTAGCAGCAGGCTGCACTTACCACGCTGCTGAGGGTGGAGAACGGCTTGGGATTTTGTGGGTCTCCAAGCTGTGGTCTGCAGAGACTGTGGGGAATGTCTGCGTTTGGTGGCCTCTTGCTCTACCAATAGTACATTCCCCCTGAAGACAGATGAGCAAATGGGGGCTGTAAACTAATCATAGAGGGAGAGAGTGACATCAGTGAATACCCAACCGCATAAACCACCCTTATGTGGTGCTTTCAGTATACGTACATCTAAACCATTAGCGTTGTACAAGAATCACAGTTTGACTTTTTATTAGCCAGGTTCTTAGCATTATGGGAGAGGCATTGGAGAGAGTGGCACATGAACAGGAATCCAAGAGAGTTTCAGTGGGAGCGGTTCTCCTAAAAACAGACTGGAAAATAAAGGTTCGCAACTTGTTGCATGAGAAAATGGAGCAAGAAGGGAAGCAGTTTGTCAAACGCTATTATTTGTGGACAGTCTTAAATAATGTGAATCACGGGGCCTGAAATCCCATACAGTGACCTTGTGCAAGCAGAGTGCACCACCTCCCAGGAGATCGTAAATTTATGCATGCACTGTACTCAGAACTGAGAAAGATGTTTTCCAAAGTTAGAACCTGTTGTGTTGGCATAACATTACATTTAAAGTAAAAAGCGTTGAACGCACTGGGAATTGTTGAAGAATATTCTGCCAGCTGCTCAAAATTATAATTTTACACTGCCATCAATAACAAAAAACGTTGCTCTAATGAGAAGTCATTCTGGTTAAATGAAGAAATAGAAGTCGTGATAAAACATTAATTAATTGAATATCAAAAAGGGAAAATAGAAAAGGTAGAAGTGTTCCCTAGATGGTTTTTGTATTTGAAACAGTGGAAGAGGATGTGTCCATCCTGTGTCATGAGGTGGAGAGAAGAGAAAGTTTGCTGCTTATAGCAAAGGAGGATCTGAGACAGGCAACAGTGGTTGAAATTAAATATTTTCACATCCTAGTAGCTTTTACATCCAGGAATCTTAAAGGAGGTAGCTGAAGAGCTCTGTTAAGTGGTTGTTAATTTATAATAAATCTTGGGAAACAGGGGAAATTCCAGAAAATTGGAGGGCTGCCAACTGTATTTCCGATATTTCAAAAAGATAAAAGGGATATCCCGGGGAACTGAAGGCTAGTTTAGCTTGACGTCAGTCCAGGGTAAAATAGCGGAACAGCTATTTCAGGATCTGTCAAGAGGGAACTTGGAGGCTAAAGGTATAGGTAATTCCAGTAACAGTTAAAGAGACAGCTTGTCAAACCACCGGTTTTCTGTGGTCTGTTGGGATTGCAAGTCTGCGTGATACAGGCAACTGTTGATGCTGCCTTTAGGAGGCCAGATTCTGCCTTTCAGATTTGTGAACTGCATAAGGAATGCCCTGAGATTAAAACTCCCATGACAGAGTGCACTAATTAAAACTGAAATAATCAAGCCACTCCCTGGGATAAAGTGTGGCTTAGTTTTGGGTTTTGCGTGTTAATCTCTCATTTGATTTGATTTGATGGCTTTTGCAGCTTTAAGTGTATTGAGTACATGGTAGTTCGGGGGAGGGGGGGGGCAAAGAAACCAAACAAACTTCAAAAAGCTGCATGAAAAGCTCAACAAATAATGTAAGTATCCTCAAACAAAGATAAAATCCACATTCTTCTTTTAGCAGCCTTTGCAGCTTTAATCCCTCATTCTTTACCACGGCAAAGAAGCTTTCATAAGCTCCTCTGGATCTTACGAGAGAAGGAAAGCTTGTCTGTGCCTTCTGCTGTCTTTGCAGTCCTCTGCTGCAGGTGCTCTGTTGGCTGTACTTCCCTCAGAACCAGGACCCAAACGCATCACATCTTTTCTTTCGCTCTGGGCTCCTTCAGGCTGCAGTTGCACTTAGTCACAATGCCCATTTCTGTCTCATATCCTCTCCTTACCCCAGCTGTAGCCTGGTAGGTGTTGGCAGCAGAAGCGATGGCTTTCAGTGCACCTTCCTCCATGGGGTGATTTATTGTCTACAGCAGGAAAGGCAGTTTAGTTCCAGAATAAGAGCGTGTGCCAGACTGAGGATCATGAGAAGACTTGCAACCCTTGCTTAAACCTTCCACTAATAAAATGGCAATTCTCACGTCCTTGCAGGGTCAAAACCCCTGTCAGGATCCCATGGCATAACGCAGGTATCCCCTTGGCACGTGCTCTGAGAGTTCCTAAATAGTCATTTCAGTGACCGTTCAATTTGATGGTTAGAAAAACATGTGAAAATTGTTTTTTGCATGTGTTGATAGGCTTTCCAAGGTTCAGACCTGTAAATCTATGGATCCTAATGCAGTAGTCACTAGAAGTTTATTTATTTATCCGTTTATTTTTGGATTAGTAAAAATCTATTATTTAATCATAAGGAAACATTTTTCCTTCAGTACATATGTTGTCAAAGGAAAACACCATTGTTGGTATCAATTGGGTTGTAGAAAATGCTGCAGAAGCAGATAGCGGCCCAGTCTCCAAGGAGAAGGCGACACCTGTATTCTTGCCCAAGAGCAGAAGGTGCAGAGTTAAACCTGACGAAAATCTGTCCCAAATTTAACCCAGTGACCTACTGCATGCGTTCCTGGTCTTCACACATTAATCACAATAGACGTGTTCCAAAGGACACGTCAGTTTGTGTCCCAAGGAAACGTGAAGGATATTCTGAACACCTGCTAACCTGCACCAAAGATGAAGAGCTTGCATTTTTATTTTTTTTTTTTTTGGGGGGGGGGGGGTGCAGGGGAGCGGAGGGAAGGGAAAGGAAAGGAAGAAAAAAGACAGCAGGTTTTTCCCATAATGACTATGTAGTATGACAGGAGAAAATGGGCTTCTGTCATTTTTGCAACCTGTAAAATTTGAGTAGTCAAAGATGTTAGCAGTGGTTTTGGATATACCCTCCCATGCAGACAGAACTTCTTCCACCAGTTCTGCAGATAAGCTGGAAAAGCAGTGATTAGTACAGCTTGAGAAGTGAAGAGAAAATCAACCAGGAGATACAATTTTGAGAGACAACTTTTCTGTTTTCCTCTGGAAAAAAAAATCAAAAGGAATGCTCATTTGATAGCAACCTAAAATGTCAAGTACAGAGCTTCAGCACTGAACTCTACTGGAGTTTTTAAAGGCTGGGCTTCCTTGAGAGTAAAGCATAAGGGAAATTAATACCTTTTACTCAGATAACTGGTTGGCATAATCTTTCACATTAAAAGGCAGCTAAAAGAGCAGAACAATGCTGCTGTTCATAATTTGTAGCTACCAAACACTGGTGGTATTAGGTCAATATCCGCCTGGCCTTTGTTCTTATAGTTATAATAGCAAAAGAGATTTAAAATAGAGAGACACATTTTTTACTATCCCAAAGTATTGTCATACTGGCAAGTGACCTGAATACTTCAGAAACCATTGATGCTTCAGCAATTTCATGATTTCAGACGGCATCATAGTGCAAATTATACATGTGTACACGTGCACATACACCCATAGACACACACATAAATTATTTAAAGGTTTGGGAAAAGGGTGAAAGCCGTATCACTGTATCACTCCTCAACCAAAGCCCCAAAATGCTCATTTAAAACAAGCAAGGCAGGACGTAAATCTGGTGGGCCCTTGACAGACTTCCAGCCTCTGTTTGTGTGGAGACCTTAAACCTTTTCAGAGAGCTCGCCAAGCTGGAGGGCAAGGTAAAAACAAATCACCGCTTCATTTTTCCCTCTCTGATTCTTTAATGTGGCAATCCAGCTTACCCAAGAATAACCCAAAAGGTTGTGTCTTTTCCCCAAGGTCCTGAAGCCATTGACCACTTCAGAAAAACATAGGTTGGTTGTTTTGCTTGGTGGTTTCCTGGCACTGTTTCACTGTTGGCCATTCCCATTCTGCTTTGAATAAGCTATTTTGAGTAGCAGACTTGGTTCCAGTCCCCTTCACCATAGCCAGCTACTGTAAAGAGCAATGTGAGAGCCATGAGAAGAGACTTTTATCAGGGAAGAGTTCTTCTGTGTTTCTCACTTTCAGCGTACATGTATGTCAGCTGAGTGGCTTCTGAGAAATGAGCGTAGAAGACAGTTCTTCTGTTGTTCCTTCTGTTTTCCTACCTGGTCTATGTCTTCCCCCTCTAATATGCCTCTCTCCTGAAGGCATCATCATTTATATTTAAAGGATGTTGAAAATGCATGTTAAATGAAGCCTGACTTACTGAGTGTAGGACAATTAGTAGTATAATTATATAATTTTTCCTGAGTCATAAAAAGGTGCACATGTATACTTTGCCTAGTAGGCCTGTATAGAATGCATATGTCAATGCGTGTACCGTTATTTGCATGTTAACTAAAGTCCTTAAAGACTGTGAGCTATCATTACCTTGTTCAGCTGCATTACTCTCTCAAAAAACGATAACACCACAACCCTGTGAAGTCAAGAAATAGGTTTTATCTGTATGTGGGACATAAATTTATTTGGACTCTTCAAAGCAACCTCCACTGGGAATCCCTGCCTCCTTATGGTACCAATCTCTGAACAACCTGAAGCACAGTTTCTTTAGAGTAGACACCTGGGGTTTAAATAAACATTCATCATGGAGACTATGGGTATCCTGACACTAATTAAAAAAAAAAACAAAAAACCAAATCAAAACAAACAAAACCCAAGATCCATTGCAGAAATGAAGCTGTGGTACATTTCTGTTTATGTGTGCAATCTACCAGTAGTGATATCATTGTAAGTAACCAAAATGCTACAGATGAAAGGTATATTCAGCAGTTCTGTTTAAAAGCCTGCGGGATCAGAGTCCCTTTTGTTTTTTCCCTTGTCTCTATCCAGTTGTGCAGAAGGGTCTAGGTCCAGTATAACAAAGCTGGTAAGTGACTTTTGCAACAGGACTTACTTCCCACATCAGAGCCTCTGTGCTGTGACAGTGTATGAGCTGTGCAAAAACAGCCATTCCACAGTCTGGAGGATGCATCCCTGTTGCTGTTGGTTTTAAGCTAAGGAATGAATTCCCAGTATTTTCATCTCTACTTCAAAAGCGCATGAAGCTTGCTATGCGGACGCAGGGCTCATGGCCCAGCTCTGCAGCCAGCCCAGGCACTGATACTTCTGCTCACCGCCCGTGGTGCAGCTCATGGGGGGCCAGTTTGTGGCCCTTGAACCACATGCAGCTGTCAAGCAGTTCAGAGGGTGCTCCCTGGGCTGTGTACACTTGCTGTGTTGGAGCCACAGGGCCTCCTCAGCAATGTGAATTCTTGCCTTGAGGAGGTGTTACCAAATGTCTGCAGGGCCCTGCTGCATGCCCAACCAGACCTGCCTCTCTAGGGGGCCTGTGGTTACATCCTCTCTTGGGTTTCTCTTAGATATCCTCCTTCCCACTCATGCTCAAACAAAGGTCTTGCACCAGCTATTGCTATCAGCAGCAACACCTCTACAGCTGCTAGCCAAGAATGCTCTACATCTTTTCAACTTATCCATGTGTCTTCTGCTTTGCAGCAGAAGTTACTTGAACAACGTGAAAAGCTCATTTCTGAAGACGTTCTTGCTAATGGCCCTGGCACCCACAGTATGTTTGGCAGGAGGCAAGCCCATGCAGCCTGGCGGCCCGCTAGTCTATTTTCAATTATCTGGGGTGCTCAGAGAAGAAGACATTAATATTGCTGAGGATGACATAGCAAATTACTACTGCTCCCTAACCTTTTTAAATTGCTAACACTGTTGTAATCTGTAATTACAGAAATCAGTGTGAGAATTGTGGCACAGTATAATTATCTTTCCTGATACTTTATTGCTGTATGAATTATTAATCAAAATCAGTCTTGTATAGTATTTGCAGCAACTAAGAAGAATAATGTATAATTAAATTTCGTTATTTCTATTTTTGTGCTGGTGTTTTATGATGTTGTAATTGATAATTAATTGGTTAAAAATTCACACCATTCTTGGGAGTTTCATATGACTATGACTGCTCGGTATTCAGCATTTATTAATTGAATAATGGGCTCGCTGAAGAGACCTTTGTGTATAGTCTTCTGTCATTACAGTGAGCGCTCAAAAATGGTGAATTAATCATTAGGCCCTTCAATAGTTTCTTTTCAAAGGAAAGAAGTGACAATATAATCATATCCTTTGTTGTTATAGCTATAATTGAGAGATCGTAATAACCAATTACAAGGATGGTCATTTTAGGAGCTCTGAAGTGTCAGTTATTGATAAATTTCTTTAAAACCAAAGTGTTGATTACACAGAACAAGTCTTTTCATAGAAAAAATATTAGGAGATGGGGAAGGAAGCCTGGAAAATTATTTTCCTCCCACTTGCCACTTAAAAACAGTGCATGTTTATCCCTAAAAGCTGTCAAGTCTGATGTGCTTTTGCTGCCATTTGTCAGAAGTTCGGGTTCCTCTCAACTTTTTCATTATTTTATCATCATTCTCCCCATTTTTTTCCTAGTACCTTTTGCTGAATTGTTAGGGGAAAAAAATTAATAGAAAAGCTCAGAACAAAAGAGCATTTTTTCACACTCTCTGCATCCTGTTGAACGGAAATACTGTCAGACGTTTGCATGCAAATCTGTGGTGCAGACTCTCCAGCTACCTCTGATCAAAGAGCCTTAGATGCATGCAAGCTGACCACTTCAAGTTATTCCCAGGTGTCTTTTTTTTGCTGTTAGGGAAGCTGATTGGAAGAATGTAAACTGGAACTAAAAATAGCCCCAGTTCAGTATTGATCCTTTCTTAACACAATCAGGAGAAAGCTGGGAGTCACCTTGTATAGCAGGATATAATGTGATCGATCTCCAGCTTATGCTTCCAAGCAAAACCTGTGGTTTGTTTTACACCAGGTCAGGTATTGCGATTCCTAGATGAGAAATCACAAAGTGTTATCTGTTGGCTTCCATACTAAAATGTAGTATTACAGGCATAATGAGGAGATACTGATAAACCTTTTCAGGCCTTTACCATGAAGTTGTGGGGAGTCCTCTGTGCACTATTGTAGATCTGATGTCCTGCTTACATCTTCTGGGATGCAAGTGAGCTTTTGTTTCATGGGATGAGATGATGCCTTCAGGCTCCCTTTTTCCCCCATCCCCTTCCTCGCTGGTGTTTTGCCATGGAGAGGCTACAAAGGCTCTTCCACTGCAGTCTGTGCAACTTCTATGAGTCGAGCTGAACATCTGATGGCTTTCCATGTCCTAAATCCACTGCTCTGCTGGAGCCAGTGGGAGCAGGAGCCCCTGGTGTCAGTGACACCCACCACATGTAGTCTTTGGACAAATGTTTTCTACTGCTTGCTCTCAACAGCTTGGTCCTGTGCAACTTCAGTGCCCTTTCCAGGAGAGAGGAGCACAGGGCAGCATGCCCACTGCTGTCTCCTGCAGTTGGGGGCAGAGGGGGCAAGGGGTCTAGGAGGCATGTGTGGCGGTGATAGATTTGAGTTTTCTTCTGTGTTGACATCCATCGAATAATTGGTTTCTGAGACAGTGGTTAGTAGGTCAGGAAAGACAGATAATACAGGCATGTTCCTCTGCTCAGTTTGTTGTTGGCTAGTGTGCTGGAGCATGTGAATATTCATGTACCCTGAGTAATGTGGCCTTGGATATTTTTATTAGGAGTGACTAATACTTTTACAAATGCAGTGAGTTCTTTGTCCAGTAACATGCAGCAGTGGTCAGTTGTACATATGGTTTATTGCAGTGACGTGAAATCTCTCAGAAACAGCAAGATAAGCATCTTCCTGTGAGTAGAGGGTACAATTTCAGTTTCTATCTATGGTCAGGAATCGCAGCTCTTCTTTTTACAAATTCTGCATTAGTCTTGCTTGTTTTGCTTGGGTGTCCTCTCCTATTTGCCACACAAGAAACAATAAATAGCAGTGCTGTTTTGGCCCTTTTATTTTGTATTATTTGTATAGTGTTTATTGAAATGATCTTACGTGTTGAGGAGGGCTTTTTCTCTTTCGTTGCCAATAATATTTTTCCTTGTTCTCCTGAGGATTTTTTTTCTCCCTGTTTCAATATCGGTAATCAGTTGCAGACACTACACAACAGCATACTACACCAGAAGTAACTAGACAATATATCTCCTTATTAAAATATTTCTCTCTCTAAAATCTGTCTCTAGGTTATGACAGTCTGTCTGTCTCCAGTCTTTTTCATGAGAGACTCCAAACTGGGATTGAGATTCTGGGTCAGTGAGTTCCTGTTTTACTGTGATGGTGGTCAAACACTGCAACAGGTTGTCCAGAGATGGTGGGGGGTCTCCACCTTTGAAAAGACTTGAAACCCTACTACACACAGTCCTGAGCAACCTTGTCTCGGTCACCCTGCTTTGAGCAGGGAGGCCTGACTACAAGATATCTAGAATTCCTTTCCAACCTCAACCATTCTGTAAATATTATTTTTTTTCCCTCTAATTGCCATTTGGGTATAACAGAGAGTCCTGGATTTAGTGTGTTAACTTGTTAGTTGCATAATTCTTTTCTTTGTTATATTAAGTCTTTTTTAAATTCCCAACAAGCCCTCTTACCTTTAACATTTGAACTAATTTTATCAATTTCAGTCCCCCTGTCATGGTCTGTGGACTTCTAGGTCACTATTCAGTGTAGAATCATCAGGTAGTTCACTTTGGAAAGGACCTGAGGAGGTTCCTAGCACAAACTCCTGCTTAAAGCAGGTCAGCTTTGAGATCAGAGCAGGTTGCTCAGTGCTATATCCAGTCTGGCCTTGAAAACCTCCAAGAATAGAGATGACACAACCTCTCCAGGCGACCTGTTCCTCAGTTTTTCCTTATGTCTAGTCTAAAACTCTGTTGTTTCAAAGTGCTCCCAGTGTCTGGCTCCATCTTCTCAATGACCACTTTGTAGGAGTGGCAGGCTGCTGTTAGGACGCTGGTACGGCTGGGTAGTTAGTCTCCCGTACAAGTGCTAAGTGTGCCCAGCCCTGCTTTAGCTCCAGCGTTGCTCAGGCACAGCATGACCATAGGCAGATGTGAGCCAGTACTGCTGCTGTTCTGTTTCTGGAGGAATTTCACTGTTAACCTGCTGAAAATTGCCCCTGCATCCCTTCTCTGTTGAATACAGTTTAGCCTAAGTGATTTCCAGTCTGATGCAACTTCGCACTTTATGGCAACTGAGCTTCTCTAACAGCCTTTTGTAAAGGTTTGTCAAAGGATTTCTGGAAGTCAATATTAATTACACATACCAGTGTTCCTCACTGCTAATTTGACACACTTCAGGAATTCTAACAGAGCCCATCAGTGACATGACTTTCCCTTGCAGAAGCCATGCTGCTTTGTCACGATTATCATTTGCCTGGTTAAGTGCTCTGTAGCTCTGCAAGAATCAAGACTTAACCTTTTCATGTAATTAACCTAGTTCTGATGAAGACTTTCTGGTCTGTCTTGATAAGGTTTTCTCTCCCCTAATGTTTCCCTTTAAAAACAGACACCGCATTGCCTGCCCTCTAGTCTTGTGAGGCAGGAGCTGGGTTTTTAGTGATCGGTAATGTATTTTTGGTAGCAGCTGAGGCAGTATGTTTACGAGTTCCTGGAGAGTTCAGGGTGAGCACCAGCCAGTAGGGACGACATGCTGCAAACCGAATTGATTCGCATGTTCTATGAGCAACTTTTTTGGTCTCCTGAGGTTTCATGTGCCTCCTCCCTGCTGCCCATGCAGAAAGGCTCAGCGGGATCTCCCACCTGTCACTGTGGAAGGACCGTGTAAGCAACGTTCCAGTTCACTGCAGTTGCTGGCCTTTACCAGCAACTTTTTTTGGCAAAGATTCAGTGGTGCTTTCCTTCCCCACAATAGTTCGTGCCAGTTTCTGGAAACTTTTGTTTCAAAGAGGCATTTTCTGGCAGTATGGTGACCTATATGCAAACAAATGCACAGCATGTTCTTTTGAGCCAGAGAAAGGCTTGCTAAGACATTCTCTCTTCAGTTTGAAGAAATACCAAGTGTGTAGCAATGATTTCCATGAAGAAGGTTCTGCAAACTCAGCATAATACTGAATTCAGCAAAAAATTATGCGGTTTGAATTAACACTGTATAAAAGACTTCCAACCCAGCTTGCCTCAGAGTTCAGAGTTAATACCCAATTCCTGCCTTTCTCTTCCAAGGAGAGGGGGGGAAAAATTTGAATGCTGCTAATTTTCTTGCTACTACATGCGAAAGCCCTACGGTGACCTTTTCTCTTTGCACTCTAAATGCTTTCCCTGTGAAAATGAACAATATACTTCCCAGTGCAGGGTTTCACCGTCTTGCTCCTGTCCTGCAGGATAAAGCCCTCTTGGAGAGGAAACACCTCTTGCCTGGAGGTCATTCAGTCGATGGCAGGGAAGGGAAGGGAAGACCATAAATCACTTGTGTTGAAACATTAAAAGCTGATAAATAGGTGGTCCTGAGCTGTAGCCCAGCCCTGGCTTCCCTGTGCGCAATGCAGGGCTCAGGGTGCTTCCTGGAGCAGCTAGGGGCACAGCCAGGGGAAGTCTGTGTTGGGCTGAGATTGCAGCCATCGACCAGGGCATCCATGCAGGCTCTCAGGGGCTGCGGGAAGGGGCACGGCATGGATCTGCTTTCAGGAAGCCCCTGGAGTCACAACAGTAGCCTTGGGAAAGCATGGCGATAGAAGCAGCTGGGTGGAGGTCCTTCCTGGGAAGGTAGTTAGGGATCCACTGGAGCGAATGGTGCGATTTACAGCCCCAGCATCTCAGTACTGCATCGGTCAGGTTTCCTAGCATAGAAGGCAGGCTCGCTCGCCACTGGGGAAATACACCATGGTATTTTTGACACTTCACAGGGCATGCAATGAATTTTTTAAAAAAATACACTTGATGAGAGCTGTAGTTAAAAAGTAGGAAATTACTAATTAGTAACCAAGTAATTCAGGGTTTGATTCACACAAATTGCACTATTACTGTAAAAAAAGGATTGCAATTTCAGGCAAACAGCATTTTTTGGTTTTTTTTAAAAGTCACTGAAAATATAATTGACATTCTGTTCATTACCTGCCAGGTTTCAGGTTTCTTGTACATTTTTTCATCATCTGAGACATTACAGGCATAAGACATGCCTGGAAAAAAAAGAAAAAAATAATTAACACTTTCCCCTTTGCATTGTCATTTGCAACTCTCAGGTTTTCCCACTAGATTGTTCTTGTAAACTCATTCATTTCATAGCATGCAAGAGTGACCACTTAGAACATCATTATAATGCTATCGTTAACATCAGAATTGAGTTACACAGAAAGCTGTGAGTGGGATGAGCTAAGTATCATTTTCTCTTTTATCTTACCAGAGTGCTAATAAAATGATTGCTGTCAATTCTTCTCGTTAGTCTCAATTTATGAGGAGAATATTTTTTTTCTTCTGATTAAGAAATCTAACCGATAGCATAAAAAACCCCAAAGTGTCTGCCTCCCCTGCCTGTATGCAGATCAATAAACAGCTATGTGTCTTCTCTCTAGATGTAAAGTCAGTGAAGGGCTAATCTGGGTTGGTTGTTTGTTTTTTTCTGTTCATGTAGGCATTTCAGCTGGGTACTCAGAAGCATAGCATGAGTCAGCAGTAAATACTGAAAATGCCAGTAGAAGAGAAGCCATAAGCATCTTGCTAAGACTTCCAGTAATCCTATAGTTTTTTAATGTTGGCACAAATACCTGTTTTGCAGAAAGCGTCATCATAGTCCCTGACTTAAAAATACTCCTACAAAGGTGGGAAGATGGAATTAGTGTTGAAAAGTCTAGTAAATACTTACAGGTGACAAGTGGGTCCTCCAAAGTCCAGCCCTGTCTAGGTATTAGAGAAATGACACTGTAGGAAAATGGTACCCTGGTTTGAACTCATGGTAAGAGAAATAGTTTGATATAGTCATGTTGTGTCTACTTGTGTACCTGTATATTGTACTAGCAAAGGAAAATGCTGCAAAGATCTACGTTAAAACGTAGCACAGGAGGAGTTTTGCTTCTACTCACTGCAGTGATCATATTTACAGTGCAGCAGTATTATACCAAAATACCGCTGTCTGTTGCCTATAGCCCTGTACGCCTCTGAATCTTACCTCTCAGGAGGTGGTTGTTATTCACAATAAGGAAAAATAATTCCTTAAAATACTTGAAGTTTGTGCATTTGCATGACTTTCCTTTCAGCAGCAGATAGAATAATACATACAAATAATCCTTTTCCCCTATAAGCCCTAAAACAAGAGTGTTCGGATTCTTTTGGGGTACATAGTGTGTTCAGACACAGCACAGGCTTTTACACTTTTCTACTCAGAGAAATTGAAATGGGAAAACAATGCAAAGAGGATTCAGTCTGCAGCTGGGCACAAAGTTTTGAGCTACTTCAACATGTTCAAGTGTGACGGGGGTTCATGCAGTACTGGATGTTGGGGAAAGCTGATCCCCATCACCATCACCACCACAAGTCAAGTCCCCATGTTCAGAGGCATTGCCAGTTAGTTCTATGTGTGTCAGAAATTGCAGAAAGTCAGGCAGAGAACTTCCTAGCTCTAGGCAGTTGTAACAGGTGTCTTAGATTCTTCCAACCTCTGCTCTGCTGTCAGGAGGGAGAGACTTACCTGCAGGCAGGAGCAGCCCCAGCACCCAGATGCTGCCCTGCTGCCAAGGGCTGGACCTCCACATGGGTGAAAGGATTTTCTTGGGTCTGTGGGTCTGGAGTTCAGAAACTGCTCTTTTCTGTAAATGGCATTAAACCACTGATGAAGGCATGTAGCTTTGGCCATATCTGCAAACACATTTCTTCTGAAGCCAGTAAACATCTTTCTCTCTCCCTTAAAGCTTAAAATCACTCTAATTCTGATTGAGAAATGAAGTCACTGTAATTGGTGGCTTGTCTTTGTTGGGTACGGTTCCACCTTGCCTTTCACTTCAGCTGAGGTCTTCAGTGTAAACATACAGTGCTGCCTGTCTGCTGGAGAAAAGGCTGGGGTTTTGAGGGTTTTTTCCCTTAGTCTGACAATAACAGAAGCCAGCACAAAGCCCTTTTCTTCGCTATTAGAAGACCCAACAGTCACTCTTCCTTTCTTTGCTAAAATCTTCTAAAATTTCCCATGTCCCCATGTTACTGCCTCTACTAAATTGAAAGTCATAGATGCATAGTAGGTGGTTGAAGGAAAGCACTTTGCAGTCCATCTAAACCCTATTTTGGTTTTGAGGGGGGAAGTTGGAGGGGGGGAGTAGGTAATCAAAATGTGGCAAAGTGAAAGCTGGTGGCAACGAACACCCTTCCTGGTATCTTTCCTGAGCAACTTGCTTGGATTAAAGAATTAATGAGCTGCTTGGCCATGGTCCGAGTGTATCCAGACATCAGGCAGTATCCCACCACACCACGTTTGCCCAGCGGCTGTGTTGCTCCTCACCACCTTGTTTGTGTTTTCTTCCTCCCTTCTCCCCTGCAGGGTGTGAACGGCATGTCTGTGGATGAGAAGACTGACTCCCCCATGTATGTGTATGAGTCAACGGTGCACTGTACCAATATTCTCCTCTGCTTAAATGACCAGCGGAAGCAGGACATTCTCTGTGACGTGACACTGATCGTGGAGGGGAAGGAGTTCCGCGCCCACCGGGCTGTGCTGGCTGCCTGCAGCGAGTACTTCTTGCAGGCCTTGGTAGGGCAGACGGAAAATGACCTGGTGGTCAGCCTGCCGGAAGAGGTATAGTATGTCGCCATACCCTCACCATAAACACGAGCCCTCTCCATCCCTCCACGGTCTGCTAAGGTGGCCAAGCAGAGCATGGCACGGGTGGCGGTGCCTGCCCGGGCATGGCTCTGGATGTGGTTTTCGTGTTTGGGTGGGTTGCGAATTGCTGCAGGATGGACATGTTCACGCCAGCCTTCCTCACCAGCGGTAACTGCTAGCGGTTACGGTGGCAAAGCTTTAAGATGCTTCAGCTCACCTTTGTCACTGCTGCTGTGGGAGTTGTACCCAAATGCTTAGTTACCATAGCATCGTTCAGGGCATTATCAGCACCCTGTTCTTCTGCTCTTTCAGACAGGAAATTTGAAAGGGGTGATGTGGCTGTTAGCAGATTATTGATGGAAAATCATTTGAGCTGTCACATTGTTGGGAGACTCATTGCTGTCCACCCCTCTCCAGCAGCTCATATCCTCATCCTCCTCTTTCCCCTCTCCTGCATCTCATTCAGCCTTGCTTCCTCTCACCTCCCCTCAGAACAAGTTTGGGATTTAACTGCTTCAGGCTGTGTGTTTTCCACCAAGAAACCATGAACACAGTCTGTCAAAAAGCATGGGTTTTCTCATGTGGCATGGCTCCCACAGCAGGAAGCCAAGGGATGTAGAAAATACCTACCTCACTGGAAAGTTTACTTTATTTTACCACGAAATCTTACTGGCTGGTTTCCACCCCCACTGTAATTTCCTCACAGCCGTACAGCCATGACAGCACAGCTACTGTAGGGCCCACGGGTGGCTTTGCTGCCCACAGAGGGGAGATGTGTGCCTGCTGGCCAGGGCTGCCATCACCCACTGCCTCAGCACTGCCTACCCAGCATCTCTGGCTGGGACGGACGGTACAAGAAGAGTGGCGATGTACCCATGGCACAGGACGGCAGTCCTCAGTGGGAAGGTACTCTGGCTTATAGAGGGGTTTTCACCATCATTTGCTTAACACCCATGAAAAAGCATGGTGTGTTTTTAAATGGTGATGCATCCCAAAGTGTTACACACTGTTTTTCCCCCCTCTGGTTTAGATCTCCAGAGACTTCAGCAGCGTCATGATGTTGTCACCACACAAGTGGGAGAACATTAGAAGTAGGTCACTGGGTGTGTCTTTGTGAGCCTTGACACTGAATATTACTCATGAAGAAATTTCACCCCAGACATTTTGCATAGGAGTTTAGAGATATTGCATAGGACACACTAGGATGCACACTATGATTCTGCAGTGTCCACTGATAATTTCCAGTGGAAGAACTGAGTCTCAGTCAGTGTTGCATATCTGTCACACCGCAGAGCAAAAGGGCAGGAGCAAAGAGGTGACAAAACATGCCCGGGGGTGCACAGGTACAAGGAGGCAGGAGGGTATCAGCACTCTTCTACAAAGCCTTGGTGAGAGACCTCCATGTATGATTCAGGTCCTGTTAAAGAAAAATAACTGAAATTCAAATAAGCATGTACAAGAGTAACAGATGTTCGGAAGCAGGAGCCTGGCCTAAGGGAGGAGAAAGCAAGACCATGGCAGGTTCATGCTGCAGGTGTGACAACTGAGACATGCGACAGCTCTGTGTAGGCAAAGGAGGTGAAACAACTGAGAGGAGGAGTTTCTCTTTAATACTAAAAGACTGTTGACATAAGCATTGATTGGTTTCAACTGGCTTTTAGTAAAAGTAGATTGGAAATTAGCAGATTTCTAATCACAGCAGTGGTGAGGTGCTGAGCTGCAGGTCAGTGGGAGGAGCACGGTGGTGCTGGGATCATGATGTGCTGCACTTGGTGACCCAGGCCTATGTTCATATGACACTAAAGATTTTAAACCACAAGGGTTTGTCTTTCTATGTGTTTTATATGAGATACTACATTTTAAAAAGTCCTCCAGTTCAGCCAGAAATGGTTTCTGTTTAAGTGAATCCCCTTTTGATAAAGGAAGTATTGGAGTTTTAGGATATATTTCAGTGAAAGATCAAAAAGTTTTAGTGTCTGAGGATTACACTGGCTGCTGTTACAGCTCCAGTGAAGTCCATGGATTTTCAGAAGCAGTGCATCTTGTTCTTAAGTTTTTTCCCAGTACTCTGAAATTGTCACACTTCACATCAGACCACCACTTTTACTTTGCCACATGCTTTTATTAGTTGGAGAGTGCCAGGGCTTACACTGTCTCATGCTGGAAAAGTACTCTCTTAGCCTATTAAAAAGAAGATACCTACAGTCATCAGTGCTTACTTGCACAGATATTTTCCACATGCAGCATTATTGGTGTTAACTGCATTGAACCTAATTGGCTCAGTGGCTACTTTATTTGAATAGCTGTATGTGACGCAGTCAGTTAAATAATTTCCTCACAAATGCTGGTCACTTGGGGTAAAGAGAGCTGCCTGATGCACTTCGTTATTTCTCAGTCATACCTTGGTTACGGTGCACATCTCTGCTTTTGGCGTTGCTCTGCTTCAGAGTATTGGGTGCTTTGGTAGGTGCCTGTGTGTAGATATGGGGAGTGCCTCCGACAGTGTCGGAGCTCCCCACAAAAGGAACTGAAACACTCCTGGCTTTTAAGAGCTGATAGAGCTGGGGAAACACCATCTTAATTATATTGCATTAAAAGAAGTTAGCAGGATCTTTTTCAGTTCACAAGCTGATGGCTTTTCCCAAGGCTATATTTTTTAGTCCGTGGTCTGCAGAGCTCTGGCAGCCCATGAGTTATTTCTGAAGGTATTTGTGAACACTGACTGTCGTGTAGAGGGCTGTTCCTTCAGTGGAAAAATTTCAAACAAAAGTTGAAAGTTAATGTCCTGAGTAAATACTTTTTTCAGGGTTAGAGACAATTTATGTTGGCATATAGTTGTTATAGAAAACCAGAGTTTGAAAATAATTTTTAAATACAGTCTTCACAGTTCAAAACTTTTCCGAAGGTGACAATCACTCATAAATTTGCAAAGCTATTTTCAAGTCAACCATACAAGCATTGCATTTAAAGTTCTGGTGTGGTTTGAAAACTGCTAAAATACACAATTGTGGAGAAAGGGCATTAGTATTAGTATTAGTATTATTTCTTAAAGGTTTGATGATGGAGCTGGATAAAGCTTGATATATAAAGTGTTTACACTCATGTAATGTTGGTATGAGGGAGCTTAACATCAAAACTAAAGAACTTAGTTTTGATTATTCAAAGCAATACATCTACCTCTGAAGTCTAAATTGCAGACTTCCTTATTTTTTTTACTTCATAGCACATTGGGGTCTTTTTGTTAATCTGGCATCCAGACATTGTTAACTGTTCTCTAGCTAAACAGTGAACAGATGTTTTTTACATTATTTTATGTTTACATCCAATTACAAATGAGAGCAGTCTTCATGATACACCAGTTATTTCAGTAGGGAGACATTGTGCACACACAGGATTGGGACTAGTTGAATTTACAGGTTTTTAACCTGCTGCAAAACTTTGTGTTAGACATTTCAGGTCAGTTCAAGCAAGATTCAATGTTCCTCAGTTCAAACCTTTCCCTAATCAACTTAAACTAAGTCAGTATGGAGCTAATTCTGTACTGATTGAAGAGGGTCCGTAAACTATTTTGTGCTAGCCTCGGTAATTTGATTTTATACTACTCCTTTTGTTAAAGCAGCGTATTTTAGTGTGTAGATAAGTGCTGGGAAAAACAGCCGTGTAATAACAAGGGCTCAGATGTAGCCATGGTGTGTGAACTATCAGCCCTCAGAGCAGAGTTAGTTAGAGTGTGTCAGCTGCCTACAGCTAATTAAAAAGGACCCTGTTAGCTCTTAACTTCTATGCTTTTCTCTTCATTTGCAGCTTTTCGTAAACAGCTAGAACCTTGCCTGCTTATCACCCAGGGTATTTTTCAACAGTTGTGCAGTTTTCTTCTAGCAGGTGCTGTTAAATGCAACCCAGAATTAATATTTTCCAAGAACTAAGTTTAAATCTGTAAAGTTAGTCATTCACTCCATACCCCTAACTGTTGTTTTGTTTTATTTAATCATGAAAACCGGTCTTCCTTCCTTTAACAAGGCACTTAATTAAGCTTTTAATTCATGATAAGAAGTTAAATGGCACTTATGAGGCTTTTTTAATGGTTTCCACTTCCCATCCAGATTACAAAAAAAGGTGTGATAGAGAGAGAGACACGGCTGTCAGCCAGGGGTATTGTAGGTCATGCCAATATTAGCTGGCAGCAGGCCATTATCCAATTAACATTGCTTCATCGCTGCAAGTAATAGCTCTCAAGTAGATGATTGAGTCATTCATGCTGTAGTGGTACTCTGCTTTACTTGAGAAGGAGCCAGTGCTTCGTCGAACAGGCTTTTTATTCGCTATTACCTGCCTGGCTTTGCTAATAGAAGCACACAGCGAGTCTATATGGGCAAGCTGGAAGCTGGGCGTCGGACAGATGATGGTCTGTGCAAACACCTTATTCACTTGGTTTCTTGAAAGCTGAGGTTGCAGTTAAATGGCGAAAAGACAGAAACAGCAACAGCAAATAAAAACCGTCAGTTGCACTAGGTTCCTACAACTTAGAAATGAGATTCCTGACCTTGCTTGCATTTTTTTGATTTTGGGGTGTACATTTGAAAAAACCTTCACCTGGCCATTCCAGCCATGAGAGCACCAAATGCCTTTCTCTCTGGTGAAGTTAAACACAGGTCTTCTAAAGTAGCAGAACAAGCTTCCTCTAGCACTGGTCTGATACCATCCTTTCTGTTATAAAACCAACTTGCTTCTCAAGTAGGTCGGTAAGTTTTACCTGTAACCCTCAAATTTCTTGAATCTGTTTCAAAGATTGTTACTGGTGACTTTTTTTTTAGTGCAGTGAACTATCTGCTGGAAATACTGCCTTCCAGAAGGATTAAACATTGTTGTCTGTGGCTTACAAATCTTCCAAGGGGCAAAGGGAAGCAGCATCTCTTTTAGGAAGAGGGGGTGGGATGTGCTTGGGGAACTTTTCTGTTTGTTTATCTGCACAGCTTTTTTCTTTGCTGTTAAGAGAATGATGTTCAAAGTAGATGTTAGCACACACCACAGGCTGAATTTCTCTGTGTTCTTACTGCTTTACTGCTCCCTGATGGCTGCTGTGAAACCTGCTGTTTCCCCGTGAGGTCTAGCCCCGTGAAATCTGTCATCTGCTTCTTCAGTTGACATGGGTTAACTCCCTCGCCCGCTTAATCTTTGCAAGGGGAAAGGCAGGACAGGACCTCAGTTCAGATTCAAGGCTGGCAAAAGCTGAGTATATTGGAAAACGAAGGTATGCGGCACCCTGGGTGGGACTGAGACAGGCATCTAACATTAGTAAGGCTCGTAGCTGACAGGGAGGAGAGATACTGGCAGCTGCTAACCATCCATGCCAACCCGCCAGCCTGAGGGAGAAATTCTGGGAATTAGCCAATGAAAGATGATTACGATGAGGAGAAAATCAAAGGCAGGATGCAGAAGGTCAACTATTACATACCCTGCTGGCTAAAGGCAATTAGTATTCCTTTTTGCGTCTCCAGAAATAAACAATATTCTCTTACTTTGTCTCTTTCCTTTCTGTGTGCTGTGTATATGTTTGAATATAATATCTTTAAGGAATGCAGGGACTGAGCTGGGAGTGCTCTGCACAGGAGCGTGGAGTGGAGATGGTGATAAATGTGGGAAAGAGGAGCAAGAGGGCAGGGAAAAAATATCAGCTTGGAAGTTTCTTTTCCAGCTGGAGGGATGTTCTTACACAGTAGGGAACAAGGAAAGGCACTTTTTCTTTGGCAGTCCAGAGATGTGTTAGGAGTAACTTCAGTTAGTTCTTGGGGAATGGGAAGCATTAATGTGGTTTTCTCTTTACATGACTGTATTGGCCATTGATGTTCCTCACAGATTGCAGTACTGGCCAGAATTATTTTTGTTTTGACTCAGGGGGTGGCAGTGACCTGAAAGCCTTCCTGAAAGCCACCACCCCCTTCATCCACAGAACTTTTTGTAATGGTAAGAGGTTGAATCCATCAGGCTTCTAACAAAGTCAGGCTTCAAACTCATTTACGCTTCAGACTTACTTCAGCAATGCCACTTCAGTGAGTCCATATGGATGGAAGTTTGGTCTTTTGTTTCCTAAATTCCTCCTAGGGAATGTGTTATTTTTTGTGCCGATTCACATTGCCAACACTGACCACACAGAAGGATGACTGCAGGCTGCAGGTCTGCAGTGAGAGCAAAACTGAGCATTTGGGTACTTTTTGAGGCCTTACATGACATGATACTAATTCAGTGGAAACCATGAGACAAAATGGACATTGTTTTATGTGCGTTGCTTATATAGCACAGTACAAGGTACAAGCAATGTATTTGGTTTCTAGCAGGTGAGCGATAAAACAGAAATGAGTCCATCAAGATGTGATATGACATTCCATCCACGTCTCACTGCAAAGTCTTCTGGCAGTGTCTGATTTTTCATTCCTCAAGTATGATGAGAAAACTAGCCACATACTTTTCATTCTGCGTGGTGTACTTTCCATTATTTTCTGATGAGGGCTGTCTTGCTATTGATAATGCTTCTCTAATCTTTTCCAGTGGGGAAAAGCAAAATACATCTCTGTTGTGTTATGAGGAGGGCTAGGCTTAAAAAATCAAAACAAAAGTCATGCAGACATACAATCTTGCAATAACTCTGTTCCCTCCCTTTGGCAGTAGCTGTAGTATTTATTTATTTATTTATTCCAGTAAGCATATAAAAATGTACTGTTGAAGGGGATATGGAGATGAATGCACAGAATGAAATTCACCACCATGATAAGTGGACTCAATTTCATTGCCTTTGTTAGATTCCTGCCTGCCACTAGTGCTAAATTGGGCTGATAACTGTGATTGCACTTGCTATTGAAAAGGCATTTTGCAATGTGAAAACTTTCTTGCTCAAACATGATTAACGTAATCTAAAATGTAAAAGGTGTCCCAAAGAGTAAGTCCTAGACGTAGACTATGTTAAGGGCATGAGCAGAAGCAGTGAGGATGTGTAACAGAAGGTGTATTTTGTTGTGTGGGGTTTTTTTTAATCTGGGGTGGGGTTTTTTGCTATATTCAAATATATTTGCAGGCATAAATAAAAATGCTGTGAGTACTCTGGCCCTGCAGACCGAAGGATCTCCCCCTCTCCTCTCACTCCACTTTTGATTCTCTTACCTTTGCTTTTTCTCCCTCTAAAAAAGCTTTGAATTTCTTCAGTTCCAGCAAACTAAGTATCTGCTCTTTTAACAGTCCAGAAATACAGGCTGAGCATTTGCCATTTGAATAAACAGACAGATAAGGCCCAGATAAGACACCCCTCAGCTTCACCACATCAGAGACCACAACCTGTAAGGTACTTTCTGATCCCAGCACCAAGTTTTGTTAGTGTGCCCAAGACCCAAAGAAGATACGGTTTTATCTCCATACAGCACTTTTTGACAAGGATTCCCCGGTGAATAATGTCGAACTGTTTTTCTCAGCTACCAGTGAAATTGAGCATGTTGTGGGGTGGAATATGGCATGTATTCAAATGATGCATTGCAGCAGTCAGCAAACATTAGGACTAAGAAGTATGGTTCAATTTGGAAGTGAAATACAGGGTTTAGGTGAACAGAAGGGAATTGAATTGTACTAGGATTTGGGAATGAGATGCTCTTCGTGAATTTTATGGACAGGCTGTTGAGTTTTTTAGAGGAACGAGTAGACACACTTTCTGTTACATGTTCAATGCAGGCTCTGAAGAGAGAAACAGCTGGTTTATTCCAGGACTTCAGTGCCATGCTGAATTTTCATCTGTCCCACTTTGGTGGGAGACTGCCAGCAAACACCTCTGAGTCCCAGTGCAGTCTAACACTACGAAAAGCTGTGTCCTTTGGCACTTTATTTACTTTAATAAAATAAATAGGAGCAGCTGTTTTTGGTCAAACTACAGATCCATCTAGCCCAGGCTTGGTTAGTTTTAAAAATGGCATTTAGTATCTCTCAAGGAGCTTGAGAGAAGGCTTGTGTGGTTGTTTAAAGACTTAAATGAAAAGAAAGTATCAGGCATATCTCTAGGAAGCATGTTTTAATTTAATGGGGAAAGATATCATGAGAGCTACTGGCAGTTGTTTTGAAGCCAGATTAAAATCGACTGAAAAATTTGGCATGTGTTTTTAGCAACAAACTGCTCGGTGATGTGTATGACTGCACATTGTTTCATAACTGTAAGGCAAATGGCCTTGGAGAGGGATGAGCTTTAGACACCCCTTGAAGAAGTTTGGTGCTCAGTACAGATGTAGTTTAGTGAAATTTAAGATCTTAAGATAACATAGATCAGATTTGCTAATAAACCTTTCTGTCCTTCACTTTGCTTGATCTGACCTTGTAAGAGAGGATGGTATCAAAGTGTGTGGTTAAGTGTAACTCTTTCCCACACCCAGAAGTAGTTGAAATCTTTTCTTTTCTTAATTTTTGTTTTGTATTTTGGGGAGTGGAGTGTGGGGTTGGGTGGTGGTTTTGTTTTGGTTTTGGGGTTTCTTTTTGCTTAAAGTTTGCATGATGTGTGTTTTGGGTCTCTGAAGAGGCAGTGATGAAGGCTTTACAAGACTTTGTGCAGAAGAAGAGGTTAATGTGTAATTGAAATGGCACTGGGAGTTTCTTGCCATGACTTGCAAGGACTGCTGCTAGCTGGGGGTCCACAGTGAAAATAGCCGTAGCTGGGCTGAGAATGGTAGAGAATCACAGTACTAGCCCTTCCAGTAAAACAAATGTATAAACAAGGTGTCACCAAACAGCTGGAATTGAGAGGTATCAGCTCTGAAGTTGCATAATAGTAACATAAAACCTTCAGCAGTAGATTTTTGAGGTCTCTTGTGAACAAATAAAATACTGTCATCACCTCTCTGCGAATGCTGGGGTGGAAGCTGATGCATCAGAGGGGAATTACAGTGCAGGTCTGTGCACCAGGTCAGTGATGATTAAATCACCTTGTGTGAACCACTCAGCTATGTTTACCTATCTCTAAATGCTCTGGTTCACATTACCTCACAGGGAGGTGAACAGACTCACCCACAGCTGACATAGCTGCTGGTCCCAGAGCAGTCCATGTATCTGAACCCAGAGCTCCCAGCTTATCACTTCTCAGCCAGAGTTTCAGTCTCATTTTCTTCCCTCTCTCTTTTAAGCATGCAGGAGGCATTGAGAGGATTTTCCGACTAGTTGCAGCATTTCTCAAGATGATTGGAGTAGGTTGGAGCCTCTCGCTGCCTTATCTGACTGATGGGCTCTGCTCTGTGTCCTTTACCTGTTCTTCCTGCGTCACCCCTGAGGTCCTGTGCACTGCCATCAATAACAACTGCTGAGACTACCACATGCAAGAGGAAAATACACTTGGAGGCATGGAGCAAATCAGAAAGAGTCTGTGAATCAGTACAGACTTCCAGTCCCTTACCAGAGGACTGGGACACTTTGAGATGCTTAATTAGAAATTTTTGTTTAAGTGATGGAGCTGTTGCAGACCCAGGTTCAAAAATAAATTCTTAATTAAAAAAAAAATAATATTCTTGATACTTACAGCAAGATGTAAAACCTTTTTCCTGTATTATTGTAGCTTTTAGGCATCCCATTTATCCCAAACAGTAGATGAGCAGGTACCTAGCAAGACTTGATCTCTTCCACGGGGAGCTAATCAGTCTTGGCAGATGGGAGATGTAGGTTTTCAGGACCTCAAAAACCATGCATCTTTGTTTTGGTGTTGAAGCAACCATATTTAGTTGCGTATATATTCCACCTGGTCTACATCATTCCCTGCAGCAGCTGCTCATCATTTCAGAACAACACTTTAGAGAAATGGAAGTGTACAGACTTATTGTAAGGACTGCAGAGAGATTTGGCATCATGTGACCCAGGATGGATTCAGGGGCAGCATTGTATTCAGTGCTGCCTTCTGCTCCTGTGGCATCAGACGTACTTCCCGAAGCCGGGGCTGAGCTGGGTTTATGGCGGGTAGTAAAATAGAAAGGAGACCATTCAAATAAATCAATTGACCCAGAGAGGGACCTGAACAGTGCTAATAGTTCAAAGAGGTATGGGCAACCAGTGGATTGTGCATCAAACACTTGGTGATACTCTACTTGAACTTTGTTAGCTTTGAATTGTGATAGGGCCAAATTCCCTAGTCTGTGCATATACCTCTTTCTTACTTTATGTTCCCAAACTGGGTGGGGATGTAGTCTGTGGTGTTTCAAGGTAAAAAGAGTACATGTAAAGAAAAAAAAAAAAAAAAGGCCTTGCAAACTTTACCAGTACAGTTCTCAGTTTCAGGAAAAAACGCTTTTGATTAAGTGGTCTGGGATTTTTGTCAGTCTGTCAGCTAGGAGGCTGAGGCTACATTTTTGGCTGTGTAAAGCTTTTGCCTGTGGGAAGTGTGTTGGGGTTTTGCTTACTTTTGAAATTCAGACCTGTGGTCCTCTATTTCAAGGGCCTGCAGCTATTAAGAAACAAGTCTTAACTCCAAGAGCAAAATATCTTTCCATCTCTGACCACACAGCAGTAGTAGAACATGCCTAGCCACCTTTCTCCCCAGATACACAGACACCCTTCCGAGAAAATTTCCCTGTCAGGTGATTCTTGGTCAAGTAAAAGCAGAATAAGCTGAAGTTATTTCCTGTTTCTTTTAAAGGACAGGGTTGGAGCCAGTAACCTTTCAAGACAGGAAAAAGCTGGGGAAAGACAAATCCTGACAACTTCCCTTCTGCTTTCCACAGAGGAGTAGCACTCATTTCTGCTTCCAGAAGGGGAAGCTGGACTTGAGGTGGACAGGCCTCCAGCCATACCATCTGCCTGTTGAGCTGAACTGGTTTTTAACCTTATTTTTATGTGACTGCAGATTTCCATGTTCCCCTATGGATGGCTTTCTGCATATGGCATTTCTGTGTGGACGTAAAGCCAAATCAAGCAGTTTCTGTCTATTCCTTGAACTTGTTAGTTTTCAGGAGACTGGACACATCAAACCAAGACTATATTTTAAATGTCTTAATTAATTTGTCAAATGCAAAGCACAAAAAATAGAGAGCTGCCTGTCTTTTGTAAGAGCCATTTATCCTTGTCATATCCAGTTTATATAAGCAGTAGCCATTAAGAACAAAAAATATCTACACCATTGTCCAAGGAAGTGAAGAATGAAGAGGTGTCCATGAGATATATATGTAGGCATTAGAGCATTCCACAAGGAAACTTGCTCACATTTACGAAGTCGTCATAGCATTCAGAAAGCAGAAGGAGTTGCTTGTAGTAGTGGCAGAAACCTTTAAATCAATAACTTTTTCCTCTTTCTGTGTCTTTAACATATCTTGCAATTGGAGGACTGAGAAGAACACACAGTAAGAGCTACCCCGAGCTTGGTTTAATGTTGCTTCCTTTTCAAAGATAAGCCTAATCCTCCCATGGAATTTATTTCACTGTAATGCATGATCTTTCCAATTGGAAAACTCAGTTGAGAGGGTGTAGTGGAGGTAAATTGTTAAAGACAAGCATTTGATCACATTCTGGCCTATCTTCAGCTGGTGGTGCACAGCTGAGGTGACCCTAGCAGGAGCCACTGTCAGGACTGCTGTGCTGGACCTCCTCTAAGCAGCTCTGTAGAGCAGATCAGCGCTGCAGACCATAAGCTGCTCTTCACAGCAAGCTCGGAGGGTTTCAAGTCAATCCTAGCCTCAGGGGCCCAGACTGTTTTCATCATCTGCTCTTGCACTCTCAGCTTAGTTCTCAGATAGAGTTTTAATCTGAATTATTTGGTGAGGTTACAGTCCGGTTCTGAAATTGGTTTTCTGAAGAGGAATTGCATAGCTAAAGGGGTGTGAGAATTCATGGTCATTTCTTGTCACTGTGCTTTCTACTTCTTGGTTGAATGGTAAGGTGGTAGTAAAACCTATCTAAATATTCTCTTTCAGGAATGGATGTTTTACTCTAACTAGGCTTTTTTTTTTCCCAAACTACTCTGATTGCAGGTACAGGAAAAGAAAGGATCAGATGTCATATGTGTTCTTGAGACTTCAAAGATGTCTTTGCTATTGTAAAGAGCCAAAAAAATCAACATCGTTTTAACTATTTGACCAAATTGTTTCCCTCCTGGTATTAAAATTTCTTAAAGCCAAGGATTTCATGAGGCCTTTTTGTACTAATCGTCTGTGCTATCTTTTTTTAATTTAAGAGAAAGGAGAAAGTCATTCCATTTGCACCTTGCAACCTTTGTCCGTCTGTCGGATGGATGTATATTTACAGGAATTAATGAATGCCTGTTTCTAATTTCTCTCCTTAGAATAAAGGTTACACCATCTTTATCTTTGGAAATCTTTTGGACCAGCTTGCTTTTGTGTGTGCGTGCCATTTTTTGGTACCATGCCAGGCACCCTGTTGAGACTCTAGGCAGTGATCGAAGGAAGAGAAGGAGATTTTGAGGTTTGGAGGTAAAACCTGTTCACATGGCTAAAACTCTGTAAAACATCCAAAGCAGTCTGCTGTAGAGTGGATGGAGAGCTGAGCTCTGTATTGCTCTGTGTCCATCTCTGCTGGGGCAAAATAGCTTCAGCCCTGCTGCCTCTGAGCATGGGGTCCTCCAGCACCAAATGCAGGAAGGACTTAAACCTTTACTTGCTCTGCAGGAAAGCAGCCGCCCCTGGGCAGGCTGGCATTTCCTCACCCTCTTTACTCTTGTAGTACTGGCACGTAAATGCTCTTGCTCAATCCTATCAGCTGCATATCATTCTATTCTGGGGAAGGTGAGAGCCGTGCTGGAAATGACGCAGCTTCAAAAGGTATCAGCTTTACTCCTTTTACCCCCGAGACTTAGTCCCCGCCTTAGGTTTGTATGGTAGCTACTATACAAGGGGCAAGCATCACTTTTTTAAAAAACTGAGAGCAATGAGAAAGGCCATAGCTGCCCATCAAGTGAACGTATTTGTCACTTGGTGTTTATGTGGCTGATGAGCTCTCTGCACTTCACGAGTGCTCTGTTTTGCCAGGGTTTTTTAAAGGTCTTTGAGAAGCCTTTATGGCAAATGGAGGAACTTTGGCAAGATCCTATGTTATACCATGCCCTGCTCAGCATTCCTGTAGTTCTTGCCATTTCCTGCCCCTTACAACATGGATGTGGCTTTGGACAGCAGGCACGTTTTGTTTTACCCAAATTAATAATGTTTTTAAAGTCTTTATCTGCAAGGATTTGTACTGCGTGCTGTGGATTTACACAGGGGTGAGGGGACTTTTGTTTCGTGTGATTATGTGCTGTTTTGTGACTCTGTTTTATTTCCTCTTAAATCCTCCTCCCCCTCTCTCTTCTACCTGAAACATTAAATTAGATCTAACATAGCGATACGTTTAGACAGAGGTGACACTTGGCTATGCCAGTTCCCCAATGGCTTTAAACTGCTGGCTGCAATACTGCAAACAAATTCAGACCCTGGCTTGGCCAGCAGTTCCCCCCAGCTGTCTGCATGTTCACTCTCCAGGCTTTATTTTACCTACACTACTGGAGTCTGCGGAGTCACAGCCTATGTCTCATTGTTATGCATGGGTGGGAAATATTCCTGTACTTATTTGCATTCATTAGCTGTTGGTAGTTCCTCTGTTGAGGTCTCTAGCCTTGTTTTTACAGTGCTTTTGGCAGTGTTTCTGCACTTGGTGTGTGAATTTTTATGATCTGTTGCATGTTATTCATGCAATTTCCTGCCCTGTAATGGTATCAGTTTTCCAGACACAGCGGAATACAGACGAAAACCCAGGAGCCTGCATTAGCATAAAATGTCCCAGTTCTGTCAGTTTGATTAATTTGTCTCTTTGTCTCCACTCTATATGATAAGTGCTATTAATGGTTGCAACACTTCATATGTCAAAGTCTTTCTTCCTAATGACTTGAAAATGTGGTTTATTTCCCCCTTTTTTGTATTATTTTTCTCATTTAGCATTCCACTCAAGTATAGATTTATGCCATGCTCTTTCATTATCTTACTGGTTGCAGCACTGGAGTGATTACATATGGTGTAGGATATGAGCAAAGATGCGATCCCAGGGGCAGCAGCTGCTGATGCAAGCTGAAAATAGATCCAGCGTATGCTCAGCACTTTTCCCAGAGGTCTTTTATTTATTAGGAACAGTCTTGGTACAGGACAGCTCGGACCCTCATTTAGCAAGATGACTCTTTGCCTTTCAAGAACAGTGCAATGACTTTGCTGTATTTACTGACTGCTGTGTAATTTTTCTTCACTGCCTCCTATCAAAGCAGTGACTTTACTTAACGTAAATTGTAATATAATCCTGATTTATAATGAAGTCAAGAAACGACAGGCTCCATTTGAAGTAATGGAACTTGACAGATCTAAGGTTTAAATTAAATAATCCTATTTGTAAGACAGCATTTGTACATGGTACACTGATTTAAAATGAACGTCAGTTCTTCAGCAAATCTTTACTATTCTTTGTGTTTTGCCTTTCATAGAGGCTTTTGGGGAGCAAAATTCATTTGGAGAGAGCATGTTTGTCTTTGTAAACATGTGTGGAACAATACATTGTTTTCTTTACCGTAGCAAAGAAGTTCTCATAAATTGTTTCACAGAAGAACTGTTTCATTAAAGAGGAGAAATTAATGTAGGTCACTTATTCAGGGCAAGCCACATCTAACCTGCTTTGGTGGCCAGAAGAGGCCAACTGCTGAGAATGAGGAGAGGGAGGATGCTGGAAGGAAAATAGTGGGGAAGGCTGTGGCTCGACTCTTCCCCTCCCAGGGGCGGAGGTTCGTCCTAGCAGTGATTTGTACAGAGAGGGAGATCGCCTCCTCCAAGCTGTCCTTCCCTCACAGCTGGCAGAGGGGGACACTCAAAAAGGGTGTTTCCTCCAGCCTCTGCGCCCCACTTTTCTTCCTCTGTCACCGCCGTACCAACGCGGGTGAGAGCCTCAGGCTGTGCAGATCGAAAGGTGGTCGCGCCGTGGCTGGCCGCTCGGAGCTGGCAGTAAGCACAGAAGTGGGGGTCGGTGGAACAAAAGGCTTGTAGATGAGGAAGAGAGACCAGGCAGGGAGCATGAGATGCTGGAGAAATGATGGAAGAGGGCACAGAAAAAGGGCAGTAGGCTGCAAACACTAAAGGTGTGCAGTGTAGGATTTTTCTGGCCTAGATTGAGGGAAGCTATTTTAGAAAATGCCCCTTCCCTTTTCTGTCACGCAGCATTGCATTTTTGCCTTCCTTTCTGGCTGCATTTAGTTGCTGCTGCCCCTGTCTGTCATCGTCCTGATTTTCCTTCATTCCTGGCAGGGCCCTTTCCCCAGGAGCCTGACAGGCGCGCTCGCCCTGGGCTGGCCTTGCAGGTAGAAAGTCCCTTGCCTTGCTCAGGTAGGCACCGCCCAGCTCACGTGTCCAGCACGGTAGCGTGCCTCGTGCTAGCCGTGTCGCACTGCCGTCTGCACGAGTCGCCAGCGTCCCCGCCAGCCCGGGCGGAGAACGTGCTGCTTTCGCACCCGTTGCGATGGGGCAGCGTGGGCTGCCCGCGGCGTGGGGCCTGGGGCCTGCGGAGCCTGGTGCTGCCCGCGCCGCCCCCCCACCGGCAGCCAGCCCTGGGCCTTCGCCTCGGTCCCTCCCCACAGCGGTCAGGCCTGGTAGGGAAGAGCTGAACAAAGCAGGGGCTTTACTGGCCACTTCCCTGGGAAGATGTTAAAGATGTTCTGGGGCTGAGTCCAGCTCAGAAGAGGGCAGCCTCTCCTGCAGCAGGGCCATGAGAACAGGTGGCCTAGACTGGAGCGTCGGCGTCATGTCTGCCCTGCAGTGGGTGGTTTCAGGCCCAAGTAACTGATTTCTCCTCATTTTAATGAGCAACACTAACAAACAGATGATGAAGAAGACTGCCGAGGAGGGTGCTGCTCAGGCACCAGGGCTGGAGCCCAGCTTGGGGACATGGGATGGGGCTCCTGCTCCCATCTCCCGCTCTCCAAGCAATTAAGAACTTTTTTCCCCAGGGCTTGCAGGGAACTAATAACTCTGATTAATTAGAAACTAAGCCCAAGCTCCCCACTGCTGTCAAGAAAGGACAGGACTCCAGAGTATCACTGGGGAATGTGAGGAAGAACAAGTTCACAAAGCCAAAGCAGTGCAGGCCAGCAGAGGAGCGATGGTGAGGAGGATCTATGCAGCAAACATGGCATTGATATCGTGTGAGCCCTTGCTCCTCGTCTAGGGAGAAAAAGCAGCAAGGCCCAAGAATAAAAGTCCATCACAAGGTTTTAGAGTTGCTGCTGGTAGTTTGCACGCTGCCCTGTCTCCCTCCTCTAACAGACATGTACATGGCTATGGGCATGGCTTTCTGTTCACTTGGAATTAATGGGATTATATACAGTGGGAAAGGAGGCAGGGTACACTGAATTCTGCAAACACAGAGCTTCAGCCTGTGCTGCTTGATCTTCAGAAAAACAAATAAAATAAAGTAGTAAGAACCTATTCCAGGATGATTCAGTATGCAAATAAACTGGTTTTCATTACTCACAGCACACATAAATGCACACTGGTGACTGAGGCAGCAGAATAACACCTCACTGTTCATTATTTTATCAGACAGTGATAATTGTAGTTAGTATTTTCTTAGTAGTGTCTCTGAGAGTTTATTTATACTGTTAATAATCTGACCAGATGTAATGATGCTGGCTGCTAGAGCTGTAGCCTTTTAGAAGCACTCTAGTGTGGCAATGATACGACAGTAATAGAAATCCAAGGAGAAAATGATCTTTTCGGAGCAGATGGGGCTAATTCAGTCCCTTTCACACACGTTCACGTTCTCTAGTCTCTTTCTCACACTAGCATGCGTGGGTGCACGTGAGCATATGTAGACACACACACACAAATAGCTGTAAAGTCCTGACTTCCACCCTCCCAGGAAGTCACATGTCAAGCTGGAAATGCCATCATTTTTCTGCATGGACAGTATTTGTGGGGCTCCTAGGGTAGATGGTATTTTCTACGCCTCACTTTCTGGGTAGGTCTTAAAAATCTTGTGTGTGAAGTGGAAAGGGGGAGGCCAGTTCCTTGAGGATAGACTAGAGCCGGGCAGGGTTGTGGCTGCACTGGGATGCCGTTGCCTATCCTTCCCATCCTTCCCTGCCTTCAACCACTTTGCTGTGGGGTGCTCCTGCTGAGCCTGCGCTTCTTTAGGGACTAAAAGAGCCATTTACCTTTGCTCACAGCAGACATGAAATCTCAGCAAGAAGGCAAATGCCTCCGATTTTTTCTGGTGGGATTTATGGAGCCCAGTTAACCTCTTGGACTACTGCGGAAGGAGTTAACTCCTTCTCGTGGAGGACAGAAGGGGAACAGCTTTGCCAGCTCAGCAGTGGCAAGTTCTCCTTGCAAACATGCTTTGCTGAGCTGAGTGTACATCGTTGATGAAAAGTGAACACAAAGCAGTGGAACAAAAGCCACTGTAATCCTCAGATCTGTTAATAGCTGTGCAAGAACAAAAACGAGGTGAACACAGAAAAAGTGCGTGTCCAAATACCGGAAATTAAAAGGCCAGGCAGGGGAGGAGGAGAAGGAAAACTGGAACAAATGCAGCATTTGGCAGGTTTTGTTTTAAAAATATGATGCCTGCAGGAAGCCAGGTTATTTATACAGGGTTTCAGCCTACCAGTTAATAATTGTAATTGCCTGGTTACCTCATGAAGCACAGTAGAAAAGCCTTTGACGTTCAGTTCCTTCCATAGCCCAGCAGAAGCATCTCTGGATTTAAAATGTTACGGTATTTGCTGAGCTGCGCTCTCTGCCGCCCCAGCATAAGGATGCCAGTGATGTTACATGCGGTGCCATGCCAGCGTGTGGTCATGGTCAATGCCGGTAGCGCTGGTATTGTCAGCCCCGTGGAAACCATGGTAGAGCATCCATGAGCTGCATCGGATGTTATCTGGCCCATCTCCTGAGCCTGCTTCTTATCCAGCTCCTTTGTCTTCTGATTTAGTTCTGTTCCATGGAGTGCAGCCTTGCGTTTTCCTAAATTATATCTGACAGACCTTGTTTCTGCCTCTTCTACACTACGCAAAGTATAATATTAGGGCTTGTTGTGAGATGCCTTGCTGTGAAGTATTCCTTTTTTTTATAAAGTAATTACAGTGTATTTAATGCACTGTGTATTTAATACACCGTATTATATAGTTTATTCACATAAACAAATTCTGCCGTGCTTGGGAGAGAGGAGTATTGGTGTAATTTACAGGTCTTTGTAATTTTTCTCTATTGTTGTTTGCTTGTGTATTAATTGCAGCTTCAGAAACTCTCAACCACTCCTCTAAGCACCCTCTGATTAGCAAATTTCTGCATACATCTTCATTTTCTGCCTGTTTTGGTATTTCGTAATGAAACTTGGAGGCTTCTAGAGTTTCTTTCTTCATTCTGGAAGTTCTTAAACTGCTTTTTGTTTTCCCTTTTCCTCCCCACTTTGGCTCATGATATGCACCTAAACAGATCTTTCACAGACTCTTCTCTCACAATTTATATTCTGTGAAAGCTTTCCCACTCCTTCCTCCCCGCTCCTCACTGCTCAACACTTTCTCTTTTTTTTTTTTCTTTTTTAATCTGGGGTCAGTTTAGTTTTCCTTTTGCAAAAACATGGGACTGATTTTAATTTTAAATTAGAGTTGCACGTTAATTCTGATGATGCTCTTGGGTTAAAATCTGTTCACTTCTGCCTGTTTCTTCCCCGCTGGTTTCAGCATGGCTTGCATGGGCACCCAAAGAGAGAATGTAGCATTTCTGCTGAGCGACCCTCCTATGTCGTCCTTCGCTACTGCATTCCAGGTTTCTTAAGTGCAAGCTGCATTGGAAAAAAAAATGTATTGCAAACTGCCAGATATCACAGCCAAATTTCCCTTTGCTTTATCTTCCAGTTCATGCCTGAGTGTTTAAACTGTTAATTAGTGCCACTGGTTTTTATGTGTTCTTTGTTGATTCAGTCACGTCATAGCTGAGTTGTTCCTTCAGAGAAAAGGTTATTTGAAACATCCTTGTGTCTGATTTTCTTTCTAACACCTCCACCCAGAGTCTGACCTCAGCAGCCTGAAGGTTTTCCTCCAAGCTTTTTCACCTATGTTTGCCTGCAGGTACTCTCGGCCCTAATTTTGAATTTTCTGTGTTCTCCGGTTACACACTGGGAAGCCTCTAACATTGACAACATACCCCAAACCACGTGATTAGTTAGGAAAGAATTGTCTCCTGCTGCTGAAGTTCATTAAGGGGTTTTCTTCAAACAGTGGCACTTCAACTGTCATTTGATGCACAGTATTACAGGCAGCACTCTCTTCATGGCCTAGTAAACTAGTGTTTGACTTCAATACAAGTTACTGAGTGAGGTTTTAAATAAGGGCTCTGACAGGCATCATGTGGCAGGTTTGCTTGCAGGGGTGTAAGAAGTTCCCCTCTCCAGCCCAACCGCTGTTTTGCTGAAGGTGGCAACCGCAGTGAGTGGCAGAGGGAGGTGTGTCCCGGTGCCAGCATGGCTGTGCCACCGGTGGCCCTTTGCCTCCGCACAGACCTGCTTCCCTTGACTGCCCAGCTTCTCATGCCAGGCTGTGGCCCAGAGGAGTGGCCATGCAAGCAAATATCCCCTTATGCTCAGCAAACCACTGTGAATGGTAAAACCCAGAGCTGCCGAATGGGAGGTGCCAGGGGACATCTGCCAGAGAGCGATGGCTGGAGTAGATGTGATCCAGGCAGTGCATCCCTGCTATGGAAAAGCACTGGATCTTCCAGTTCTATAGCCATTTGGTTTTGCAAGCATGTTTGGTAAAGATGCCTGCTGTTTACTGCACTGAAGTGTGTCAGCAGCAAAGTATTGAGGCTTATGTCTAGTGATTTCTACCTTCTCAATAAGCAGTGTATTTTCTGAAAGGTGTGGCGAATTCAGCAAATTAATTTCCCCTTAAAATTTTCAGGTATGGGAAGGATGCTGAAAATGCCCAGGGATACTGTCAGGATTCCCAAAAGTAAATTCTTGATTTTGATTTCAAACCAGTCTCACTTTTGAAGGTCAAAACAATTCTGGTTGGGCTTCAATAACTCTGAGATGAAATAAAACTTGGAAGTTGAGGATTAAAATAAGCACTGCAGTTGGATCAGAGTTTATTTTTATTTTTACTATGAACTTTATTTTTTTTATTTCTTAGATGTCTTCTGATTCTGTCTCCCCCTTTGGTTCATCTGACACTATTGGTCTCAGGCTTGGGGGCCAGGATTTTTGAGAATGCCTCAAAGTCAGGGCCATTACCACAGTTAATTTGATTTGGAAAAACCCAAGTATGCGGGTGCTTTAACTCTTACATTTCACCCGTTAGTCACATGTGGTCAAACGCCGCCATAACCAATAACATAGGCATCGATCTGCTGGCTGTTTACACCATCTTTACGCTTGGCAATCAATTCTGAGCCACTTGCCCTGCCATCAGGGCTGACGCATTTCTCACAGGGCAGTGGACACAGTTTGTAATTATCGCTCCCCATCCTGGAGGCAAGTGTGGTGTGAATGACCTCTCCTTCCTCCTCATCTCACCTCCTGCGATCGCACCTGCATCCCCTGCATCCCCTTGCAAGTGGGGAAGGAGTAGGCCCTTTGAAGTGCTGCCCCTGGATGTCTTTGTTATGCCAGAGAGAGGAAAATGAGAAGTCATTTGGTTTCCTCCTCAATTTGTAAATACCCTCACATAGGCTTCTAGTGTAAATCTGTCATCTGGCCAAAAGCTGCGACTAACAAGGGGGAAGGCTGAGGGGGGCACCTGTGCATTTTTTGTTCTCAAAAGTACAAAATTGGAACTTGGACGAGCCCTTTCAATGTGGCATCTTTCATAGAAGTACCATTAAAGGGAGTTAAGCATCTCCTTGGAGTTCTCAGCCTGACACCTCAAGAGGCTGCTGTGGAAGATGCACTGGAAAGATACTGGGATGCCCCTTTAGTCCGGCCTCAGTGTGGCTTTGCAGGTGTCAGCTTTTTCAGTGGGACTTTTTCATGAAAAAAAATAATAAAAATAAATTGGGTAAATCAGCCTCTCAAGGAAAGGAGCTACGTGTCCAAGTTCTCCCTTCCCCTGGCATGCATTCGTGCCCAGGGGTGTCTGTCACAGTGGTGGTGTGGTGGCCTCCCACCCCTGTGATGTGATGTGATGTGATGTGGTGTGATGTGATGTGATGTGATGTGATGTGATGCGGTGTGGGAGATGCCAGACTGTCACTTGGACTTTGGGTCATTCTTCCACCCAAATCTGTACACGCTACCTGAAGTGCCAGAATGTTAAACTGAGGCCAGAAGGGTATCTGCTTAATTAAAGAAGCGGGTTTAGAGTGAAAACAAAGGCCTCTCTTCATCAGTCTTCTCCATCGGTGATTTGTACATTCCTCTCTTGTTTAAAAGCCTAGATAATACAAATACCTCCATCTGATGCTTCTCGTCCAAGTTGAATTTTGAAGAGTGATTACTCATTTTAGGAGCTCCGTCACTTTATGAGCAGACAGGGGAAATACATCTATAAGCTGCTGGTGAGAGAACATTTAAATGCTGTTAAATGGAAGAGGGGGAAATGCAGTAAAATACCAGCATGGCATTGGCTTACAAAAGTACTCTGCTGTTTATCATCTCTTCTGACTTTCTGCTGCCTCCTCCAAGTTCCCACCCTATATAAAAGGATCACAGTTTCAAAACAATTCCTGACTGTGTGCTGGCTTCTTTGTGCATATATAGGAACAAACCATGATGTCTAGCACCAATGATTTTATACATGTGACTAACCTGTTTGAGCCTAGTAATATATTTAAATATTTCAGAGAGTTTTCCAAAACCAAATAAGCTCAGGCTAGGAAAACAGGATCTGCCAGGCTCCACCATCCCAAGTAAAAATAACTAAGTAAATAACTGGGAAATCTCTTAACTCTTAATGGAATAACAGCTTTGGTGACCGATTTTGGTTATCAGATTACACTCTGAAAATAACTTCTGCGCTATACTTGCAATTGGCTGTAAAAAAAAAAAAAAAAAAAAGAATACAGTGTGCGCTAATTTTAGCAAATAAGATTAGAGTTAATATTTAATCCCAGAGACCTTCTTCAGGCTGTGGAAAAAAATAGCAGCAGTTAACTGTCACTAATCTTATCTCCTATTTCTAGCATGTGTTTGATTATATAAGTTGTAGTGTTAGGAACACGCTGGCTGAGTGAGAAGTTAGTGGTTTGTTTGCTACATCCTTGGGCATATTACACAAACTTCAGGGCTGCGATGGATTTAAAGGTCTCCACACATGGCTTTAGACTGCAATAGCAACACTGAAAGGTTAACAAAATGGGTATCATAGTAAGCCCGTTACAAAACGGTTTGTGAATAACTGATTTTGGGTTCTGCAAGAAACACTTGCATTTATTCTATGTTTCTATCCGATTTTTTAAAATTAATATTTAGTTTGGGATTTGATATTCAGCATGTGAGGTTTGATTTAATTTCCTTTCTTCCATCCCCACAAAATGGCTTAACAATTAAATCGATGTTTGGAGATTAGAGATGAGGGGTTTCTAACTGTTTTTAGGTGCCTGGTGATGAATTTAACCTGGAAATCAAAACACTAAAAACATAATCCATAATCCTACAAGCAGCTTGTATGCTTCATAGAAAACCTATCAGTACTCCTATTGATTTCAACAAGACTACTCAAATGCATAAAGATAATAATCTGCGCCTGTGCTGCTCTGTCAGGACTTCTGCGTTCTCAGTGGGTCTGGAGGTCTGACATCTAATTTACCCCCAATTCGGTAGGATTTAGCAACTAATGTTCTGCAGATCTCATCATATTCCCAGAGGGGAAGAGCGGGCTCTGCCCTGCCACATCACTGCCAATAAGCTTGTTCTTTGAATATGCCCCAGGTATGCTTTATTTGAAAAGGAACAATTGCATGTACATTTGCTGTTGAACTCTGATGCTGTCTTCTAGAAGATCATTGGCACTGTGCCCTCATTAATACAGAAAGTAGGCCTGGAAAAGCCTACCTCGCCAAAACAAGGTTCTGCTTTGTTAGTTTTACTTCGCAGTGCTCAGACATAAAGTATCCATCATCTTCCCTGGAAAGCCTTCCAGGATCTTACTGAATTTACTGTTAGGTTAAGAGTCAGGAAAAAAATCACTACTTTTTCATTTCTTCAGTTTCTTCTCGCTGCAGTTGGCAATAGCACCCCATAGCAAACTAGACAATTCTCTGTTCTTGATGTTAGTGTGCATCAGATGACTGTAAACATTCTCTTGCTCCATTTTAGATATTGTCTTGCCAAGTTTTACATTCCTACATGTCTACAGTGATCTTTCCTTGCCCTTAATCACTTTTCCCCTCTTTAAATTGAACTCAGGCTTGCTGGCATTTTGCAGGCGTTGCCCTTCCCGGCCTCAGATGAAGCTTTTCATACAGATGCCATTCGGAGCAGGGTTACCAGACATTCATGTTTCCCTTGGAAATAACCTTTTTTCCCCCCTGTAAGAAATACCGTCTGTGCAGAATTGGAGGATTTTGTCTATTTGTCTGGGATTTTGAGACATCTGGAAGTCTGGTCAGCCAGCTAATGAGCATGCACTGATGAACTCTGCAGCACACAGTGAGTCCAGCCCATCCGCAGAAATGTCAGACCTTTGCATGTGCTCTGAGGCCACATCCCATGTGTTCAAAACAATGCAGAGGCCTCCACGACGTGCTTGATCAGCCATCATGGAGGAAACCCGATACAATGGGGAGCCAGAGAGAGAGTTCACCCACAGTGCTGTGTCTCCTGTAGTGCCTGTGGGTGTGCGTACAACTACATTTAAAATAGAATTGCTGCCCTAGAAGTCCCTTACAAAAATACAGTGTTCCTAACATGGAAGTGAGCTAACCCTCTTCCTAATTTTAGAGTAGTGCATGTCCAGTACTAGAAAAATGCTGTGCTAAAAATGCTTTATATTTGCATCTGTAATGCTGCCTTCTTTACTATCATTTCTCATTGCTGACTCTCATCTCAGCATCTTATTCTTCCATCTGACAGTGATCAATATTGTTTTCCTTGAATTAGCCAGTTTTTTGTTAATGATATAAAACCAACCAAAGAAGAAGGGAAGGCAGAGAGTGTAACAACAATACAACTATTTCTCCAAAAGGACGAAGCATTACCTGGAATGTATTGAGGCAATATAATGAGAGATGATGGAGGAAAATAAGGGAAGGAAGATTTCCTCACAAGGAGGTTTTAAGCAGAGTCTGGCAACGATCTCCCAAAGGAAGTAGTGGAAATCTGGTCACTTAAATCAATTAAAACTCACCAGAGCATTGCACTCCACAGGACTCTGTAAGGAGAAAAGCAGTGTCAGAGTGAACTAAAATAGATTTTGCATGCTTATTTTCTGCAGGGCTGCTGTCTGTATTTTTCCAGTAAATTTAATGTGGCTAATGCTGATTAACAGCTCTCTGGATGGTGATTGTATCATTGCATTATTTCCAGCCCATCCCTCAGTATCATAAACTCATGAGGGCATGGACATACAAAACACATCCCCTGGCTCAGCTGGCTTGATCTGAAAGACAAGTGGCATATAAAGGGCTGGAGAACTTACTTGCTTTCACCTTAGCAGCGGTCAGGCTTGTTATTGCCACAATGCTGAATTGACGTACCATACCACATGCTGAGCATGGTGTACCTGTGGCAGCATGGCAGAAGCAGGAGCTACACATGGATCCCTGGTGCTTGATCTCTTGGATTGCTGTAGAGTGAGAAGATGTGCCACGTGGCTTAGGTAGGGCTGCAGTACCCATGTCCTCTGTGCACTAGGTGTGCAGAAGGGTTTTAATGCATACAAGACCAACGGGGGACAGGACCAAGACAAAATAAACTGATTCGTCCTTAGACTTGGTGGGGTGTTTGCCATGTTTCAGGTACAGAAGTCCTCTCCTAGCCTGCCTTGGAAGATAAGGAAAAGCTGAGATCTTTGCTTTGCTTTTCTTGTCTGTGTGGGCATTGTTGTTTTGTATGTTTTACCTTTGCCTGGTTTTCTTGTGGCCAGTCAATTCCATTTAAACAATAGGAATAGGTAGAAAATGGAATAAGGCAAATGATTGGAGGGCAAGGAAGCAGTGACTTGTCATATGAGCTTGGACAAGGTGCCCAGTGGAGGTTCCCACAAATTAACCTGCCTACTTAAACACTAATTTGCATGGAAAATAAGGTTTAAAAGCAAACAAATCTTGGACATATGGCATCTTATTTACAGTCGAGTAAAAAAAAATAAACTGAGATTGTTGCTGGCATGTGTTTTACCGATCCAGCAAAGGTCTCTTTCACTTGTAAATGGAGACTGTTATATCAGAGAAATGATCTGTTTCCTTCTGTAAACACAGATCAGCTTGGTTTCACTAACTGTTTTCACTGGAATGCATCAGTCAGGTCAAATAATTTTAAAAGACCATTCTTACCTCTTCCAACAGAAATGCATGTGTGATGGTAATACACGCATCTTTGAAGCCTTTTCTTTCCCAGTGTGCGATGCTCATAGCCACGCTCCAGCGCCTCAATACCAGCCTTCCTGCCAGAATGCATCAGATGCGAGTGGTCCCCAAAGCTGATGGGGCTGAGACAGGGGACCCACAACAGGAGCCAAATCAATATTTGGACAGCTTCAGACAACAGAGATTGCGCTGGCTTTCACACTTGACAGCAAGCTTTGCATCCATTTGTTACCAAAGTTATTGTTTGTGCAGTTTCAAGCACTGGGCCATTGAAAGGTTCCTCCCTGAGAGCAATGACAAGCACCGGGTGCTTGAAAAGAAACTTTCCCCCTTTGGATCTGAAGGTTGCGAGAGCAAGGAAAGTTGCATCACTGGGTAAAATCTTGTAAGGAAGTCAAGGCACACATTTGACCAGCATTTTCATCATCCTTCACTTGAGGCATCTGCTGGGCATCCTGGGGAGCCCACAGCGCAATCTTAGGCTCTGCTTCCAATACATCCAGTGCAGAGCAGCTGTAACAGCTGTCTTGCTGCTGTTTGTTATCGTGGTGGCTTACTGGGAGCAAAAACCTGAGTCAGCGTGGGAGACAGCCTTGCTGTGGGATGGTATGAGTCAGTCCGAGGCTCTGCAGAGTGCCTGCGCTGGGGCAGCACGCAGGCAGGTGAAACCCTGGCCCAGCACAGAGAATTATTTTAATTTGCTTTCCAGTCATTCCACCTAGTGGCCAAGTGACACAACTGCCAGGAGAGCTGGGTTTGTGCTCCAGGGTTCCTGCTGGTCAAAAGGGACCCAAAAAACCCAGACAGTATTTACGGCTGCTCCTACAGACCTGTGCTGCTGTGGAGCTTAAAAGATGTGTAGAAATATGTAAGCCCCCACACTGATGATCTTATCAAAGAGAAACATCGGCCTGCGAGTAGCTTATTAAGTTCCCAAGCAATTTTGTTAATCATGCTGCATAGATAAAATGCAGATATGCTTTTACTGAGCTGATAATCTAACAAATAGGCAGAAAGTGTAACACTGATAAAGCAGAGATCAGTTTAATAGCCAGCTGTAAATCTAGGCAATTCTGTGCCAGAGGCATGTTGTAAAACAGGAATGTGCAAGTGTGTAAGTATGTGCGTGAAAATGCACCGTTTCTTAAAATAGCAGATACAGCAGTAGTATTATGTATGGAAAAGCTATTGGGAGCAATTTTAGAGGTGCTTTAAAATATTTTTCTCTCCATCAAAGTCTGCACCACTTGTGCTATCTTCATAATCCAGCATCACAAGCATAGATCTATGAATAACAAAGACTTTTTTCTGGAAGTCAGGATTTTCTATAAAAATCTGTGAGCTCTACCACATCATCAAAGGCAGTGTAGGGCATTTATAGGCTTTTCATTGGGATGAACCAAATTATTCACTCATATTTATGCTAATCACAAATAAAACCATCACAAATGCATGGTCTGATGTCTCACCAAACTCTTGAACAGCTTCTTGCTCAGTGGCGTTAAATCAATTGGAAGGACAGGGAAGAGCAGCTCACCTTCAGGGTATCCCATACCTACTGGATAGGATATCCTTCTGAGGAGCTGGGAAATTAATCCCCACAGCCTGAGGAAGGGGCCTGGTTTCCTACTTTCTAGGTCTCTCTTCTGATCTTTAGGCCATTTTATGAAAAGGGGACAGTAGTGCTTTCACTCTTCTTTGTTTTAAAAGAAATTGAACTGGGAACACCTACCAGAGACAGCTACAGCCAGAAGGAGGTTGTAGGCTGTGCATCCCGACCTCACATAGGCATGCAGGTGTTTGGCTGCTCTGAATCCTGTCTAGATGCTTTTCCTTGGTATGCAGAGCACAGGGAACTCAGATTTGTGAATACCACTTGCAAACAAGGCAAGAAAGTGTCTTGGTGAATTGAGACTGAAGTGACTTGCCAGGGTCACGTAGAAGGTGGTTGGTGCAATGGGAAATTGAGTTATGGTCTCCCAAATCTCAGCTTAGTGGCCAAACCACTGAATCTTCTTCTTATGGAGAAGCCTTTATCCTTGATGGTGAGCCCTGGTTTTAAAGCCGCCTCTCACTGCTTCATGATGAGGAGAGTTTTTCCAGTACCTCTTTTTCCTGCCCATTGAGGGAAAAAATGCAACAGAAGTTAGTACCAGTGCATTTTTGGTCAAAAAATAAACGGTATCTATAGTTTACTATGTGGCTTAGCAAGTTATTTGATAGTAATGTGTGAAGATACCACTTTAAAAAAATCAGGGTGGAGGAGGAGCGTGCATTTTTTGATATAGGATATGCGAATGTAAAATGTAGATGGTGCGATGAGAAAAAAGGGTGAGTAGTGGTGCATAACTCAGACCTGGAACAGTTGGTTGGAAATCAGTCTCCTGGAAACAGCTGTTACTTTTTCTACAAATAAAATGGTGGAAAATTAAGTACTGAGGTGAGACTCGGAGTGATTTTTATCACTTGAACTATGAATATGGATTTCTTTCCTGTTAGCTGCCTTAGACTCACTAAAATCAGGAACAGCATGAGGAGAATAATCTCCATGGGAGGGAGAAAAGAGCTGTGCAGTCAGTACTTACCTATCATTTATTCAGCAATGGCTTGCAAAAATTTGAGAAGAAAAAAGAAACTGGTTTGATCTTCAAAGAGGCAGAAGGGTATTTTCTGTTGAATTTTGCTGTAATATTAAATGTTTCCTTCCCAAAACACTTTTGGGATTTAAGTGGTATCTTAAGGTTGAAACCACTGTTCACCAGAGCTTCCATCAGGGCAGAACAATCAAAATTGAATTGGTACTTCCATGAAAGTGTGCTGCATCACAGTTAAATAAGATCCATTCAAGAATTAGCAGTGTCCACACCAGTCTGATTTTTTCAGTCTTTTATTAAAGCAGAGGTTAGTTAATAAGTCTTCAAGATATTTGGGAAAAATAGTGCTCAACTCAGCCTGTACAGTGATGTACAGGAGCAACATAAAGGGAGCGGTGCTAGTTACTGGATGTAGCATCATTGCTGGCATGGTAGAAGAATAACTGGTACTGACAGGTATTTCTCTCTGGGTGCTATATCTGTTAGGTTGTCTGACTGGACAATGAAGGACTTGGGATGATCGCATAAGCTGATGGTAATACTGGCAATTTCCCTCTCTTTTTTTTGCAGGTCACTGTCAGGGGATTTGGTCCATTGTTACAGTTTGCCTACACTGCTAAGCTGTTACTCAGCAGAGAAAACATCCAGGAGGTCATCCACTGTGCTGAATTCCTGCGCATGCACAACCTGGAGGACTCCTGCTTCAGCTTCCTTCAGACACAACTGCTGAACAACGAAGATGGCCTGTTCCTGTGCAAAAAAGATACCACCTGTCAGCGCATGCACGATGAGGAGAACTCGGATGGAGATGAGGAGGAGACGATGGAATCTGAGACGTCAAAAATATCTTGCCCAAGAGAGAGGGTGCACCAAGAGCCGTTCAATTTTGAAACCACTGTTGCTGGAGCAGACAAAGGCGAAGGGATGCTGCCTGACTCTGACATGCTGAGAGACAGCAAGGACAATTTGGACAAAGATGCAGTAACACGGTACCCCAGATACAAGAAATACCAGCTTGCTTGTACCAAGAATGTCTACAACACATCACACATCAGTACCTCAGGTTTTGCAAGCACATTCAGCGAAGAGAGCTCTGGAAATGGCCTCAAATCAGGACTTGCTATGGGGCAGATAAAAAGTGAGCCTCAGAATGAAGAGAATGATGAAGAAAGCATCACACTTTGCCTGTCTGGAGATGAACCTGACATCAGGGATAAAGAAGGGGATGTTGAAATGGACAGGAAACAGCCAAGCCCCACTTGCGTTGACAGGCCGAAAAGTGGGTCCTCTCCTTCTTGCTTGCGGTCTTTCTTCAACAGAACAAAAAGCATAGATTTGGTTGGCTTCCCCAGCACTTCCCAACAGCACTTTGGCAGGAGTCCAGCATGCCCTTTTGAAAAAGGGACAACTCAGGGTGACCACAAAACTGATTACATCCCTTTCACAGGGAACTATGGACAGTCCCATGCCATGCAGAAGGATGCTTCCAACTTCACAGTGGGATCACCGCTCAGGGGGCCTGGCTTTGAAACTCTCTGTAAGCAAGAAGGGGAGCTGGACAGGAGGAGTGTTATATTCTCTTCAAACGCTTGTGACCAAGTAAACACTTCGGTGCATTCATATTCTGGTGTGAGCAGCTTGGACAAAGACCTCACTGAGACTGTGCCAAAGGGTCTGTGGGCTGGTGGTAGCCAGTCTCTCCCCAGCTCTCAGACCTATTCGCACAGTGGACTGACAGCTGATCACTTGCCGGGAAGGATGCGGCCGAACACGAGCTGTCCAGTGCCAATTAAAGTTTGCCCTCGTTCTCCTCCTTTGGAAACCAGAACCAGGACCTCCAGCTCGTGCTCTTCCTACTCGTACGCAGAGGACGGCAGTGGCGGCTCTCCCTGCAGTCTGCGTCTTTGTGAGCTCTCCTCTTCCCCTTGCTCCCAAGGCCCCCGATTCCTGGCACCCGAGCACCAGGAACCCGGCGTGGTGGGGGATGGATTGTACAACCCAGTCCGAGCCCAGATTAAATGTGAGCCATCCTATGGAACAAACTCCAGCGATGAGTCTGGGTCATTCTCAGAAGCAGACAGTGAATCATGTCCTGTGCAAGACAGAGGGCATGAGGTAGGGATTTAAGATAAGTACATATATCGCAGTCGTCGTGACCCAATTAATCACTCCTTGATTTTCTCAAATGACTTGGCATTTCCTCAGCACTTTCTTTGTTTATAGAGGCAAAGAGTAACTTCTGTTTATTCCCTCGTCAGCTGCGTGCACATGGTTGACTTCACATAAGTAGGTCTGCTTGACCTACGAGGTGTTTGGTGCTTATCAGAATTTGGGTATGGGACAACAGTAAACTGCTGATTGATGTGCTTAGGAGTCTGCTAGCAGTGTCCTGTCCTCTTCCCTCCCTCACCCACTTGTGCAGCACAAATCACCGTTGCTCATCCTTAATTTGCAGAGGTGGTTCCAGCCGCACTTGTTATTGCTGCTGGTGTGTTTGAGCAACCTCAAGCGACACGAAGGGTCAGGCAGCCTGCTCGAAGAGCCCCTGCTGCATGTTGCTAACAGCTGAGTAGAGGAGACAGACAGAGTGGGAGGAGAAAGAGGTTGAAATGACTTGAACAGTTGCATAGCTGGCCACCCTCAGCTGTGGGAACGGTATGCAAGTCATCTTCCCTCTGTGTGTGTGTGTGTGTGTGTGTGTGTCTTGCACATGCAGGTAATGGGTTTTACCTCCATTAAGTGACAACCGAGATGGTGTTTCCTGCCCGTGACCCCTTTGCTTGGTGGTGAGCTCTAGCAGCTGTTGCATAAATGGTTACAAAGAGAAGTTATCCTTTTAATTTCCAGGACTGTTAGGAGAATGGCAAGGGAATGGCCTGGGGTTGAAGAGCAAGCTGTAAACTGAATGCAGCAATCCCACAAGAGGGAGGAGAAAGAGGGCCTGCTCTAAAACTAAGAGATTGGCCAGCTGGAGATGCTGTGGTGATAACTGGCTAATCATGATCAAATAAACTGCCTGTGTGAAGTCACTAGTTTGAGGGAAGACTTAAATTATGGGGATGTGTTGTGGAGCCCAGAAACTGAAAAAAAGACTGGATGTTTTCATAGAGTTTCATTAGGAAACCACACAACCTGGAGAGCATCTGGGTGAAATCGCTTATCTGGCTCCTCTAGTAATGCTGAAATGCTCCACTGAGAGTTTGTGCTTCAGCATGGGGAGCAGCGAGTGCAAGTTTGAGGGGTTCATATACTGTGAGTGCCCAGTTCAAAACCAGGTGGGCATAGTTGTGGGCTAGGGATGAAAAAAAGTGAACTTCATTTTATCCCTTAATCCTTATTCCAACTACATCCCAGGCTCTGGAAGACACCTTTTCAGACAGATGTGGTTGGTTCCTTTAGTTGGTTGCTTAGCTCTAAGGAAGGGCTGAAGAGCCTGGGGAGCCTGTGGTGTCCTAATCCCTGTCATGCTGTACCAGTGGTTTTGAGAGGACAGTTCTTATTTGTCCCCATGTCCTGAGCTGGGGACAATGCAGAAGGGAGAGGAATCTCCTTGGGAGGCTGTGTGGGATACTGTGCATAGGACCTCATTCTGCAAGCCCTACAGCAGAACTGCTCTGCTTGGCCACACCAAGGTTACTTGGTGAAGTTCTGCCTAAATTTACGAAGGGTGGAAGGGAGCAGGGAGTGGGACCGGGAGGAGCATCGGATCTCCACCCACATGTGCTGCTTGCTCAGCAAGGGCTAATGAGCAGCATGAGGCAGCAAAGAGGGCGGGAGGTTAGCCTTTTGGGGTTAGATGATTAATTAGCTGTCATAATTGGCTAATTGTGTGGAGATGCTGCAGCAGACACAAGCCCAGAAGAGTCAAATGAGAAGGTTATAGGGGACTGGTGGTGGTTTCCTGAAAAAAGTATGTGAATATGTGCAGGAGACTGTGGATGAGAGGAGGGACATTCACAAGAGGAGCAAACGGGTGGGCTACAGGAAGCAATCTTGCTGTGCCGCTGGCAGGCAGACCTGTCTGGCTCTGGGGCAGCGCTAGGGAGGGTTTGCTACACTCCTGGTTTTGCTGCTGGTTTCCTCCTGGGAGGATTTTCTGCACCATGCTGAGCAAGTTTACTCCCTGGGACTGCTGAAAGGTGCTTTTTTTTCTTTTTTTCTTTTTTTTTTTTTTGGCAGGACATTTTGATTACGACTGCTAGGCATTAAAAATGTGGTGAGGAAATTAATGCTCCATGAGGCTGCACTGCACTATCCTGAACAAACTACGGGTAAACAGATCACACCAGATTTTGTCTGAAAAATGCATTTGTAAAGGTTGTTACCAATACAGGAAAGGACATTGCAGCCTCATTAAACAATGCCATGTTTATACAGCGACTTGGGGTGTATGTCCTGCAATCCTTGAAGGTCTGCTGCTGTAGAAACCTCAGTGAAAAATATGTTAAACCAGGCAGTAGAAAATCTCTAATAGCAGCAGGAAGTTCTTGTGTAAGTCGCTCTACCTACTTTTAGCAGTTTGGCTGCCATTAGAACAGCAGGAGAGACTCACAGCAGTCTGAAATGGGCTGCTTTCTGTTCTTCACCTTCCTCCAAGCTGCATGGCAATCTTTCTCCATTCCTGAAATTGTCAGTTTGCCCTTGCTGTCCTGATGACTTTCCAGATGGGTCCCTTGCCCCCTGCCATATCAGATCACACAGTGTTTGCTGGGCTTCTCTTCAAAAAGCACCTGATAAGATAGCTGGGGGTGACACGCAAGCACTCACCCCTCTGGAGAGCGACCACACAGGCTCTTGAGCTGCAGGTGGGCTTTAGTTTGGGTGGGATGGCCTGATGGGAATAAACCTGATGGACTCTGAGCCTCAGTTATCTCATGGGGCTGCTCAGTTCCCCTGGAATTCGGACTCTGTTGGTCTTGATTTGGGTCCCAGAGTGCTGTCTTTTCCAGAATTAATGGTACAAAGCATCATTTGCTAGTGTATTGATTGTGTGAGAAGTAGGTGAAAAGTTTCTTCTCTCTGCTTTTTTCAGGCACTCTCCTTTCCCACAGGTGGATGCCATTCGGAGGATGTGCCCAAGTTGTTCAGTACTAAAAGAAGGGTGCTAGGGCTTGGCGTGAATGCTGTGTGGGTGCAAGTGATCCCACTCTGTGGCCAGCCTCCCTGCCCCACATGGGGTACAGACTGCAGTCCCGAGTGTCAGAGGAGGTAGCAGTCCCTGTAACACTGCTCTTAAATCCTCTATGAGATGTCTTTGCCTTTCATTTTCCTTCCTGTTAAGGGAGCCACCCAGAATCTTCTGAGATTTCCCTTTCTTAAGGTTTCATGACAGAAGCAGCAAATGGGTTGTTCCCATGTTACGGAGTTGCAGCAACGGGGCTGTTACTTGAGCTGCTGGGACTTCAAAGAAATATGTAACAGTTTGTGTTGCTCTTTTCACCCAGCTCCCTCAGGCCCCAACAGGTTGTTCAAATCAGTTATTGGGATATAATATTAGAGCGAAGACTTACTCTCAGTGCTTGCAGGCGGGTTCTGACAATCCTGCTTAAAATAGCAACAACAAAACAATAAGCCCTGAAATAATGAATTGTTGAGAAGGAAGTAGTCTGTCAATCTGTTAACCTACTTAGGAACAGAAACTTCAGCACTACCTACTTTCTTGATACTCCTTTTCTTCAGCAAGTATCTATGGGGTTTTTTTCTGATAGAAAACTTGTAAAAATATTATACTACTAAACCAGTTAAAAAAAATCTCAGCTCAGTCTAATTTGATGATTGAGTTATCTTAGGAAAAGAATAAACAAGGGTAGGAGGAGGTAAGAGGTGGAGTTTTCCAAGAACTGTTACTATCTAGAGAATTGCATTCAATGTGTCTTTCATTTGTATTTCAAAAGAATTTCCCATTTGGTTTAGTGACTTACTTTTCAAAGGAAATTTTCGTAAAGGCAAAGCGAATGCAGTTGGAACATTGAGGATATTGTAGGCAAATAACCTTCAGTGAGAGTCCAGACCCCTCCATGGTAAGCAACAGGCAGCCACCCTTTCTCTGTTCATCTGCTGATGCTTAGCAAAGTATTAGAAGTCAGAGCCCCAGTAAAAGGGGGTAAACCAAAGCTGTTCTAACAGAAGTCTACTGGATCAGTGCTGAGTTACCTAACCTGAGCCTTCTTTGCTCTTAATATTTCGACTTAGTGAAGAGTAATATGTAGAAAGAAGGACAACCAGGAAAAATGCATGTTAAAGTGTTAACTTCCTTTTTTATGTAGTTCCTCCCCAGAATTTGGTGACTGGTCACCCCAGCTTGCCTGATCTTACTAGGTTTACTAATTTGAAAATGAGAAAGTTACTCTCCACATTCTTCTGTGGTAGATGTTCTCCTGATCAGGATCCTCAGCACATCAGCAGAGCACTGGGAATTGTGTTGGGCAACGTCTGGTTAAATGGAGTGTCATCAAACATCGGTCTTGCAAGATAAACTCCATGGCAGTTTTGTTTTCTTTCCTCTCTCCAGTAGGAGTGGTGTCCATGCCGGTAGGAGAGAATTACTGGACTACAACAACACTGAGAGTTTTCCATTACAAGTTTGAAATTTCAGGAAGGTCCTTTTAGACACTGTATAATTTCATTGCAGCCTACAATCAATTCTGTTATGCCCTGAGCTGAAGACCTTGCTGGATCTCTTGAGGGACTGACTCTCCAGTTCTTCGTTTTTTCCTGCAAAAGCAGATTTTTCAGAGAAATACTGCAGTTTATCCCCCCTCATTTCACTGCCTGATCTGCCCCTCTCAAATGCACCTATGGCTTCTGTTGGGGTTTCTGTGCTATCCCTGGTCTCAGAAAAGCCTGTTTATGGGCAGGAGTATTGTATTGTTGTGCCATTTGAAGGGCTGGAAACTGGGGACAATGCAAGTAGTGAATGGGAAGAGGTCAGCGCAGCATTTTAAGCACCGGCGGTGTGTGATCTGAACACAAGTCCAATTTATGGGCTAAAGGATGAGAACCCTGTCCATCCAGCAATCTCCTGATTGTTGGATTAAAGCCCTCAGCCATGGAACTAGCCCCATCCCCCAGTTCTCTGAGGCAGGTGGCAAATCAAAACGTTACCCAGGCTGCCTTCACTAAGTGCATAGGAGTGCCCTCTCAGACAGCATTTGCTGACCCAAACACCTCTCATGGCCCTCAGGAGGTGAGGCTGGAGTTGACCCTGGGCCATCAGTTGTGTTGTGGCATATCACATAGGCCATTTGCAGTGGGACCTGCTGATCAAAGCCATTTCAGACCTGGTTTGTTGACACAAATGGTAGATCTTTGCTATCTGGCCTCGCTGTTCTCTTGCAGTCCTCTGCCATTGTGGTGTGATTGACACTTGAAAAGAAGAGGTGTTTTGAAGGCTTTACCTATGCCAGTAGAGTGCATCCTGTCTGTCCTCCCTCTTACACAAAGTGTGGCCCATTGGCTTTGTGCTTCAGAGTTAGCATCTGTCTGAGTGAAATCAGGTCAGTCCCGATTCTGTGAGACCACAAGTGGTGCCTGAACTAGCATGTAGGCAATCGAGCCCCTAACACAAGTGGACACACCCCAATTCCTGTCCTGGGATGAATTTTTTCCTGTGTGTTTGTAGAAGACAGACTTGCATGCTAAGGAAGATACTAGGAAAAGCAGCATTAATGTGTTGGGCTCTTCTATCTGAAGCAAATTGCCCCTTTCTACATCAAAAAAACATTGATATGTTTCAGCCCCTGTGCTAGATTGCTTAAGTGGATCCTAAGAACTTTCCGAGGGCTGGGCAATTTTAAGTGTCCGAGGCTTTCAATAACTGGCTTTCATTTTACAGGCATTAAGACAACAGTTTTATTTCTTGCAACTCTGGAGCACCTGACCAAGATTTTATGCCGTTTATAAAGGTCAAGCTGGTACCTTGAGTTCCACCCTCCCATGCCCAATACATAATGATGACTTTTTCTTACGCATGATAGAAGAGCACTCTTAGGTACTGTGATGTTAAGCCAGGCTTGGGAAGTTCGTTATCTCTACTAGGACTTGGCAGCTCAAGGAAGATGATGTTGAAATTTAGATAAAAAGAAGGAGTGAAAAAGCTAATGTTACTCACAAGATAAGGAAATTCCCAACACTTGACATTTATATTTTAAGGTGAGTAAATATGGGGCCTTGGTCCTTTATTCCAAAGAAAAAGAGAGCGGGGAGAGCAGCAGTAGCAGCAACTAATACAGTACGTGAGCAGCACAGCAGTAACTGGCATATGATACAAGCTGGCACTAACTAGTGAAGCTTGAAGGAATTAATTGATTATATGTGGGCCTTTCATGTGCTGAGTCAATGGCTGTCCCTGTCTGTCTAGATCATTGCTGTTACTTAACTGCTCAAAGCAATATTTACACTGGCATCCTAATGCTAATACAGGGGGGGGAAATGCCACAAAGTCGTAAGTTTTCTTTTTCACCAGGGTGGGCTGGCTGATCTCTCACGGGTTTGTCAGCTAGAGCTGGGGGCAGTAGAGGCTGCAGCAGTAGTGAAAAGTGCCAGTTTATTTGTTGTGTTGTAGAAACAGAGCTTCTGCTGTTGCTGTAAAAATGCAGGGAAAGAGTGATTGTGCTGGTAGGAAAGATTTTAGAGCTCTCTGAGATTAGCTCTGGCTGGAGTAACTCCTGGAAGGAGTAGAGATCCTGCTTACATTTCTAATTTGAAATAGTACGAACCAGAGAGTACAGAGTCATTTCCTGTATAAAATTCGTAGTTATCAACAAGAGAAGTTTACAAGAAAGCATAGTTGCTGGATTTTTCTTACACATCTTAGCAAAGCTTGCCTGTTCTTTTCAGACATCTCTGGTAAGTTTTCTCTTACCTGCCTGAGATACTGTAAGATGCAGCATCTTTCCTAAGTCTCATCTCAGCTCTTTCTGCAGCCAGGAGGAGGGAGAAGCCATGCAGGATGCATTGCATTCCGAAGGCCTCTCTGTCCTCGATGCCAATAGCAGGGACCTAGACACTAGCTAGTCCCAACCCATCATTTCAGACAGCTTTAAGTGGGTCAGACGAATCCCACCCGTGGCACAGTCCTCGGCTTTTGCAAATTGACTTACCACTCTGTTATGGTAAATACCAGCTGAGAGTCTTGCCCTGTGCCGATGTAAAACACCATTAGCCTCTCACTGCAGCAATACCCCAGTGCAGTTATTCACTGTGTCCATGCCAAAAGCTTGGTGGCTTTTTTTTTTTCAGTTGACAGCTAATTTCGTAGAGGGAGACAGGCAATAAAAATGCTGTGAATGGTGAAGGAAATGAGTCTGACTCACTTCCACTCTCCCTTTCACATTTTTAATCCTGTGCCGTGCTGCCTATGACAGAGTGGGATTATGCTGGATTTACTGATAGCAGTCTCTGGCCTGCTGTGTAGATGATTTTATTTTCAATCCGTTGTTTTTTTTCCCCCTGTGAATCTGTTTCTATTTATTTTCCTATTTCCCTTCAGCGACTTCTACCTGACAGATTTAAGTTGCTTCCCTTTCATTCCCATTCCAGCTGCAAGCACATCTCCTCCTTGCAAGTAAATATGTTTTGAAAGGGAGAGGGAGGGAGAAATAAAGTTAACATCACTTTCCGCTTTGGACTTAAGAAAATAAGGAAAAACTGGGAACGTGCAAGAATGTTTTTGCAGTGAAGAACAGCGGTGTCTTTCAGAGGAAAGCACAGACTGTTTTCGTTTTCAGACTCTGACTGAAGCTTGAGAGAAAAGCAGGTGACACCAAGTTTATGTTGACCGTCCAAAGGCTAAGGAAGGGAAATCAAACAGGTTTCATGTCACTGGTTAGCAGTCTGTAAACAAGGTAGTCCACATCACCTTACCTAAGGTCAGCCTTTGTGTGTGCAAGCGGGAGTCTGGGGGGACTGGGGCAGTGTTTGGTGTTTCTTGCTGGTTTAAATTGACCTGTCAAGTAGCATGTTACGAAGCGATGCCTGAACACATGGGGCAGAGGGGCAGTGTTCAGGGCATGAAACTGTCTGAAAGGGTGTGAAGGTGTTTGCACTGAATTTCTGGCCCAGGCTTAGACATACACAGAGCAATGACAGAACACAAGAAAACACAAGCTTATAAACAAGGTGAGGAGCTGGTTATCGGCAGGTCCTGTTGCCTGGTGAGGGTCCATGACTGTCAATGCCAGAGGCCACCGCTGTGTGTTTATGTACATGTGTCCTCAGCAAACTGTTCTGCGTAAACAAACTCAGCTCTCCGATGAAAGTAACTTATTTCTGATCAATGCTGTTATTTTCTTTATCTCCAAATAATTAAAGTGCACCGTTTGAAGATGATAACCATGTTTTATATATCAAAGGTACCTTTTCCACCCATATCTTTTGCTTGGCTGGAGCAACTTAAGTCATAGCTTCTTTGGTAGCCTGCATGCAAAATATTCTTGTTGGAGAGGCTGGATTGTACCAAACAGGGACAGAAATGTAAATATTTACTGCCATCTTTTGGGCACTGTGGGTATGACTCAAAAAAAGAAAAGGGGGTCAGTGGAGTTCCTCAGTTGTCATCTCCTTCACCTTTGTCAGCTGATTCTTGTATGACCACCAAACACACAGTCCACCGAGGAATATTATTTTTTTGATAGTCATGTTATTGGTCTCAAGCTACAAGTGAAGCAAGGTTTATAAGGGAGAGGTGCTCACTTTGATTTGAGCAAGCTGATTGGTTTGGGGGAAAAAAGCTAACAGAAGTCTTTGAGTACACCTGCCATTCTCCTTGTTTTGAGATAGTATGTGTTCATTGCTCCAAGCTGTCGGAAGCTTTGTGTTTTACTTTGCTTTAATGCATAATCAGTAGGAGTTGGAAAGATGGTTGGAATTCCTGAAGTCAAAACCTGGAGATACTGGCGTATGGTCTACGGTCAAAACACGATGGCAGTTCATGGCCCGGAGGAAAAATGTTTTATTGCAAGTAACTGAGGCTTTAAACTGTTTGGGGTTTATTTCAAGAAATGCAACTGGCGTGTTCTTCAATCTACAGAAATATTAAAATGTCAGGAAATATTGGTTTGTTTCAAAATGCATATATTTTAGCAGGGTAGGATATGTTGCATCACACTCCTCTGACCCTTTCTTCTTATATGATATACTGTTCAGTTGAAAAGCTGAGTAGGAGGCCTTTCCTAATTGCAATATGGTATTTTTCATCCACTTGAGATGTCAGGTTGCATTTTTAACCTCACACCTAATCAAACTTTCAGTCCTGCAAGCCATGCAGAGACAGGTTTCCTGCTGCAATTATAGCCTGTTCCTTGAAACTAGTTTGAAGTTAATAGCAGTGAGGTACTTCACTGTTTCCAAAAGGCCATGACTCTTAGTGGATGGAGCCGTCTTTTAATGCAAGGAGATCTGTTATTAGAGCTTTTTAGAAAGATGAAATTTTTACCTGGGATTCATCCATATTGCTGATTTCGGTACAATTATAATCTGACCCTTACCAGCTGGACCTCCACAATGTGCCACAAGGGAGTGTTAAAAACTTTCTCAGTGTAAGACTTGGTGTATTGTTTATTTAGGGGGGGGCAGCACAGGTAATTGTCCTTCCACTCACTGTTGTCTGGTTTGCATTCAACAATCAAATTATGACTCTTTGCTCTTGTCTCGTATTTGTTTGGTTTAGGTGAAACTTCCTTTTCCTGTTGATCAAATCACAGATCTTCCAAGGAATGATTTCCAGATGATGATAAAGATGCACAAGCTAACCTCAGAGCAGCTCGAGTTCATCCACGATGTCCGCCGGCGCAGCAAGAACCGAATTGCAGCTCAGCGCTGCCGCAAGAGGAAACTGGACTGTATTCAGAACCTAGAATGTGAAATCCGCAAGTTGGTGAGTTGCCTGCTCTCATCATGGGCCTGCTCGCCCTCGTGTCACAGCTTGCAGTGCACTGACAGCAATTCCTGTCCAGGGGTTAGTGGGTTCAGTCAGTTTGTATGTGAGTAAGCAGAGCCACTAGTATGAAAATTTAATATACAAAAATGTATTAGTATGTGTGTGTGTATATAATATATATGGAAAACACAAAATTTGAGTGCAGAGGCCTAGATATCTCTTTGTTTTGATATCTTAAGAGCAGATTGTTGAGTGAGTTGGAAGAGGAGGGAAGCCTGTATCCCAGCTCCCTTCTTGCAGTTTAACTTACCCCCAGTACTTACAGTGCATCCACAAAGGTATTTCCTCATCTGAGCCCCATTTCCATCCCAAACTACCATAAAAATTGGGATTTGTGGAATGCTCAAAAGAGCTAAGTATGAAGATAGCTTCAGAGGTTGTCTGGTCCAAACAGTAGTGTGGTATGGCAGGGTCAGTTTCATCTCTACATATAGATTTTCTTTCTCTTTGGTGTGCTAGAAGGCAGCTGAGCGTTTTCAGGATGTTTCAGCTCTTTATGCCTTTTCTTCAGCTCTTTCATTCACTGAGAAAATGGCAGAAATGGCAAGGGAAGTGAAAAGCCAGGAATGTGAATATCCAGACAAGTGGGCACCCCTTAGTGTAGGTCAGTGAGATGGCAAGGATATGTTTCTCCTTGCTTCTGCTGTCTTCTTCCCTCTGACACTCCTGGTATACTGTGGACTGAAACCACCCCCATGATTCAAGGACCATCTAACACAAAAGGCCTGTTCCCATGCCCCAGGTTCAGGTGGCAACTGTTGGTTTGCCCCAACCCTCCTTGACCTGTGTCTGACAGTAGTCTGCTGCAGAGAGGAGAGCAAATCATGCCTCACTCCCTGGCCAGAGCACGTCTGGGGACAGGTCTCCTGTGTGCCAATGTGTCAGTGACAGTGCTACCACATTTTAATCTAAGGGAGTGAGGTGACTGGAGCAAGGCTAAATGGCAGGTTGGGAAATTCCTCTCTTTCAGTCGTGGTATGGACAACTCAGGTGTGATCGGGGTGGCAAAACACAGATGTCTACAATATAGACACCTGAGATGGAGCTACTTGTCCTGGTTTCCTTTGTAGTCAGTGAAGAGAAATAAATACCTGTCAAGTCTTACTTGTCTCATCCTGCAGCAGAAGAGCCTGTTGCTCTCCATCACTAAACAAGATCACCTGGAGAGCCATGTCAGATGTAGACATCTTAGCTGTAGTATAGGTACCTTATCTGAAAAAACTCCCCTCCTTTGTGACAGTGCTCCTGTGGTCTGAAGGCCCTGCTCCTCTTCCCCTGACATCCCTTGCCCATTGAGAAAGCGAGATGGTACACAATGAAAAAAAGCTTGAGACAAGGGTCGTGTAGGAAAACATGTCTACAGTGTGTCATTCAGCAGGAGAAATGCAACACTTCAAAATGAGTTAGCGCCTCCTCCTCTGTTTAAAAGTCCTAAAAACTTTCTGAGACATCAAAAATAACGTAATAGTCCCAGTTCAACTGTTATAAGTCTGGGTGTGTAGCATGCAGGACTGGACAGTTTAATTGCATTATGCAGCATAGATTTAGGAGTTCGGCATTAAACCCAGCCTTTGGATATCCAAGGGTTTGAGCGATAAATTAATTCATTAACATAGATAAAACAAAAGGAGCTGAAGTTGATTTCCTTACTGAGATCTCTGTGTACCCAGCTTCCATTAAAATGAAAGGTTATTTGGAGCCTTTGATTTAAGTGTCTATGTGCACATTTAAAACATGCTTGGTTGTAGGTTGTGCTTGGTGGGTCTGGGGAAGGGGGTACTTCTTGTCATAACAGGTTGCGTGTGGAAGGTGTCCTTAAGTGTAGGCTTTGTTGTACTTCATTCTCTGCACAAGCTGTAGCAAAAGCAGTGTGAAGGATGCAGAGATCTGTTGGAAGAAGCTGAGTTACCGTCACCTCACAAATGGCAGAAAGCCACATGACTTTGGGTTATTTGCTTACTGCCTGTGCGTGTCTGCTTCCCGTCTGCAATAGGGAGGTGACACTGACCCCACAAGCTGGTTAGGAGGCTTAAATCATAAAAGCTTGTGAAGCCTTCAGATGCTGTGCTGCTGAAGCCCTGGGGGGGGAAAAGAAAATCAAAACATTGTTCAGAGTAGTGCTCCAGTGATGCAAAACAAACAAAACATCAAAGATAAACAAAATAGTGAGCAACTGCTTCCCGCACCAAGCATAATCCACAGTGCTTCAGGGTGAGTCAGAGGTTCTGCAGGGTGAAAGAGCAGCTCCTCATCCAGGTTGTCAGGAGAAGCAGGTCCAGTCTTGGCTGCACATTCCCATCCCTCTATACCGAGCTGATGATGGAGAGTACATGTCTGTCATTCTCCAGAGCAGAGCACCAGGGGCAGCACTCTTAAGGGGTGGACTAGCAGCAAGGGAGGCTTCAGCCTGATACCTGTAGGCTTCACTTGAAAATCAATTTGGGTTCATTTGCTTTACATAATCCTGTGGCATTACCATTATTGTTGAACATAATCAACTGTGTATAGGCAAAATACATTTTTTAAGTCCCCTTCTCTCCCCAGCACACATACACATCACAGGGAAATGAATGAAAGGCATATAAGTGACCTTGTGGGCCTGATCCGTGCTGAATTTCAGGAATCAAAAACCCTTTGAGATGCAGGATTCTTCAAAATAAATGTTGAAGTTTCTATTTAGCAAGCTGGACTTGAGTATGTAGCGATATGTAGTGAGGGAGCCATCTAGGGAAGGCACCCCACTGGACCTGTTGTTTGTGAACAGAGAACTAGTTGTGCATGATGTGATGGTTGGAGGCCATCTTGGGCATAGCAATCATAAAATGATCGAGGTTTTGATTCTCGGAGAAGTAAGGAGGGGGCTCAGCAGAACTGCTACCTTGGACTTGCAGAGGGCAGACTTCAGCCTGTTCAGGAGTCTGGTTGACAGAAGAGTCCTTTGGGAGGCAGCCCTGAAGGGCAAAGGAGTCCAGGAAGGCTGGGCATCCTTCTAGAAGGAAATCTTAAAGGCGCAGGAGCAGGCCATCCCCATGTGCCAAAAGACAAGCCAACAGGGAAGAAAACCAGCCTGACTGAACAGAGAACTTTGGCTGGAACTCAGGAAAAAAGGAAAATGTATGACTTTTGGAAGAAGGGGCAGGCAACTCAGGAGGACTTACAAGGATGTCATGAGGTTATGCAGGGAGAGAATTAGAAGGGCCAAAGCCCAACTAGAGCTTAATCTGGCTACTGTTGTAAAAGACAGTTAAAAATGTTTCTATGAATACATTACCAACAAAAGGAGGTCTAAAGAGAATCTCCATCCTTTATTGGATGTGGGGGGAAACATAGCGCCAAAGGATGAGGAAAAGGCTGAGGTACTTAGTACCTTCTTTGCCTCAGTCTTTAATAGTAAGACCAGTTGTTCTCTGGGAGCCCAACCCCCTGAGCTGGAAGACAGGGATGGAGATCAGAATGAAGCCCTCATACTCCAAAGGGAAATGGTCAGTGACCTGCTACACCACTTAGACAGACACGAGTCTATGGGGCTGGATAGATTCTATCCAAGGGTACTGAGGGAGCTGGCAGAAGTGCTCACTGAGCCACTTTCAATCATTTATCAGCAGTCCTGGCTAACCAGGGAGGTCCCAATTGACTGGAAGTCAGCAAATGTGACACCCATCTACAAGAAGAGCCAGAAGGAGGATCCAGGGAACCACAGCCCTGTCAGCCTAGCCTCAGTGCTGGGGAAGGTTGTAGAGCAGATGGAGTGCTGTCATGCAGCACGTACAGGACAACCAGGTGATCAGGCCCAGCCAGCACGGGTTTATGAAAAGCAGGTCTTGCTTGACTAACCTGATCTCCTTCTATGACAAGGTGACCTGCTTAGTGGATGAGGGAAAGGCTGTGCATGTTTTCTATCTAGACTTTAGTAAAGCCTTTGACACCATTTCCCACAGCGTTCTCCTGGGGAAAGTGGCTGCTCATGGCTTGGATGAGTGTACTCTTTGCTGGGTAAAAAAACTGGCTGGGTGGCGAAGTCCAGAGAGTGGTGGTGAATGGAGTTAACTCCAGTTGGTGGCCAGTCACAAGTGGCATTCCCCAAGGCTCAGTATTGGGGCCAGTCCTGTTTAATGTCTTTATCAATGATCTGAATGAGGGGATCAAGCACATCCTCAGTAAGTTTGCAGATGACACCAAGTTGGGTGGGAGTGTTGATCTACTTGAGGGCAGGAAGGCTCTGCAGGGGGATCTGGACAGGCTGGATCAATGGGCTGAGGCCAATTGTATGAGGTTCAACAGGGCTCAGTGCCGGGTCCTGCACTTGGGTCACCACAGCCCCTCACAGAGCTACAGGCTTGGGGAAGAGTGGCTGGAAAGCTGCCCGATGGAAAAGGACCTGGGGGTGCTGGCTGACAGCTGGCTGAACATGAGCCAGCGGTGTGCCCAGGTGGCCGAGGAGGCCAAGAGCATGCTGGCTTCTGTCAGAAATAGTGTGGCCAGCAGGACTAGGGAGGTGATTGTCCTCCCTGTACTCGGCACTGGTGAGGCCCAACCTCAAATCCTGTGTTCAGTTTTGGGCCCCTCACTTCAGGAGGGACATTGAGGTGCTGGAGCATGTCCAGGGAAGGGCAGTGGAGCTGGTGAAGGGTCTGGGACTCCAGTCCTGTGAGGAGTGGCTGAGGGAACTGAGGTTGCTTAGTCTGCAGGAAAGGAGGCTCAGGGGAGACCTTACTTCTCTCTACAGCCACCTGAAAGGAGGTTGTAGGCAGGTGGGGGTCTGTATCTTCTCCCAAGTAACAAACGACAGGATGAGAGGAAATGGCCTCAAGTTTCACCAGGGGAGGTTTAGATTGGATGTTAGGAAAAATTTCTTCACTGAAAGGGTGGTCAAGCATTGGAACAGGCTGCCCAGGGATGTGGTTGAGTCACCATCCATGGATTTAAAAGATGTGTAGATGTGGCACTTAGGGACATGGTTTAGTGGTGGACTTGGCAGTGCTAGGTTAACAGTTGGACTTGATGATCTTAAATGTCTTTTCCAACCTAAATGATTCTATGATTCTGTGGAATCTGGTGCATCGTTCTGAAAAAGGGCATTCATAAAAAAGACAGTCACAAGGTGTACAAGAGTATAAAGCTGCAAAATTAAACTTAGGCAGCTTTAACTTTGTCTCTCAGGCACTCCTGCCCTCCGCTCATATGTACACTCTCCAAGCAGGCGGTCTGCTTCAAGACCTTACTTTTACTCTTAGGAAAACCAGCAGTGAAACTCCAGTTGACTTCACACAATACCTGATCACTGGAAATTCCTTTGTAATGTTCTGTCCACTTTGTGACCAGTAATTTCCAGTCTCCTGAATTACGTAATGCTGCTGGGGTTTAAGGGGTTTTTCACTCGGCTGGGTCTTTTTTATGAAAGACCTCTTTCGCCCCCTGCACTTACTTTCTGTAAGTCACCCATCTTCTTGACACAAATGGTTTCACAGCAGACAGTGAGTGAAATGGTCATATCCTCTGAGTGTGATAGGTAATTTTTTTTCCTGCTTTCCCTCACTCATCCGTCTACCCACTCACATTCCCTTTTTCCCCTGCAAATTCACAGCATATTCTGTTCCATAATTCATTATCTCAAGATGTACTTGAGCATCTGTTTATTTTTTTTTATTATTTTTATGCTTTCTTGATAGATGTATCAATATTTTAGCAGTTGGTTCTTTTCATGTGCACTGCTCTCTTTCTCATTCACACAGCTGTAGGCTTCCAGTGACTGCTTCAGACCCAGGGCAATACTATCAGCTGTTCAACAACCACCCATAGTTGGATTATCTGAGTTGTGGAGTTTTCACACCTCAGATGCCAAGACAGCTTGGGTTTAGCAGTGTTACTAGGTGAGGTAAATGGCTGCGCTGCTTTTGGGACCAGCTCAGCTCTGAAAATAGCTCTGGTACTTTACAAAATCTCATCTACTCCCTCAAGCTGTATGCCCACCTTCGTAGGACAGAAAGTGATGCAGCAGGACCAACCCAATCAGTCTGCACTGAGTCAACACTGCTTTTTAGAAGTGTAAGCCCAGGCTGGCTCTGGCTCTGGCTCTGTGCCTAACCCCTCCAATCTGCCTCCTGAGCATGGGGAGGGCAGCGCCCACCCCGCAGGAGGCTTGCCAGCCACATGAGGTCTAAGCTGGAGATGACTCCCACTGCAGCACATCACACAGCACTCTGCACTAGCTAGGGCTGGGGCCCTTACCGGTGCTTTGTTGCCTGCAGAACCGCCTTTTCCCAATTTTTGAATCCTGTATGAAAAATCAGTCCCACCAGACTCTTTCACTCTTCCTCCTCACCAGTACTGTCCTGCCTCTCACCTGACCCCCTCCTAGAGCAGCCCACTGACACAGTGAAACTCTGAAAATGCACGAGCTGGATGTTAGTAGAGGAGGACGTTTGGGAGCATGTGAGGCAGAACCTGAGCATAACAAAGGGGAAATGACATTGAGCTTGTTGTACTGAGGGTTAAGAAGCCCACCAACCTTTAGGGTTTTCATGTTTTCAGCAGCATGTCTTCATAAAAATACCTTAAGTCAAACCCAAACCACTAAGCACCAGGACATAAGAAAACAAGCCATGGTACGGGCCACAGAGCACACACTCAGATCCTCTCCTCTGAATAACGCACCTCTCAGTGGTAATGGATGTTCAGCTGGCACATGGGCCAAAGCAGGTATACCCAGCCTGACCAACTGACCTAGCAGTTACAGGGTGAACTGAACTTCTGTAACATCCTCACTTCAGCAACAAAAACTCTGTTTTCTTGCTGTTTAGATGGGTAGTGGCTTTTCTCTGTCAAAATGTTTCTTTTCGGGTTTTTTTGTACCATCCATCAAGCAGCCTTAGTCTATAAAGGGAACTAACAGTCTCTTCAGAATAACTTGTGACTCTATCCTATTCCAACTCAACATGTTTTTCTCCAGATGTTTCCCAATCTGCAGTCCATACAGACCCCATGGTGGTCAAATACCTGATGTCTTTGTGACTTTTCTTCTTCCTGTATAAAAGTAACTGTGACATGTTGGTCTTCTTGGGTACCACTGAATATGTGCCTGGAGTGTGCAGCCAGTGGATGGCCCTTCCTCAGCCTAAGATGCCTTCTTTCTTTTTCAGGTGTGTGAGAAAGAGAAATTACTCTCAGAAAGGAACCAGCTGAAAGCAAGCATGGGAGAATTGTTAGACAACTTCTCGTGTCTTTCCCAAGAAGTGTGTAGAGACATGCAGAGCCCAGAACAGATCCAAGCTCTCCACCGATACTGCCCCGTTCTCAGACCCATGGATCTACAGCCAGCCACCACCATCAGCCCCTCCCCCGCTGGCGTGGAGCAGAGCCTGGTGACCTCCCAGTGTGTTGGGGAAAGCATGCAGTGCTGCTCGGAGCAAGGATCAGTGCAACTGGGAGCACCCTGGCTGCCCAACAACATCTCAGAAAATTGTTCAGCTGGCGGGGGGTTGGATGGTGCTGACACAGGTACTTATCCCGAGAGAGAGCTTCCACCAGAGCAGAGCAGCCAAACGGTCACAGTAGACTTCTGTCAGGAAATGACTGATAAATGTACAACAGATGAACAACCTAGGAAAGATTACACCTAGTGACTTGTAAGTTTAACGTTACACCTGGTCAGGTGTTCTTCAGTCAGCCAGTGGCAGTGTTCATTTGTTGTCTAGAAGAACGTATTTGGTGCACACTACAGTGGTCTTAGCAGCAATACTGTTTTTAAGTATTCCCTCCTCTCTACAAGCAGGAGTTCTCTTCACAATGGTGCTATCCCTTGCTCAGGCAGGGAACGAAGCAGTGGCAACACTGTCTGTTTTTGTATGTTGATTTCAATCTTAACAGGGATGGACATAACACCTCTGAGGACCCAACCGCAGCTTTTTTCTCAGTGGCCCATGTCACAAAACCCTAACTCAGGAATTTCCTCTGAATGTTCAATTTTTCATTGAAGACAGCTTCTTTACACATCAAAGTTTTATAGCTAAACTGTACATATTATATATAATATATATAAAATATATATATCCATATGCAAAAGTCCCTGCATGCCTCAGTTTTTCTCATCGTACAAACTGGAAGCTTTCATTTCTATTGTATAAACAAGTTCCAACATTCCTTTTTGTCTTCGATGCTAGAACTAGTTTGGTAACTTGTTACACAATAATTTTTTTTTCTCGGTTCGCAGTTCAGCAATATCATTCGATTTGTACTTATTTATGAAATTTTGATGTTGGAAACTTATTTGAGATTTTATTATAGACAATTTTTTGGCACAACCATTTCGTGCCACTTGAGCAATGTGGAGTTATTTTATTTTCTTGCAGATACTGTACAGTAATGGTCAACTTTGCCACTTGCACTGAGTTTCTGGTCAAACCTCTTTTCATAAATGAAGTCGTGACTTCAGTATAACTTGAGTATATGGTTTTCTTTGCTTTATGGCTTAAAGAAAATAGAAAAGTTTTAGCTAATAGACAAACACTCAGGAGCTCATTATGTAGTAAAAACGGTCTTGCCAAATACTGAATTCACTATACAATTTGTAAAGAGAATCTGCTTGAATTATTTTTATATTCAGACTTCTTTCTGTTTCACAAACCGAGTTTAAGTGCTGTTAATGATGCTTTTGGATTCTTATAGGGGAAAGTATATTTCACTCTTTAGAGAAAAAAGTATTTGACAACTGGATCAGTTCATCATACGTTCCACGAAGTAAAGCAAATGGAGATCACATCAATACACTTGTGGGGGGGCTTTTTCTCCAGCCCTGCTCTGCATCCTTTACTCATGAAAGCAACTGCTGCTCCGGCTATTCCCCAGAGCCTCACCTCAGCTGTCCTCAGACGTTACCTGTTTTCCTCACTGGACCCAGAGGTGGGTCTGGTGAAGTCTGATCCTGCTTGGGTAGGTGGAGTTGCAGGATCAGACCCCTAGCTGTTGACTTTGGTTTCCTTACAGAAGTCAAGTTAGCACTGTATCCTTTAAGAGCAAAACATACATCTACCAACACCCAATTCGATTGCTTACCCATCAAATTCTTGTGTTCCAGGATCCTCTCATCCTGCAGCATTGCCCTCAGCACAAACCACAGCTAAAAGAGCGCTGTCTCAAAGGAGACTACTCAGTGAATTGGCTTAGTTGTAACTGTATTGGATTTGTATCTTAAGCAATGTTGACTCATGTTATGACTGTGTGAGACAGCAGCTTTCCAAGCATAACATCTGTATGTACAGTGTAGACAGAAGAACATCCTCCTAATGCTTTTTTAATAATTATTATTATTATTCTAAATGTACTGAGTTTTTATTTTGTGGTTCTTTGCCCTATGTGTGCCAGGTTGTGTGGCTTTATCGACGACAACTGTCATGTGCTTTACTGATGTTGTATTTGCTGATATTGTTTGTTCTCGCTGAAAAAAAATTACCAGCTGTTCACACCTATTTAAAAAAAAAAAAAAAGTATGGGGAAGCAGCTTCTCAGAAGCACTAAGTGAAAATGTGGTCTTCTGTGCTAACGTTTACACTAGAGGTGTGCGCTGGTGGTTTTTGGAGGCACTCAGTAGATCAGCATCTTGACCCTGGAGGAGGAATCAGCTCCCTCTCTCCACTTCTTCCATCTTCAGACTGTGCTCATGGACCGTCGCCCACTCGCCACAAAGTCTTGCTTTTATCCTCTTCACCCAAACTATTGTAGCCAAGCTACCGAGGAGGAAATGCATATAGCATGTGCCATGTTTGTTGAAAATACTTTTTTTCCCCGCATGTACAAAGAAAAGCTAGTATATAATGTAGGAGAATATTTATGTTTAAGTATTAATCATTACTGTACAAAATCCTTACCTTTAAATGTTCAAAAATATACAAATGCCATAAACTCCTAGTTCACACGGTTGAAAAAGGGGGAGGAGTCGTCCTTTCTTTTTAAAAGAGCTTAACCTAAAAATATATGAACCCCCTCCCAGCCATCTTTTGCAGGTTATTGACTGAGAAGCTCTGTGGCGGCGGAGGGGGATTTGATTTTCCTTTGAATTTGTTGACGTTGCAAAGCAGTTCTGTGCTTCGCAGAGAAGTTTTGTTTCTATGAGACCATGGTGAAAGCTAGAATTTAAAACTAAATGTGAATCACATTATAGAGTCATAGCTACTTGGAGGGGCTGGGGGCGGGTGGGAGGGAAGGGTCGACTGACACAGTATTTTAAAGATGTTTTTCTGTTGCCTTTTTTATTTTTAAGTGACCTCCTATATATATATGAATAGATAGAATGTTTTATGAGTATAAAACCAAGTTTTAACTTGCTTCCTGACATGAAGATTTACTCTACTAACAACTCATGTGCAACTGGTACTCTTGACCTCATTCCAACGGATTAAAAAACCCACCCACACAACCCATTGCGCTGCAGCTCTTAGGTTTGACCTGGCTTCATACTGGTGCTGGGTATCTTGATTTCCTCTACCTTGGGAACTGATATTTAAAACCACTGCTCAAATAAGTGTCTCTTCCTCAACCTTTCTCTTGTGTCTCTCTCTTTCCCTCCTCCTTGAGCTTTTCTGGATGTTTGATTTCATTCTTTCCCATTAGAAGTGGCTGATTTTATGTCATTGCTTCCTATATTTACATGTATCATGGTTTTTCAGTGGGGTTTTTTTGGTGGTGGTGGTGGTGGTCGTTGTTTTTTGTTACTATTTTGTTCTGAGGTTTTTTTGCTATTCCAAACCATGCGGCTCTCAAAGCAGTTACTGAACTAACGTTAAAGGAGGACATTGGGAGAATTAGTTTCAGACCTGGACGCCAGTTGCCATTCCCAACCATTCTTGGCTTATGAGGTCAAAACAACTGACCACAAGAATACCATTGGAAAGAAAGAAAACCAAACAACTGACTGCAGTATTTATAAATTGTAAGAGTTTGGCTAGCAGTCACCATGATCTTAAGTAAGAATCTCTTTGCGTTTGTCAAGGAGGATACGTGCAGCATCGGTCCTGTCAGGCGTTGCTTGGGAATGGCACGGTGACACTGCATCTCCCCGCTGGGCACTGCACCGCTTTCATGGGTGTGAGAGTCCTTGAAGCTTTGTCCAGTCTGTATCTAGTCCTCCTTTTCCTCTGTCATTGCTATACTTGTATTGCCAAGAAACCTCATTTCATTTAGGCTTGTTATGCTTTGTCGGGTGAGTACTACACTATATAATGTGTTTGTTTCTCTGCGTTCTCTGGGGGTGCCTTGGACACAAAGCTCATTGCAAGCTGATTCTGGAACAAAAAGGTAGTGAAAAAAAATGAGAAAACAAAACAGAAAACAAGCAAAACAAAAGCAAAAATGTTGGCTGTGTTATCAGGAGATCCCAGTATTTATATCACAGACTTCCTAACGTGATGACTCAGGCGTCAGAGTTTGATGCTGCAGTATAAGACTATTATTTTATATATTGTACAAGTAATTTATTAAATGTCTTTCTAAGGGTATATGCTGCTTTTAAGATGCACTATATTTTTGGATCTAATCCTTGTATTATTTTTTTTCCCAAGGAAGTAAAATGTGCTGCAAAGGCAAGCCACAGTGATTAGTATGCTAACTGCTACTTCTCTTTAAAAAGGAGAGTGGGAACTAGATGTGTAACTTTGCTAAATGGATTAACTGCTGCCAGAGAAATGATTAATGCTGATAGTGTGGTCGTTAATCTGGAGTCCAACACTTTGTCAAGTCTGTATTCTAAAGAACGCTTAAATAGAAGTTAAAATGCCTAGATATATAGTTAGATTTTTTAATATGTAACTTTATGATTGCCTAGTAAATAAAACAAATCTGCATGCTGCAATCACTATAATCCTGTAATAAAATAAAATCTGATCCACTAGGAGAAAGCACGGTGAAGCATTGCAATTCCCGAATCAACACCACATCCTCACTTGTGTCTTGTAATCCACTGCTGTGGTGGTTGAGAGTGAGGGAGGGGTGGGTCTGCAGAACAGAAGACCCGTAGTGAATTTTTCAGTGAGATGTTTGCCAGGTTTCTGCAAGCTCACATTTTGCTCCACTTCATGTCCTCTACCGTTGCAATAAGGAGCACTGCTTTCACCTTTTGTTTCTGATCTGAGATGCATTTGCAGGTGCCTCTGGGTGACTGTTGTAGCCCAAGGGTGCAGCATTTCAAAAGTCTCTATTTTAGGGCAGCCTAGAGAAGGTTTAGCTCTGTATGAGCAGTGGAGCTGATGGTTTTGCAGGAGGAGGGGATCTGCTAAGTATGGAGTGGTTTATTTTTATCAGAAGTGAGGTGAAACTAAAACTATTAACATAAAGAACTTATGCTCTCTTTCCTGCTAGAAATTTTCTCAACAGATTTTGACTTCATTTCAGTTTTGTCTCTGCCAACACAGTCCAAGTTAATTTTACATCCATATATATAATGTGTGTATGTACGTACACATACATCTGTAATTCTAGTCACAGTGTGTGTTTGTGTATTTTCCTGTTTATAATACATATATGTATATTTATAATACTCCCTGGAGTATTTCATGACTCAGGCATCAGATCTGATGCTGTAGAATACAATATATGTGTATATGCATATGTTCAAATACTGTGTGTATATTTAAAAGATCTATTGTTGGTGGTCTGTAGAATAATTATTCCCTTTACTCTCAAAATTTTAATGGCATTACTTGCAAGGACTAGAAGTGTACAGTATTTTCCTACACTCCACCAAGATAGGTGTTATTTATATCGAAGTCAAATACTGATATGCATTTTAAGGTATTACATGGATAATGTTGCCATTTTTGCAAATAAAATCGCTTTTTGGCAGGAAGGAATGCTAAAAATGCCTTTTTATAAGGCTGTTACCCCAACCAAACAACTGCTAAAAAGCCAGTTAGTTGACTCCTGTTCTTGTACAAGTCTTAGTGACTGTGGGCAGAGCCGTTTCCGTAGGTGAAAGTCACTGCATGGTTCATGCAGTGCCACTGTTGTCCCTTTTGGCTAATGAAGGGCAGAAAGAAAACTAGCATCCTAAAATAGAAATGGCAACTGGCAGTGTTTGATTTCATTGATTGCTTAGAAGCAGACGGTCCCAGGCTACGCACCCGAACGATCCCTCCGTTCTGGAGGGAGCCGAGCAGGGGCTGCAGTCGCCGGCTGGGCTCGTCCCCGCGCCCAGAGGAGCCCACCCTCCAGGAGGTGGGCAGAGGAGGGAGCAGCTGCCCCGCGCCGGGGGTTGTGGCTGGGTTCTCCCATGCAGGCCGGCGTTACCCTGCGTTTGTGATGTACCCGAGAGAAACATGCATGGTTTCAGTCCTGTTCTCACTACTGCGTTGGCTCTGCCTGAAGCTATCTGGATCCCTCAGACCGGCAGGAATGATACTAAACACTTTGGTGATATTCAATGCGTGGCTGTTTACTCGTAGTTCCAAGCATCACCTTTGATTTCAAGGGTGGGGATGCCCTAAGAGTTTGTTCCAGAACCAGTTGGTTACAAGTGCACCTCTTATATATGCCTTACAAACTTCAGAGGCCATATTCAAAACAGGGTTTTATCAGTGTATGCAAGGGGGTGCAACCCCTCTTCTCTTCCTCCCCAGGTCAAACAGTATGGACAGTTTTCACACATATCTACCTGTATAACCCTCTGTACCTCTCATAACTGGTCAATGACTGTAACAGGTTACATCAGGTGTTTTTTCTACATACTTTTTACACAAATTCTATGCGATTAATGTAACTTAATTCAATGCATCATTTTATTGTACTAGTTCTTAAGCTTGTCTTTATTTTTTTTCTAGGTGACTGTGGTTTCTTGTGATTTTTATTGTATAAATAAATGAGGTGGCTGTTGATGCTTACTCTCTGTTAACTAAGAATTTTTACCTTTTTGGAAGAAAGCATTGCTATGAACTAATGAATTTAAAATGTCATTTACTCATTGTAAATACAGTATTGTGCAAAAAACAAAAATGAAAAAAAACCACCCGACCCTTTTCATTCATTTGAATTGCTAGTGTTAACTGAATTTTGTCTAGACACCATTTCTGTTGATGAAATAAAGACATATCATTATGTATTGTAAATCTACTCATCTTGACTCTGAAATTGATGTTGCAGTGCTCAGTCAATGTGCGGGTTGTAGGCGAGATTCCGGGGCGGGTGGGTTGGATGTGGTTGATACTGGCCAGTGAATCTCTGGACTGATGAAGAGACTTCCACTCACAAGGTCCCATTGCTAATTCACTAGTCATCTTTCATCCAGGGATCCAGTTATCTTTGATCTGCTGCAGCAACAGCTGAGGGTTTTTCTTTGTGAAGATGAAGTAAGTTGTTTTGGAAGATCAAATAAGCTGTATCTATACCTATCCCCTAGTGCTTGACTTAAGGCAATTCTGCTAAGTCTTTGTTTTGGTCTTCTAAAGTGTCAGTTGTATGTGTTGGGAGGCAAGGGGAGAGGTTGGGGTTTGCTTCCCCCTTACTGAAAACCTGAGAAAAATTGAGAGAGCTTTCTGTAGAAACAAAATATTCATGAAAATCTCTGTGTGTAACCCAAATAAGGTAGCGTTCTTCTGAAGGAGGAACTCATGCCATGGACCGTTGGCATCACTTATACTGCAGAAGATCCAGAAAGGCAAAAAGAAATTATAGCAGCCTTAGGTGCTATTGCCACACGCAGGGTGCAGGGTCTAGCGGGGGGCATTTGCGCCCTGGGATGCCCAAACACGTGTCAGCCATCTCCGTCCTTGGGTTGGATACAACCTGAGAGCCGGCTCAGCAGCTTGGCAGGAGGAGGCCTGGGAAGGGGGGAGTGGCATGACCAGTTGTCCTGCCTTGGTCCACACACTTGCTGGGATGCTGCTGCGGGGAGCAGAGAGGAGGGCAAGCTGCTAGGAGGTCCTCAGGCTTTTTAATCACCAGACAGGAAACCCTAGATCATGTGCCCTGGACTACCATCCATAGGGATGCAAACTGCATCCTCCATGTGCAGAAGTGAAAGTTGCCTGTGATTTTTCAGTCTTAAAATTCTCATGGAAGAAAATCAAACATGTTACTTTCCAGAGTTCCCCAGCTTTCTGTATCTTCCCATTGAGCATGTATGAGGAAAGCTTCCCTCCCCCTCAAATCTGTCAGAAGACAGAGCATCCACTGCATCTACTCGTAGCCTGGCAGTAGAGAATGTACTTTAGCAAAGCTGTTTCTCCATCCCTGATCAGTTGTTGCTGACACTTAATGGCCACCATCTTAAGTATTTCCTTTCTTTGAATTAAAATACTAAACAAATGCACAGGCAAACTGTCAATGGGTTTGTAGTGGGGCAGAATATGAATGTAAATCATGTGCACTAGAACAAAACCACTGTAACCTCAGGCAATCTTTATGCTTGAATATTTTTTTGTCCTGCTGTCCTGCTTTCTTGCTAGCCTTGCCTTAGAGTTGTCAAGTCATAGTGGATTTTTCTGCTTAGGGAAACTGGCACAGCAAATGAGCTTGTTCCAAGCATCGCTTGCCATTGTGGTGATAGCAAAGGCGAGCTACGATAAGCTTGACGTACAAAATCAGCCAAAAGCATGTGGCCAGAAACAGGGTCAGGGACAGTCAGAGGAAGGTGCTTTATTTTCCAGATAGCGCAAGTGGAAGCACTGCTTTCTTGGGCCTTATACAACCCAGAAATCCAACCGTCCAGAGCTAGTCTGTCCTAGCAAACTAAAAATGAGCTCTTTTTGGCTTTGCTTCTCTTTCAGTTCCTCTATATGAACTAATGAGGCAGTTAAGGGAATAAGATTTTCATGACCCTGAGGTGATACCTTGCAGACCTTCTTGAACAGCAAACTGAAGCACAGATGTTTTGCACTTTAATATAAATTGCCTGATTTTACTTAGTTTTAGTTTTGAAGCTGATAGTATTGGCTACAAGGAGGCTACATTAGCATGGGAAGTCTCTATCAGAGCTTGAGGACTGCAATAAGGCAGACAAGCAGCAACATATTCTTCAGCTGGTTTTTTATCTCTCTTAAATTCTCTGTCCCATCAGATTCCTTGACTGTTTCTTCCATCTTTTATTCATCAACTGCTGAAGCCTGGGCAGACAGAGGCCACGTAGCCTTCCAGGCTACTTTCAGATCGAACTAACCCTTTCTTGTAGGTGCCTTGGGTCTTCCACTACCTTGAAGGTCTGCAGATCAGGCTGGTTTCTGATATGAACACTACTAGCATGCACAACAAGTTGTACATCCCAAAATGTTCCCCCAAGGACACAAGGCTATTCCTGCAGTTGCAGCACACACTGACCAGATCCAGCTCAGTCTACATGAGAAAAATCTTGAGTTGTGGAGTGAGCTGCCCATTAACACCAGCAATCAGAGTAGGATACGGTTGGGATTGGCATAAAACGGAGGAACATAGTGTTTGCTTTCTTAAACCGTATTACGAATTTAGCGTTATAGTGGCAGGAGAGGGGGACATAGCAACAGGTAATCTGCTTTTTATCTCTCTGCTGAAGGCAGTTTGTGCTCAATCCCTTAGTTTATTTCTTCTCAGAGTGTCATTACTTTTTCATGATAGATGATAGTTCTAGGAGCATGCTCTGAAAGATAACAAGAGAAAGAAAGCATGAAGCTGAATTGACTTCAAGAAGAAAAAGAAATGTTATCATGGGAATTAACCTCAACACATACATAACTGGGAAGGTGGGAATCCCGTGTTTAGCGGACAACACACTTACCTTGTAGGGTTTTGTTCAGTGCTAAGGGGAGGGGAGGGACAGGGGGAACACCTTGCTTTTAAACCAAAGCAAACACATTAATCCCTGAAGTAACTTGCTTGAAATCAGTGAACCTAGAGCCCTTGCTTTACATGTTAAGGGGTTTTGTATATTTTTGATTGGTTTAAAACCATATAAAGGTGGACTCAATTAAGCAAGTTCCACTTTCTAAAATCCAGCTTATCCGTTCATTGCTGCACAGATCCTCAGAGGGGTTTATTAGTTGTCAGCTGCTGCTGGCCCCCAAAGTTCATTTCTGTTTGTGCAATTGGCAAATGGTTACCTTTCGGTGATCAAGTAGTTTTTGCCAGCTAATTGGTACATAGGCTGTCATCACCATGAGCTTCTCCTGAGTGCTCCAGGGCAGAATAAAATACAAGTACTGTGGAATTTAATTATTTTTTAAAGAGGTGTTTGAATAGAGAAACTGTACAAAACCAGCAGTAGTTACCAATAGGTAAATGTGACTACCCTTAAGGATTCTCTAACATCCTAGAGGAACACAGGGTTTTACCAGTCCCTTACCCCACCTGTAGATTTTCCTGGTGGAGCTCAGCTGTCTAAATAACTCCTCCGTACTTATCATGTTTGTTATTTCAATGTACATTCATTCTTATCAAACTGTTCCCAGTCCCAGGAGCAAGAGCGGGTGAGCAGCTAGTTAAATGAGTGGATATTTATTCCTCAAGTGGTGTTGAAAGGGTGAGTAAACATGTCTTGTTCTGGAGAAGACGGCAAGCATTCAGGCTGAATAGCAGCTCTCTCTTTCATATCCTGCTCACTATGGAGTATTTTCCTACTGGGTAAAAGGCTGAATGGAGAATTGAGAAGTAGAAAAAGAATTGAACAGCACAGAGGAATAAAAAAGCAATGCAGTGAGGGAAACTGGACCCAGTGAATCGTAAAATTTCCCAGCTTTGACAGAGTCAGGATTTCAGCCCCAGTGACTTTTTCTGCAAATGAATAAAATCAGCAGCCCTATCTCAGTCCAATCCTGTGAGCTGAGAGTATCAGCTTTACCAGCTGCTTCAGCAGCAGCTTTATCCCCCTCATTCACCATGAGGAGGGGGCGTGCTTTTTAAGGTGCTTTGTTTACTTTGTAGCCAAGAACACAGACTGAAAGAAATGGCACTCTGAAAGCACAGGGCTCTCTGGAGAGGGTAGGCTAAAGAATAAGGAATGGACGAGAGGGTGAGGAAAACTCGGCACTCTTGAAAACTTCTTGAATCTGAAGTTGAGTGCCTAAAATGCCTAATTCTTTCTGGAAAGATCTTTCTTGATCTAGTAATTTTGGTTTCCCAGGAGAGCTAAAATATTGCTAAGAATATTGTAAAACTTCTAACGATGCCCAATTTTGTTCTGCGATTCCAGCAAGTTATCTTGGCTCAATGAAGAGGCACAACCATTAGATAATGTCAAGTCTCCCCATCTTCTTGGTGTATCTTTGGGTATTCTGGCAAGAGGCCTAGCAGAGTAGTTCTCTCAGTGCAGGTTTAGGCTTAGGATGCAAATGTTCCAAGTTGTCTGAAAGATGGTGCCTTTGTGAGAAAAGTTACAAATCTAGTGTAAATACTCCCAATCCCAGTTAACCAAATTAAAGCTTATAGGTTTTACAGGACACTTTAGGATTCTTTAGAAAACTATTATATATAGGCCAAAAAGAACAGATGCTGGACGTGCTCAGGTAGCGTGCAGCTGGAGTCCTCTGCTTTAGAAAGGTGGGGAGAGACGCAGTTAGCAAAAGACTTCAGACACTGCTAGCAATGAAATATCACACAGCCTCCAGCTTTTGCAGAAACATCCGCATTCAGCTGTTGCACTGTGATGACACTGTGACGCTCCAAAGATGCAACACCAGGCTGTGGCCATGCTCAGCTGAGCTTTCTGATGTTCTGCAATTGTTCCTTTGGTTTGTAGGAAATGGCGGAGGAGGAAGACTGCTTGATTCTGGCAAAGGGTGACTTTGGAAGTAAAGCTCTCTCCCTCTCTAATTGTTCAGCTGGAGTGCTCAGATCTTTCCTTTTCATCCCTCCAGAGAGAAAAAGAGGGTTATTCGATGGTCCCAATGGCTTCACACAGTCTTGCACACTTGAGGCAGTAAGCCAATACCCCTTAGCGCAATGCTCCAGGAGCTAGGTGCCTATTATAGGCTGTAATTCCTGGCCCTGCCTGGTTTCAAGAGAGCACGGATTTTATCTGTACTAGCTATATACTGACCTGCTGACTGCATCAGCCTATTATTTTTATCAGACTTAAAAATTTATCATGTACCAGTCAAGTGCCTGGCTGGTGCAAATTATGAGGTTTTTTTCTCATGATGTCATTCATGCGGAGAATCCTATTGAGAGCAGCATAATTCTTACATACCTTTGTGAATCCAGCTCCCAGTTGTCCTTTGTGATTGTAGTTATGGTAAATTCAGTGCAGCTTTTTTCACTGGGTTGTGTGCGAAAAGCAGCCATTTAAGGCCTGTCTGCCAAAGGGAGGCTGGCAGCCTAGGACCATGCAGAAGGTGCCCCTTTGCTCCATAACTATATCTGTCCTCAAATAAAAGTTAAAATATGGTGAGAGACGCAAAACTTAGGGAGAACTATGTGTGTATCCACAATATCTCTTAGAAGAGAAGATACCATATATTCTTTAAGATGTATCCCCTAAGCGAGCCTGGAAAATTATTAGCTTGGAGAGTTAACAGTGAACAAATTGTTCGGTATCACTTCAAGACATGCTGACTGCGTTTCTCAGCACCAAGGTGTTGGAGGCTTGCAGATAGCCTGTTTTCAGCTGTACACAGCTGCTGAATTCCCCTGTCAATGTAGAGTTTTGTAACGTTATTTATCCCAGGTCTCCAGGTAGTTGGGATTAGCTCACCTGTGTAGTTGGTGATGCTCCGGTCATTGTGTTTAGGTGGACTGAAAAAGCTGGAAATTACCCTCATGTCATGCAGTGACTCATTCCTCCTATGCTTTGCTGTGTGCTTTCCCTGATGCAATGAAGATCCGGTTTTGGTGGTCTGTCCTCAAAACCTCATCTAAACCTACATCTAAAGTTTGACCAGCAGTGGCTCAAGGAAAAGATATTTCTCCCCAATGGGTCAGAGTCTCTTGAGAAGCCTTTAACCCAGTAATCTGCCTCTCTCATTTTTTGCTTCCCAATCTGAATAATGGATGACTTTGGACAATGCAATGACCAAGGAACTGAACAGAATATGAAGAGTGAGTGGTTCAGTCTAAAACGAAACAGTTGGAGTGTAAATATTTTTTCAAGGTTTTATGCCACAGTTGGACATGAAATGAAGAAATGGCTCTTCACCTCCATCAATTCCAGACAAGGAAGTTTTAAACAGCCTTGTTAGCTTGCATTGTGGCCAAACATGGTTGGCCTGTACAAATCCTACCAATGGGAAGGGCTTTTCTTCTTTTATGTATACAGCTGGTCCGGTTTGAACCAAAGTCTAGAAAGCTGAGGAATCCTCATGCCAAATACGCATTTTGTATTCAATATCCTACTGAGACATTTCATGAGGGTTTTCAGTGAAGGACTGAATGCATTCTCTCTTAAGAGTCCAAAGTAATCTTTCCTCCAGAGAGGAAGTCCTAAGAAGAATTTCCTGTTCTCTTTGAGGGATGCAGTTTTGTACTTCCTTGGGAAAAAAGTCACTTGATCATGACCTGGACAACTACTATCCACCACCTGGTCTTCATGGTTTGATCAATACATTATGAGGGGTAATTTTCACAACATTTAGTTCTCCCTAATAATAATTATTTATCTATTAGACACTCAAGTTTGGTGTGGAAATGGCATTGATAATATTGCTCAAAAAAGCCATCTCATCACTGGCTAAAAGTCAAGCATCCATAACTGTATTATTAGATCTGTTTGGTGCTTTCATTGCTCATGGGATTTGGCTGACTTGTAAGCAGACTCTTGCAATATCAGGTGCATTGATTTTTTTTTTTTTTTTTGTAGCTCTGAGATTTTCTTTCAGCTAAGAAGGCTATGGTGGTTGTGGGCAGTTGCAGTTGTCCTGCTGTCTTAGCACAGAGCGTGGGTATGTGTTTGATTGGAGGTTGCTAGAATGGTAGTTGAGGTATAGAAAGTGATAATTTCAATGTTGAGTTGATATTCCTCTCTCACTGAGCTAATGTAAAGAATGCTACAGACAAATTCTGGCAGAATGATATGGATGAAAGGCAAAAGAGTATGGAACTAAAAATGATAGTTTGGGAAAGTTATCAAAGAAAATTGAAGAACATTGTGAATTCTACTATGGTTTTGCTCCATTTGGCTAGCCATCTTAGATTAGTAAGATCCAGGTTAGAACAGACTGTATTTTGGCTGTTTAGAAAATGTTAGTGCATGTGGATTCATTGTTATGTTAGAAAGTGTCTGTCCTTTCTCTGCATTACTGTTGCAAGTCACTATTAATCAGGCATGACAGTAGATAATATTTTTTGGTGTGCTTCAGCTGGAATTTTTTAAATACAATTCCTTTTAAATACTTTAGGATCACCAATTTTTGAATGCTCCTGTCACACAGATAAATCTAATCATATATATTTTTCTTTTATCTAAATATTAATGCATGATGATTGTCTCCTGGAAGTCAAATTAAAATGTATCAGACCAATGCTGAGTGCCTTTGACAACCAAAATTAAATAGTGAATATAGGAACTGGGAAATACAGACCAGAAGAATATACACATTTTAATGCCCATATTCAACATTTTTCTGATGCACCAGCATATCTGTGTATTGAAATTTGTATTCGCAAAATGCCATAGCAATGCTAACTGTAAAGTGATTTTGCCAAAATCCTGAGTCAGTTGTATATTGAAGCACCTTTAAAATATCATGTGTAGTAAGCAGGAAGCAACAGGTAGCGAACCTACACAAGTCCTATCTTAAAACCGCTAGTATCAGTCCCGTGCATAATGATACCCAAAGGCAGCGTGCCAGAAGTGTTACTTTAAAGATTAATGACATTGCTTTGCAAACTGACTGTATTTCTCTGCGAGATCTCCCTGGAAGATAGCGTAAAAAAAAAAACAGTAAAAGCTGCCAGGCAACCTCAGTGAGTTCTCAACAGGGTGCTGCTGAAATCCTGTCTCACTTGAACAACTTTTTGCCTTTCACCTTCTTAAAAAGCCTTCTCATCTGAGTATCAAAAATCAACAGATTGACAGATTGGACTCTAGGCCTTCTCCCTGTATTAGAAGCGTTGGAAGTGGAAAGCGGTTAAATTGCATCTAAGTGACAATTTAACATGGCTTATGCTGACTACGTATGGTAGAAACTACAACTCCCTGAAAACTGGAACCCACAAACAGTCTTTTGATGAGCGATGTGTAAGAGTGCCTTCTGCTTCTTCCCACACAAGATCTGAAGTTTTTTGTTTGCTTGTTTGCTTGGGCTTGTTTGTTTTGTGTTTAGGAAAAGTGTTTACTTTTAAGAAGAGTGAGAAAAAATTGAATAGAATCTCTAACTTTGAGTAGTGTGTCAAGTAATCTCCTGTTCATTACATGCCCTGTAAAAAGGCTTTTAAGGGCTTGCTCCTGCCAGCATTTGTCAAGGAGCTTTTTTGCTCCCAGAGGACAAATCCTGTGATCTGGGGACATCAAAATTCGATTTAGTTTTAATAAAACCAGATTCATTGGTTCTTGAATGCAAGCACTGTACCTTACCAACACTGACTGTAAGCAAGCTTAGAGTGTGTGGCCAAAGAATAGGAACAGCTGCTGAAAACGGATTTTTCTGTGGTCGTTGGCTCTAGCACTGCGACTGTTTGGCGTTTCGTACGTAGACCTTTCCGTTTATTCATCGGGCAGCTGCTCGGCTCGGTGGCCACCGCTGGAGGAAATAAACCCCCCTGAGCTCGGGGAGGCTGAACCCGACGCACCCCCGAGCCAAGGCCTCCTCAGGCTGCCAAGCGGGCGGGAGCTGGGCAAGCTGCCCCGGGGCAGCCCGCGTCCCACGGGGTGATGCAGAGTGCGGAGGCGCCGGGGCTCGGTGGCTGGGGGGTCCTCGGGGCGCTGCCGTTTCCTAGTGGCGTGGCTGCCCCCGCCGCGGCAGGGGACCAAGCCTGCGGGAGCGCAGCTGC
>JAVJGI010000062.1:4584970-4616492 GCA_035590275.1 Ibycter americanus
GCGTGGAGGCCGGTGTCCTCCTCGGCGGGGCCCGCCGGCCGCCGCGGCCGCCCGCAGAGGCTCTTGCGGATCTTCTTGAGGCCCAGGTGGGCGATTTCTAGGAGGTTGAGGAGCAGGGAGACCGCGGCGATGCTGTTCATGAAGACCATAAAGATGGTCTTCTCTGTGGGTCGGGACACAAAACAATCCACCGTGTTAGGGCAGGGGGGCCGCGTGCATTTGTAAAGGGGGGACATGTGAAAGCCGTATAAAAGATACTGACCTATCATAAAGCCCACCTCGACCACCGACCGGGTCAGGATATGTAGGATATAGGTGCGCAGCAGGGATCCCCTCAGGGGCGCCTTGTGCACTTTCTTTTGCTCCTCCAGCTTACGCAGTTCCCTCTCCACTCTCCTGTGTTCCTCGGACGTGGGCTCCAGGTCTTCCAGCTGAGCCCGCAGGTGGGCTTTCCTCCTCTGTCGCTCTTTCTCGAGAGCCCGTAACCTGTAGAGCGCATGGCCCATGTAAACGAGCGACGGAGAAGAGACGAAGATGATCTGCAGTACCCAGTATCTGATCAAGGAGATGGGGAAGGCTTTGTCGTAACAGATGTTGCTGCAGCCAGGTTGCTCTGTGTTGCAGATGAACTCGGACTGCTCGTCGTCCCACACGTCTTCGGCAGCCACCCCCAGCACCAGCATCCGGAATATGAACAGGATTGTGAGCCAGATCTTGCCGACTATGGTGGAGTGGATGTGCACTTCTTCAAGGATGCTGCCTAACAGGTTCCAGTCCCCCATGGCCAAAAGTTCATACCTGAAATACAAAAACCAATGTTAATTTAATACAATACTGGATTTCTTTTGGAAACGGCCCTCTTAGTATGTTTTTTTTAAGTAATGATCTCTCATATACATTCTTCTGAGCAAGAGAGCTCTTAGAAGTTCGTCGTTATTTTCGACTTAATGGGCCTTTAAATGAATGCAGAATTCATGAGTACTGGTGAAAGATGCAAATACGAAATTATTTTAAGCTTAAGAGAGATTCATTTCAGCTCTAAGCGACAGCACTTCTTAACTGCCTGCAGTTTTACACTGTTTTCTTCCCACTAGGAAAGAAGATAATTTTTTCCCACTTTGCAAATCCTTTGCCACCTATAGTTTAATTCTACACCCACTCCATTCCACTGTCTATGGCTTTGCCACAGTTTTGCCATAACATATAATGCTCATGGCTGTCATTTGTTCGATAAAGTCTTGAGAAGCATCCTATAACTGTGACAGAAAAATGTTTCATTTTGTACCCCAAGGTAGTAGCATTATTATTGCCGTCGTCCAATATTTTCCCATCTACCAGGGCAACAATTCACAAGTTTCTCACTCAGATTCCTAAAACTACAAATACGTGGTTTATTTACACATAGCTGTGCATGTGTAAATACTCTCAGTGCTAGGATAACGTTAATAAACTAAGACTGCATCTAGGATTAAAATCTTTCATTTTATGCATTTAAAGTCTTACTGAATCACCAAGACTTTGTCTTAATTATAAATTTCTACATATGAGATAAATAAAACAGGGACTACACAATGGAGTGATGTGCAGGTTTTTAGCCGTGAGTGTGAGATGATCTTTCTAACTACCTCTTTCCCAGAATGTCTTTGATTCACCAGCAAATTGATGTATGCTCTGCTGCCAGATGCTTGGTTTCCTAGCCACTTCTCTGGAAACTATTCAGGAGCTTCGGGTAACGTGGGGAACTGAAACATAAGGTATTTGTCTGTTGATTTGTGAGTGCACCACATGTTCAGTGTTGTGTCCCTGGAATTTTCTCTGCTAATGTGGTAATAAAATATTGAAAGCCACTGGGATCACATCTACCTTAGGGTTTGCACTTGAATTTTTTTATGCTACTGTACTTTCAAAGCTTCCCAAATTCCACTAAACCATAACCTTTAGGAAAGTGCAATTCCTAAGCATTTCTGAGAGTGGCTGGTTACAGTACCCAAAATTGTAACACAATTGTAATTGATAGCACAGCAGGGTGATATCACCATCATCAATATAGCTTGGTTATGGTTCATGATATGATCCCATGTAATACAGTTCTGCTTGGAGGCTATACTTATCCACACTGCAAGTAAAGATTTTCTGTTGTAACCAAGAATGTAGTCATTCTCTACATAGGCATTCTACAGACTTTATTATTACATTTCTGGGATTTGGGGAGTTTTCTGCAAATTTGAATTTTCACAATGAACTTCCCCTTTGACACAGGGAACTGGCTGAGGAAACCTAGCTAGTCCAGCAATTTCTTCAGTGCTGTGATGCACCTGGAATATCTTCTTTCCCTGCTCCTTCTCTCCCTTGTATATCAATGAAATAAGATACATGGAAAAAACTCGGCAAGAATTATTGTAGTCCATTTTCCTCATCTTTAACAAACAACGGCAGATCTTTCTTCTGACTTCGTATGGATTTTATTCAGAGCAGATATCAAATCGTTGCAATGTTGTAGGTTGGATGGGTGTAAAGATGTTCATGGCACTTAGGGGCATGCTTTAGTCATGGGCTTGGCTGTGTTAGGTTTACAGCTGGACTCAATGATCTTAAAGGTCATTTCCAACCTAAATGATTCTTTGATTCTATGTTGAAATATTTGCTGGAAAATGTTACATTTCAAGCTAACCATGTTGAATCTGTTTTTCCAGGCTTGGAAGTGCTGATACAGAATAGTTCACCGTCTGTAAAGCGAGAAGTAGAGGTTTACACAGAGCAAGCTCCCAAACCCAGAGTACTCAAGAAGCCAAGCAGAAGTGGGTGACACTTGCTGGCTGCTCTGTGCCACTTCCCCTGAAAGGTGACTGAATGGCATTAACACAACAGTCAAGCAAAGGAGCTTTGGGTATATTTTGAGTAAATGGCTGATCCCTCACTGAAATTGATAGACTCCACACACAAAAAAAAAAAAAAACAAAAAAAACCAAACCATCCAAAACCCCAACAAAACAAAATGAAGTGAGATGCTAAAATGTAAATGCAGGAAAAAAAGGGAAGGGAGACATATTTTAATCCCAAAGATGAAATGCTGGCATTCCTCTAGCAGTAGGAATTACCATTGCCCGTTTTGGAACAGAAAGTGAATGTAACCATTCAGGGTAAGAGAGGACAAGAAGAGGAGTACAAACATATCACTGGCACTACAGATGTTTGTTTCTTAGGTTGCTTCTACCAGTATTTAAACAATTCTATCCTCACCTTTCCTTTATAGCAGCCAACAGAGGAGAGTAATCGTAGGAGTGATCTAATTCACTCTCTAAATGAGCTTATTATACCAAGACATTTTCGCTCAAGTCTGCACTGGTAGAACCACAGTATAAATATTGACATGGTAATGTTGTGTATAAAGAAGTTAATCTAGAGTCACAAAAGCCAGAGTTTCTAAGAAATCAGCCAAAACTACTTTACAACCTTGTCATAGCAATGTGCTTCCAACTTTTCCATCTTTCCATTCCCTCGTCTTATTTGAGTTCTATGTAATAGAGTATTTCAGTTTACTGTAGGAGAGTAATCTCAAATATCAATGATATCCTTATTTCCAGTCTGCTGATAGACTAGAAATTCTAGTATTCTGGTATACTAGCCTAGTATACTAAAAAGATACCATTTTTAGTATAGATAATACATACCTGAGATATTTCTCATTATACCATCTGACTATCTTTGTGTCTGTCCAAATATGTTTAAATGGTTATTTAAAACAATAAAAACTCATGCATGTAATCAGTTAGAACCAGATGGAAACCCACCATTTCTCCTGGAAGAAGTTTATTTCTCGGTTTTGCTACTTCTCTATTTTAAAGTTCATTTGATCATTTGCCACTCTTCAAATCACTCCTGCATTAAATTTATGCCAGGTTTTCATCAGCTGTGATTTGAAAAAGCAGAGTTAAATCTTAAATTTCTTGTCAGAAAAAGTTAAATGCTAAGATGCAAATACTCCTGGGTTTAATTCTCATTGCTTCGAGTCTGACAGGGACCTCCCTGCTCTGTACTGCCCTAGGAAGAATTATTTTTCTGCCGCTTACCTTAGGAGAAAGCCCTTGGTTAGTCTATCTTAATGCATTGCAGAAGGAGCACGCAGCGCTGCCGATTGCTACAGCTCAGAGACCTTCCTTCGACAGCGCTAGGACATCTTTTTATTTTTTCAAGAGCCAAAGCATAGACGTGGTATGCAGAGCGGACTTCTCGGTTCTTTGTAGCTGGATGCCAAGATCACTCAGTCTAAACTATCTGTGCGAGGTTTAAAAATCATCAGATGATAGGATGGTGCCGCTAGCCAAAATTATCGTGCAATTATTTTAGTCAGTGGCATCTAACAAAGCCATTCCCTCAAGGCTCAATCTGTACAGCAATAGTTTGCGATGTCCCTATGCCTTGTTTTAGTCGGTTCTTCAAGCATTATGCCTCCACCCAGCTTTGAAATGAAATTTTTTTGGTAAAATGTCTAAATAGGCAGCCTTTACAGTACAATAGAGTCTTACATTTTCTTTACATTCCATTAGTTTTGCTTTGAATCAATGGGCAAGGATCGATCGGTCATGTCCGATTTCATACTCTGTTGCCTGGTGAGTTAATTTAGGATGTGTTAGACTGAGTCTTTGGAAATGGAGGCCACAGGGACCGAGACTCAAGTCTTCAGTTAGAAACACAGGCTTTTGGCACGGTAACCCTTCTTCAGCTCGGTTAAAGTGCCATCTCCAAGCCCATTCAGAATCAGAGACAAGGTTTAAAAAAGGAAGGTGAGTTGCCAAAATGGGGTTTTGTGAGAAATCTGGGCCAACAGAGCTGAGATTCTGATACTAAGAGCTTCTGCTGCCTCGGCCTAAATTTTATGGAAATCCCAGATATCGATTTTTTTCTCTCTTGCTCCAGAATTTCTGTTCCTTTTCTTTCGTCCTCTAAGAGGTGTGACTGATTTCCACTTCAGTCTCTTCTCACTAAAGGTATTCCCACTAACTGGTGGCCAGTTCTGAAAAGACACGAGCCCCACCTCTTCTTTGGGATTATATATCTCAAATGTACGTACCAGTGCACCCTTCTGTCTTGCACAAGCTGTACTTGCGTCCCTTACAGTTCTGCTTAACTATGCCTTCAGAGCCTTGCCCTGCAGCAGATGAGGTGGTCACAGCATCTTTCCTCTAGCCTCAGTCTAATGCAGCAGATATATGGTTTATGCATATGTTACCCTTGCTTTAGGGGCGGCAGCACTACAATTCCTACTCCTGAGAGATATGTTAATATTCATCCAAACCACCCAGACTTCCACAGACCTTTCTCATCCATATGCTCTCACACTCTCTCAAGCCCACGTACGCTGGCATTTTATTTTCACGCCTCTTCTTTCCAACTTCGGTCACAAAGTCCCTAAGGCTTTACCTTGCTGCTACAGTTGTCTCAGAGCTTCAGCTCAGGCCTGGGTGCCCGGTGCTGCCTCACCAGAAGGTGGTGTTGACCCAACACCTCCAGCAGCTTCCACAGCTCCCGGGTGTTTCTCAGGAGCACCCTCTTGTCCTGGTTTCAGCTGGGATAGAGTTAATTTTCTTGTTAGTAGCTGGTGCTGCAGTGCCGTGTTTTGGATTTGGTGTGAGAATAACCTTGATAGCACACTGATGGGTTCAGTTGTTGCTGGGTCATGTTTATACTAAGTCAAGGACTTTCCAGTTTCTCAGGCCCTGCCAACAGAGGGGGGCTGGAGGGGCACGGGAAACTGCGAGGGGACACAGCCGGGACAGCTGACCTGAACTAGCCAAAGGGATGTTCCACGACACAGAACATCATGCCGAGTGTATAAGCCGGGGCAAGCTGGCCAGGGCCTGGCGGTCACTGCTGGGGGACCGGCTGGGCATCGGTCAGCAGGTGGTGAGCAATTGTGTCATGCATCGCTTGCTTTCTTTACTCCCTTTCCTTTGGATTTCATTCCTTTCCTTCTCCCTCCTTCTCATTATAATTGTTATAATTATAAATATTATTATTTTATTTCATTTCAATTATTAAATTGTTCTTGTCTCAATCCGCAAGTTTCACATTCCTTCCTGATTCTCCTCCCCATCCCTCTGGGGGAGGTGGTGAGCAGGCAGCTGCGTGGTACTTAGTTACCGGCTGGGGTTAAACCACGACACCTCTTCAGCTGTGCTCGCTGTGAAATCTTAAGAACTGAGCAAGAGCTGCAGCACCTGTGATTTACTCATCCTGCTGGGAGAACGTGCTTTGTCGCTTACTGCAGAAGCAGCTTGCTCTTGGCCCAGCACATTTCTGTCCCACCTCTTCTCCCCCTCAGCAGGTCACAGCGCCAGAACCACAGGCTCTCTACCTCAGTCTGCCCTCAGAGTAACTTGGTTTAAGGTTTTGGTTTTCTCAGGGGACAGTGGACGTGACAGTAGGTTGGTTAGGGACAATTCGCTGTGTTTCTGCTTTAGCAGCAGAATAATCAGTGTTGCTAAAGGACTGCTCATGCAAACATATTAATGGATGATACAATTAATTGTACGTGGGAGGGAAGCAGGGTTGGGGCACTGGGGCGGTGGCAGGGATCGGGACGAAGAACAGGAGTGCAGTGTAGTCCTTTGCATTTGGAGATGCACAAGAATCTGGGGGGGTTGAGGACACTTCCTTACTACAAGCACCTGCCATAATCAGCTTACAGTGTGAACGCTAACAGGCAGTGTGGCGAGGGGAGTGGAATATCCTGGAGATCAGAGATGGAACCTTGGCCAGTGACACACGAGACAGGTAACTGAGCAGTGGCACAGCGTGAACCAGCACAACTTCATGCCTGACCTTCCTGGACCAGAAGCAACCTCCCTGCTGGGAAGCAGAGGGCCCACGGTGCTGGGGCAAGGGTTGGAGACAACCAAGTAGGGCAAAAGCTCTAGTCTTGCTGGTTCTTCATTAAACCCCAGTATCCAAATCCAGGATGGGGTGTTTACGATGTCTGGGCTGTGACAGCACATAAATCGTAAGTGGCAGCTATTACAAAATAAGTTCTTAAAATATTAGGTCCAAATACACTTTTTAGAGCATTGCAGCTTTTGATCTTGCCAGGGATTCACACATTTGAAACCCAGGAAAGGATATATGTGGGAACTAATGGTAATCTTCTTATAACACAGACCGTAGCATTTCCTTGTACTAGTGTATTACCATTCTGATATTCAAACCAGCTAACGTTACAGGGTCAAAACCACTTCAAAGAGCGCATGCTTTCTGCCGTCTCACCAAACCCACCATAAAACTCCGAAGCCAATGCATGTGGAACAGTGAGCTGGACAACAGGCTGCAGCCGAAGCAGTTCAGGTATAGGCATACTGAAATGCCAGGATGAGACTGTAGAATTTTACCACCTTTAGCCAAAAACACTCCATGCACAGTGTAACTGGACTGGCTAGAAACCCCTTTGTTTATTAAAAAAGTCACCTCACTTGAACATGCAGATTTTTCCATTTTACTACAGATGAACATTACCGGTACTAGACTAGCTGCACAGTTTTGGACTGCGCTAATTATCAAAGATCCACACTAATTAGTTTAATAATATGGACAACTATGTTCAAGTTCACAGATTCAAACCATTGGCCTCTTCAGTTTAACAAGGTCTGTGCAACTTACTTTCTGTTCAAGTATTTCTCTGTTCATTTTATTCCCCGTATTATCTCTTGTGACTCAGATGGGGTTGCTTTTGGTGGCACAGCACAGTACTTTCAGACTCTGATGGGAGAGGATGTGCCAGCCACCACTGAAACTTTATTCATCTTTCCTATCAAAGCCAATTTTGCTTCTGAAACGCCTCTTGACTGATTTCATACATTCTACTAAGAAATTCTTAAACCTGTTCCATGGCATGCTTTGTTACTGCTGCCTCCCTTCATGAAGACAAATTGCTAAAGATTATTCTGCAGCTGGTTTTAGAGTGAAGACAATTAGAGGAAAGATCTAATGGAAATAGTTATGGGTTCCTATATTGACACCTAAGAGCAATGCCTTCAGTCCAGTCAGCAACTGTATGTAGACAGCTGGCGCCTTAGAGAAAATCCCTCAAGATTCAATACCCGATGCTCTATGATTTCACTGTTATGCACATCTCCATAAATCCTGCTCTCTGAATGTCCACTTTGGAAAATTTTCCAATACTCACATCCATTGAGAGTTTTTAAACTGAATCCTGTAAAAATATGTGTAGGATAGAAGCAGACCTATCCTTTGATAGCAAACTGGAGCAAGACTCTCAAAGAGCTGCCATCCAGACTCTTCCAATGAAAAGCCTTGGATGAAATAAGGTCTTTCTCCTTTGTAATGTTCCACTCAACACTAACCCAATGCTTCTAGAAAAAAGAGGAAAGTTGTAGGTTCTAATTCATAAAGGTTTAATGGTTTTACGTAGCTTGTGAAATTGTACAATTTCTGATCCAGTCACACCCACTAAGAAACAAGTAAGTAGTATGTATTCAGAGCAGTAATTGCATCAGAGCAGCAGCTTATTACTTCCATGTTTATTGGCCAGAACATCAACATAACTACTCATTTATACAAACTAACATAAGTAAATTTTAATGCTGCTTCACAGCATTTCTGCTTGTCGAACCATTAGCCAACAGTTCTAGAAAATATTTTCATTTACCTGAGGTTTCACAAGTAAGACTGTAATTTACATACAGCACATTTTGCATATACGTATCAAAATTCTTGTTGGAGAAATAAATTACAAACAATGGTACAAAACCACTCCAAGCCACCCTTTGTTCAACAAGAACATGTGTGTGTGAATTTTACAGTTTTATTTTTTGCATTACTCTTACAGTAAGCAAACTATTCAGTTTATACAAAATAAACTTGGAGTTTTATATAGTTAAAAAAATCATCTTTGGCTAAACAAAGGTCTCTCTATTTTTGTACATATATTTATATACATATATACACACATCAGATATTTTACATGACCATGTAGGAACCTGTACACATACTTACAATAGACAGAACATTAAAAAAAGTTAAGTAATTTACAAAAAAGGAATCCAAGTCAGAACCAAAACAGTCAAAGCCCGCTCCCCCAACCTGTACAGATAAGAAAGTAAATAAACACACACAAGGAATAAACAACTTTGTAATAAAATACTGCCTGCTATTTTGAGACAGAGAGGAAGCACTTAAGTGGAGAGAAGCTACTTCCCTCAGTGCCTTCAGTACTGTGCACATTTTGATCTCTAAGGATATGGTTAAAATAGTACTCTTAGTAGAGTCTGGGTTTTTTCACAAATATGAACGCTACTCTGCAAACTGACTATTCTGAAAACTGACTCAGTTAGATTTAAATCTCCAAGAAGTAAACAATTGTCACAAATATTTGTTAAGAACAAGCATAAGCAGGTATACCAATCCCCCACTGAAATCACTAGGCGCTGCCAGCATAGCATGGAAAATGACACTCGATCATCAAAAGCAAACATTTCAGAAGCAAGCACATAAGGTGGAAGACTGCCAGAACTGACATCATCACCTACTCAAGTCATTTCTTGTAACAGTTTCCAGAGCACTGTCTAAAACGAGGACGATGCACTGTTTGGCAGCATGGCAATCCATTCTGTAGGTCACACCTACAATACTCTAAAGGTGTCAGTGGTAACACCACTGACAAATTATCTGATGGTTTATTAGAATGAGGAGTCTGTCCCATTAGTTGGAGAGGGAGCAAAAAACCATTATGCTGAAACTGAAGAAGCAGTCATTGGATTCTGGAAAAAAGCCAATTTAATCCAAGTTGAAAGGCAATGCACTTAGGTGGGGCTCTTAAATGAAGTCTAACTAAACTCAGCAGATGTTCTGGCTGAACAAGGAGCACAGCAATTCTGATCCTCAAAAAAGAATAAAACCTCAAACATCAATGAATTCATAATACAAAAAATTGTGCAACTTCCAGGTATGTTTATTAGGGGAGGAGGGGGGAAAAAAGCTTTGCAGAAATTTGGGATAAAGAAGTAATATATATGAGGGTGTGTGTGCGTATACATATACATACATACACACTTTCAGCATGTACTAGTAAAACTGGAAGCAGTTATAAGAGTTCTTTAAAATAGAGCATAATGAATTTCTAATGTACTAAACAATTTGTAAAGATAGATACAATTGCTGTCAAAACATGCCAAGTTGACAAGCTTCTGCCATTGCCCGTTTTTACAAAAAAGTTTTTCTCCTGGTTAGTAAGTATAAAGTCACATTTTATAAAACTGTAAAGGTCTGTTTCTAGATTAATTTTAAAAAGAAAAATATTTGTCAATTTTTATTTTTTTAGTAAGACAGAATATTCATTATGTTGAAGATCTAAACTAAGTACCTTTCCCAGATGTAATTTGGAGCAGAAAAACATACTAGCCTTTTCCAAAGGAAAAACAAAAAAAACCTGAAAAAAATTCCAACACATTTTTCATGGAAAAAAACCCTCCAACTATTCAAAATTCAATACTGTCTTTTAAAATATCATCACAACTGCAAAATATTTTAAACTACAAGACAATTCTTCGTAAATGAACACTCACTACAGCATTTCACAATTTAAAAGAAACTGAAAAACTGGTCCCTGCATTAATGATTGGCTTCATTCTCTCACAGAGGTTGGGACTCACTTTATTTGACTTCAAAAATTGGAAAGTTAGGGGTTTAGACTAGACAATTGGCTTAAATTTTCTCCATCGTCAATGACGACAGATGGACATCCTAAAAGAGAAATTCATTCATCTGTTGAACACTGGAGTCATTAAGAAATGGCTTAGATAATGTGCTTCAAGCTGAAGACAAACCCTAAACTCGGTGCCAGATTCTCTCCTTGGAATCCACTATGAGCGACTAACAAAGCAGCAAGAACCACCTATTCCTTACCATCAGAATCCGATTACTAGATAAGCAGCTTTTGGAATTGTTGCTATCATTGCCCTGCCTTATTTTAAAAGGAAAAGGTCTAACTTCTTAAAATATGTTTCAAGATAACCAAGATGACATACATGTCATTTTCCAGGATTATCTACCCACTGGATTCCAAAACACTCTTCTTAAAATCATAGTTCGACACCACCATATGCAGTACTTCTGAAAAGTCAAGCAAGAGCCACCATTTTCACTTCACTGTATGCCCTTGTCTTTGCTTATAGATCACATTTAACCAAAGGAGATGTCAGCCCCTTGAAATGATACTTCTCCATTCGTACGTCCCCACTCTTTCCTAGCTAGTTTGTAAAGTTCCCTCTGTGTTATTCTGATAAAGCACTTCAGAGGAAACTGGACAGGGAAGTAATTAACAGTGCATCAGATTACCAAACTTAGTATATTGGACACCTTCCACTAATCCCAGCACATGAACGCATTGGTTGTAGTCCAGTGTTGCTGGTAACAGTTAAACCTCTTAACCATGAAGCAGCTTGGTGGTAAGTTTACTTGCACTTGGATTTCTTGAACAGCTTCATTAACTGCTTGAATCTTTCTGAAACCTAATGGAGGACACAAAAAGACATAACATTAAGGCCCCAGATTTCCATACCTACAAAACCAGACTGATCTGACAGCATAAAGTTTTCTTAAAAAGACCACTGTTTTGTTTTTTATTTGCTTCCAATAAATTTTAGCGGGAGAATTTTAGGAGCATCATTAACAGGTTAACTGGATGTAGGAAGTCTTCCTATACCTTTGACATCTAAAATAGCCTCTAGGTTAATCACAGAGAGCTAGAGTCAACTACTGGTTTAATACAGGTTTCCTTACAAGGAGGGAAAAACTGAAGGTTTCAAAGTCAACTGGACTTGAATTTTGTCAGGTATAACTGTGAGTAAGTCAAATGTAAGGACAAAAGCTTATTTTATACTCCACAGTTTCTTGCTTATTTTCTACCTTCTTGTACAACTGTTGCTTCAGGTATTTATGGCTCACCATAGAGTAATCTGCCTACTAAGGATTTTACAAAACTGGTCTGTAGATGAGAGTCAAACATCTCTTTGTTGAGCATAGCTACAGCTTACATAGCAACCTCCTTCAATAGTAAGCACTTCTTATTGCTATATGCATATTGTATAGCGTATCTACCATCCACCAAGCAGCTAACTGGGAAGAGTGGCATAAATGCACAGATAGCACTATTTTGCCCAACCATCCACCGCAACAGCTTCTAAACCCTGCAAAGACTCTGTAACCATATAACACAACATCCTAAAAGCCAAATCCTGAGTACACAGGATTTCCTAACTTAGTCAAATGGGTGTTTCTCCTTTTTCAGATTTGCAGGATAGAGATTAAGATAGCAATTCAAGATATGTACAAAGTTATCTGTAAACCTCTGGAAATATTCTACACGAACTTGACATCTGTGTCTTTTGAAGTTTTTTAATTAAAAACTGAAAGAAAAAAGGAAGCATTTTTATGAGAAATGTCTTTTCTGCAAAATCCTGGGGTATTTTTTCCCAGCTTTAATTTTAACTCTTTTCTAATTTATTAAAAGTGTGCAAAGGCTTTGGGTCTCTCCAAAATTGCCTGTAAGTACTGATTCAACGACAGAAACAACCCTGTCATCCCTAGCTTATGACTGGACACAGCAGTTTCAATATACCAATCAAACAGGTACTGAAGAATCCCTGGACCATAATATCCCTATCATGTATATTTTTAAAAAGTAATAACTGGGAGAACCTAAGATTCTTTTTTCAAGAACGCCTCAACAAAAGACATGAGGAAAAAAGAATTCCAAATTTTCAGAAGATCTCCAAAGGTTTCTGTTCAACTGCAATCATAAATGTAGCAACATAGCTGTTATCAAATATAAGAATGATAGCACCTACCTGATTTGGGCTTTTGTTCAGCCTAGTGGCTAAGGAACCAAAGGTTTTGCTTGATGGCCCTTTTCTCTGACATTCCAGTAAAATTTCTCGGTCATCATTTCTACAGCAAAAATGCATTTAAAAAATATTACTGCATATATATGTGTAAATGCACACAAACAAACAAAAAAAAATATACACGCATATATAAAATTCTGAGTATTTCCAAACTACGGAACATGAGTTCAAACAGCAGCAATGAACTTATGGAGGATCCTCCTCTCCTAGCACAGAGTAACAGGAGTCAGTACAAACAAGTGGTAGTGGAAATCACGCTGCCCTATTAGGAAGGGTAATATGTATCCATATGAGGATTATTACAATAGAGTTAGCGCAATACCAAAGTAATCAAAAAGAATTTTAAGCTTCTAGAGCAGACGTTTAAACTTCCATTGAAAAGAACTCATAAATTCAACAGGGGCCAGCAGTTCTAGACAGACTTGCCTCATTTTGCACGGCTAAGCAGTAGCTTTCACCTTAGGCCCACTGACTCAAAGATTAAACAGAGATGCCTGACTTCTCTAAGTGGCTTAATACAACAAACACTGAGCACACCTACTGTTCACATGAGAATAAAGGACCAGGAGTCTATTAGGTGTGTCATTGATTTGCTGTTTGTCTCATTAATGAATTTAGGTATATGTAAAATGTATATATACAGTCGTTGTACAGTAGCTACTACATATATTTGGTTGAAACTTGCCATATTCCAATAAATTATATTTCATTTCCTCCATTTCAAAGAAAAATGTAACGACTGGTTATTTAAATAAACTTGGCTTTTTAGGCATAGTTCAAAGATGGACAAAGACTGTGAAACAGAAAACCCAGTCATATTCATCAGCAAAACTGTAACAGTCTCTTCCTATCTCATTGGTTTGCTCATTTAAAAATCATACTAGCTTTCACAGTCTTTTTTTCATGAAGGAGTGCATTTTCTTTTAACATGCTACCTAGAAACTTCCTTTACATCTGAACTGTAGTTCAGAAAAGTCTGTCCTGAAAATTTTAGGAGCCCCTTTATAAGAAATGTTGATTGTATCAAGTTGTAGCAAGAACAGCAAAATCTGCTAACCATAGTAAGGATAAAAATACTCCACAATAATTTTGCACATATTTTCAACACACACAGTCACCTCATTCGTCATCCACATCCTACTAACTGGAATATATCGGCTAAATGCTTGACTAGTACATTTCTGCAGACCGAGCAGCATAGGCCCCAAAACAGAAAACTGTTTGCTCTCATCTCCTCCACAGAGAGAAGGCATCTTTAGCTGCTCCTTTACACAGACACCAATGCTTCCAAGCCTTGCAGGAACACCAAAGACCTCCATCCCCTACCTAGCCTGGCTGGAATTTTTGGATGGGAAAGGAGCAGGGACACAAAAATTACAGACGGTGCAATATAGTAGGTTGTTACCTTAGCATTAAAAACAAAAGCAAAATGTATCCTTTGTTTTGGGAGACTGGGGTAAGTGATGGAATTACTGATGATATATGGAAGCCACTATCTTTAAGGCAAATCTGATTTAACCTACCTAAGAAATTACTAAAAATTGTTCTCTTCCAAAGACTAACAGAATTACATTACATCAGTTCATCCTTTAAATTTGTATTCCTCTGGACAACTGTTATAGAAAAAGGATAAAACAGATTCCAGCACCTTTCAGTGCTACTCTGAGAGAAGACATCAATCTCAGAAAGCCATCCTGCATAGACAGGAAGAAGCTCCTGCTCCACTATTTACAGAAGGATGCAGAGCTACTCAGTAACTTCAGCCATCAGCTAAATATCCTTTTCTTCCCACTTTTCAGTCTATCATGTAGTTTAAAACACCCTAAACCAATCAAACAGATCAAATCAGAAATTACCTCGTCCAGGAAACTACTACTTCTCCTTTCTTTTTAATGATGTTTTTGGCATACAGACTAGGTGATGATGCAGATGATGCTGAAGGAGAAGAATCTTTGTTCTGCTGCAACTCATTCTTCTTACTGGAACATCGTTTGGGTGCTGAATTTACCTCTTCAGACTTCATATCACTTGCATCACTCCCTTCACCTGCTGATTCAGTTTCTAGTCGTTGCCTTTTTGAGTTGGAATTCTCTCTGACAGATTCCTTTTTCCTTTTTTTACTAGTTTTATCATCTATACTTATCTGGCATCCTACATCAGTTTTGGAAGTGGAATTTGTTTCAAAATTACATTCACCTGCTACAGTCTCATTGGAAAACTCTTCTGTTAAGTCTATAAATGCATCAGAGCACTCTCCCAGTTCTTCCTTTTTATTACCGATTTCCAGATTTCCTGCAGAAGTTTCCTGACTCCTGTTATCTGCAGTGGATTTCACTGCACAACATGAAGTTTCACCAACAATATCATCTGTTAAGTCTATGTATGACTCTGAACTGCATCCAGCAGAAGAAGCAGCTTGAGATCTAACACCCATTTCATTTATGTTTTCAGATACTTTCAATTTGTGTGCCTGAGATTTCTCAGAGCCTTCATATGGGATTTCAGTGTCATGGTTCTCTGTGTTTGAAGATTTTCTACAGGGTCCAAGCAACCCAGTAGTTTCTTCCTTTCCAATACTATTATGTGACTCCTTTAGAGGCTGAGGTAAGGCAGGATTTTGTTCTTTTCTGATGCTGACATGAGGCAACCGATCTGTCTTAACCAGATCTGGCTTGACAGTTCCTTGCACAGTGGCTGCTGTGGCAGTCTGACTGTCCCTTTCTTTTTCCCCACTTCTCATTTCTTCTTTTTCAATCTTGGTTGAGGATGCCCGTGCCTCCTTCACTGAAGCCACCTGATCAGATGCTGGTGAGATAGATGGCACTGCACGTCTAATCTTTACAATAAAATGGTCATTGGATTTCTCCATTATTACTGCTTGCATTGGCAGGCTGGGACGACACTGAAAACCGGGAGCAACAGGCCGACTTGTCCATGACGAAGAACAACTTGATTTACTGCTTGAGTTATCAGATTCTAAAGCCAAATGAATGTCTTGTTCAGTGGCATCCTCCTCTTCAAGTAGTGCATCTTCACTGTAATGTGCACTGAGAACACCCTCGGGAGTTGAGCTAGAATTATTCTCAGGTTTTAGGAAGCTGAGGTGAGCATCTGATTTCAAAGGTGATGGAATAGTTAAGGAAACGGCCAAATCTTCAAGAAGGATAGAAGAAACAAATGATTTATTCTTTTGTAAGTTGCATTCATCTTCTTTGCATGAAGCTGCATTTGTAGGAACCTCAAACATACAGCTTTCATCTAGTACATCTGGATCAACAGACATCTGAAGCCGGGATGCTAAAGAGGGAGCTCTTACAGGTGAAACAATAGACCAGTTAATATCCTCTACTGGTCGAGATTCCACACAAGTCTCCTTTGGAACAATCTCTTGCACCAGTTCAGCAGCATTACCTCTGCATTTATGACTGTCTAAAAACTGTTTTTCTGGAGTCCTGAATTCCCACTCATTTCTGTCAATATTGCCACCATTTTTTTCCAAGAGATCAGAACCTTGCAATAAGCTTTTGAAAATTTCACCCATTTGAGCATCACTTACAAGATTGAACGTAAGACTGGATGCTTGTTGTTCTGTAAGAAGCTCATAACTAAGATCAGATTTGTTAGCATCTCTGGAGAGCTGGAATCCTTCCTTTTCGTATTTTACACCCTTAAATGGAGTGAGAGTGCCTTGCAAATTATTCTCTTTAAAGAGGTGCACTTTGGCTTGGGAATTCCTCGTGTTATCAATGGAGTTAAGACACTTTGTAAAGGCAGGTTTTGGTGCATCTGTTTTATTTTTCTCGTGCTGACACTTAGGTTGCTGATAACCCACAATTTGCTTTGAAACGATAAATTCTTCATGCTTTTGAGACCTGGCTTTCAGGGACTTTTTTCTAGATCTTTGCACATCATTTTTATGACCGATCTTGTGTTTTTGCTTTCCTGCTCTTTCAAATTTCCCTTCCTCACTCTCGTTTCGCACATCACATAGCTTTATTATAATTCTCCTTATCTTTTCAAATAAGTAATCAAGCTGTTCATCTACAAATTTCCATAACTGTTTTTTCATATCTGATACTTGTTGTTCAAAAAGACGGTCCACTATTGCATTCTTTTTAACTTGCTTAAGTTTGGACTCTATAATATCACAGATATTCAATTTTACTGTCTCACCTAATGTAGACATCTTGGAAAAGTTCAAGTATTTTATTAATGATGTAAAATTTATGATACCAGATTCTATAATTCTGTGAAAATGTTGAACTGGGAAGTGTACCTTGAACTTCATATAATTTTTCCTCATCTGTTTTCGTATAGCTCTTAGCATCTGCATGATTTCTTGTACATTTGAAGGTTCAACAATAATATGAACTATTTTTTCAAGAGAAGCAATGCTCACAGTTTTATTTTTCTTCATATCCTTCGAAGATCTGAAAGTCTGATTTTTATGCCTCTCTCTGTTCTTCTTTGTACTTACTTTCACAGAAATAAATTTTCCATAATCTTCATTGCAACACACAGTTTTGCTCTTCTGATTCTGCGGACTGCTGGTCAAATTTCGTGTCTCGGGAGAAGCTTTTGGTCTTGACTTCTTTGTGTTTTCAGAGCCTCTTTCTAGTTTAGATTTTTCTTCATCGCTACTTATGATTTCTCCTTCTTCTATTTCATCTGAAGAGATACTCAGCTGGGACTCCACCTCTAAGTGTTCATCAGACATGCTAACTGGCTTCTGATTTTCTTTGTTTACTTCCTTTGACAAATTCTTTGACGGACAGACAACAACCGTACTTTCAGGAATTACATCTATGAAAAGAAAACAATTTGCCAATCACCATAAAGAATGCAATTATAAACAGACATTTTCAGAAAAACCTGGAAGATTCTTTTCTCTAAAGTGACCATTCAGAACTGTTTGAAACTGCCAACGACAACTGAGGAAGTCTGAGCTATACCAAGTTTGGGTGGTTTCCTTCAGCAGCTGCTAGTTTAAAGGATTTTTCTGAGCCCCAAAGGGCAAATAAGACCTCAACGTTTCACTAAAATCATGTGATCTCTCTCACAAATACATCCAATGAAAACAGAAAAATTTAGCAGTTTCCATCAGCTTTGAACTTCTTTCCATTTATTTTAACAAGTTTTCTGAACACTGCACAATTTAAAATTTAACTTCAACATCATTATGGACTAACATCTACACACAATAAGTGGCTTTTCTTTTAACGAAACAAAATGAGAAGAACAAATGACCTATTAACGTCAGGGCTGATATAAAGGTTCTTTGAGTCTTTCAGTAAACTGACTTACCAAACAAACAAGTACTAGGCGCCACACACATGATAAATCTCCTATTTCAGTTTTTTGTGCATTTAAGATTACCAGTACTGTAACTAAGCACAACGGCATAAAAAGCTTTTCTCTTAGAAATTTTGGAGAAAGTCTCCAGTTCAGGTTCCTGAATGACAGAAATGAGGTATGTGAGAGGAAAAGCTAAAGTTCTGCCAAATGTAGTATGCCTTACTCTGCCTCACAGATGTTTATTAAATCTTTTCTATTTTTGAGATATCATCAAATATATATTCAATCATTATTTAAATTCAAACCAAATGCCATTTTGTTAAGAAAAATAAGCAATTACAGTTAGCTACAAAGCAGCATGCTACAAAAGATGAAAAGGCAAGCTCATTTCCATTGTATAAAAATTCCACTGAAGTGTATATGTATCAATTAATGAGATTTGCAGTTAATTTTAAGCTTGCTGGGCACTCTAGTTAATAAAACACTCTTATATTCAATTGCACATAGATTAGACTGCTTATTAACCTCTAACAAATATTTAATCTCATAAAAGATCATATTTAAATTGATCTCCATAAAAAATGAACTTGCAATTAAAACTTTAAAGCAACATTTAAAAAAGTTTACTTTGCAGATTCTGCAGGAGCAAAACCATATTCCATCACTGCTCCATTTCAGTTTTACAAGGATTAATACCTACTCAAACAAATCAACATTTTGACAAACCAAACTGTAAAATGAAAGCGGTCAAAATACAGTGTTAATATATGTACCCCTGTCCTGCAGAACAGTAAAAAGGTGAGTACTGAATTTAAAGACCAAAAGAAACCATTGCCTCCTGTCAATTTAACAGATGCAGAACATTTGACATGCACATCATTAGTCAGATCACCAAGACAACTAGGCATCTAACTTCAGAGCTGAAAATCGCTGCTTTGGAATGTTCTGGACAGGATGGATTGCTCTAATAAGTAACTTGGGCAAACACTACAAAACTATAAAAATACTTTTATTTGATGTTCATCTACTCTGATCCCAAAGCTCTTGTGTCCCCCCAGATATTCCAAAGAATATAAAATACTGTAGGAATGAAATATAAACTGCTAAAGGAATTCACAGTTAAGACAATAGCTGTCTTAAGCACAAGAGACAGAATTCCTGAGCAAAGCACACTAAGACTTGCAAAAAGATAGAAGGATTATGCTCCAAAACATAAGAAAAAGTATTTAAATGCAACTCTATAATTCTTCTTCTAGTAGGAAATCCACAGTTCCAAGAAAACTTTTGAAGAGTTGCAGCAGGATATTACAGAAAGATTTAAATTCACACAAGTAAAAGATCTAAACTTTGGGTCACCTATTTTCTCTTCATGTGAGTACTGTCATCGTATGTTATCTCCCTGACACCATATTGAGGACTTATTAGTCTCTTACTTCATCAATGACAAATCCTAATGTTCCATTTGCTCTACTATCTATTTCTCTTTTTTTGCTCTACTGTTTTCCCCACTGACTTACAATTATGAAGTATATATATGAATTCACAGTGAAATTAATTCAGATGGAGAGCGAAGCCACCTCTTAGCTGACATTCCTAGAAATTAAATCTTAAGATACTCTCTCCAGCTTTCTCACAAATAAATACAATATGATCCTAAGTAACTTTTGCCCCTACAATTTCAGAGAAAAACCTAATGTGAACTACTCAGAACTAAATGCAATCAAGAAACCTATGTGTATTTCTTTTTTAGAAGTTAGTACATAACTCTTATTTCAACCACTTATCTGGCAGGAGTGAGAAACTCCAATTTTTATAGCAGTAATGTTCAACTGGCTACAACGTTGGCTGTACTGTTAAGTGGTTCCAACACAAACAAAAAGGACCACTGAGACTTACACAGCTTAAGAAGAAACAATTTGTATTTTTGAGAAAGCAGTTAAAAGAAGTAATTCCTGCTTTCCACGAATGGACCTTCTAAGCCTTTACGCAGAAAAGAAATTAGAATACACATGTACAATTACCTTTGTTATAACTCTTCACAAGACCTTTGCAGGGACTTTCCATCTTAAGTGCTTTAGCCAAAGGACGCATTGGACTGTTCAGTGGGCTGATTGCCTTCGGAATATACCTCAAGTGATTGAGGTCAATGCTTAGTATTGAGCTGTCATCATCAATAGGAAATGGGTTAGTTTCTCTGTCTTTAGTTCTAGGATACATCTCACCACTAAGAGAAGATGCTGCAGTATGGATTTCAGTTAGGTCTGGCTCCAGATCACAAGCATTCTGGTCAACTAATGTTTCATCCTTCTCAGTTAACATAGTTCTGTCAAGTGACTGAGATGTACTCATATTAATTTCGCAGATACCTTTTTCCTCAGTGGGACACTCAACATTTTCTGCAGCCAAAGGATCATCATCCTTCACTACTTCCATTAAAGAGTCTGGTTTTGTTTCGCTAGTATCATCTGTGACATCACAGGACTCCAGGTCACCAGAACTTTTGGCTTCAGAGTCATCCAGGACAAGGTTTTGAGAGCCACATTGGTCTGCTGAGCTTTCCATGTCAGCAGCTAGCCAGATTTTATCTTCTTTCTTCTCTGCTGCTGACTCTGGAAGGGCTCCCATACTTTCACTGACAGGTTCAGACTGTGCTGCTGCAGGTACATTATCATCCTGCATCACACCCACCATCACAGGCAAGTTTTCACACTCTGCCACACTCCCTGCCACCTCCAGGGGCAAAGATTCAGGGTGATTCAGATCTGTCACTGCTGCTGCTGTAGCTGAGGCTTCCGATTCAACCACATCACAAGCCTCTGCTGTTTCTGACGTTTCAGCCTGCATCTCATCAGGAACAGGTACCTCTGTTGCTCCTGGCAAGGCTTGGGGCTGTATCTGACCCACTTCTACTTCTGGTAAGATTTCTGAGCTCAGTTCATCCACTGCCACTGCTGGCAATGCTTCAGACTGTGCTGGATCTGCTGCTGCAACTTTCATGGCTTCATCTTCAGAACTGACAGGAACAGGCAGTGCTGGTTCCACGTCGCTTTGAGCTGCACTGTCCAGAACTTGTAGTGTTGAATTAGATTGCTCTGTGGGACCACAGTTAACAGGGTGGGCAAAATCTAACAGTTCTGCCTGCAGCATGAGCTCTGCACTTCCCTCATCAGTGGCCTTTTGGGAAGATGTTTTAAGTCCATCTGTTGGAGAGAGACATTGCTTCTTAGCAGGAGAAAGAGTTAAATTTAGCTTTTCCATAAAGCTAAGTTTTAAGTCTTTGCTTTTTGTACCAGTGTGATCATCTTTAGTTTTGGGAACTTTCTGGTCTTTAAAGCTATCTGCTACTCTGGATGTTTCTTCCAGCTTATAGGACTTGCTTCTCTCACTTTTTGTAACATCTGTACCTTTCTTGGATTCTTTTGCAGATTGATGAGAAAATTCTTTTGCAACTTTTCTTTCACTTCTAAAATGTTTACTCTCATCCTGATTCTCTCTTTCTCTTTTCCTTTTCTCTTCAGTTCTGTGTCTTTCTGATTTGGAATGTGCTGTTTCCCATTCATATCTACTATTATTTTCCTTCAAGCGTGCATGTTTATGCTCTCTGCTTTTGGAACTAGAAGGTGAAGTCCTTCCTTCTCGAGAAGTATGATCGTTTGTTCCCCTGTCTCTCCTGCAGTCAATGTCTTTTCCTTTTCTAGACTCTTCCATGCGACATTTACGTGATTCATGAAGACTCTTTGAATGTTCATTCTTTGAGTGTGGACTGCTCCCTCTACCAGATCTCCTTGGTTGCTCTTGTAGCTTTTCATTTGGTTTACTTTTTTGGCCAGCATTTTTTTCATCTTTATCATGTGTTTTAATGTCTTTTTTTAATACATTTTGCAATCTCTCATCAGCAAACAATTCACCTCTTGTTTGAAATCTGTCTTTACCAGTAGTTTGTTTTTCCCAGGAAGAAACACCCCTTTCTACTCTTCTTTCTACACTTGGACTACATTTGAGTTTTAAGCTCTGACTTTTTTGTTGTGACTCATTTTTACTAGCTTTCTCTGAAAGAGTTTTCAGCTTTTGCTGAGGATCTGAGTTCCCTTCTTCACTGTCACCATTGTTTCCGGTGCTCTGATGTACTTCTCTTTTGTATTTGTTGCCATTTCCCCTACTGTACTGTTCGTTACTTTTAATTTCTTTTCTTTCCTTTCTGTTATCCTTGTTGGAACTATGGTCATAGTTTGGCAGATAGGTATGAGTATTGTCAATGCAGAGCTCTTCGGGAGGGTATCTCAGTAAATATGGGGTGTTTCTTTTTTCAGAGCTAGACTTCCCACTGTCTGTATCATGAGATGAGTAACTGTGGTATGTATCTTTCAAACCGTCATTTTTCATTCTGTGCTCCATCTTTACACTGTCACCTGAATCAGGAGGTCTGAATTTGGAATCTTTTGTTTTACACATCTCAGAGCACCTTCCATTAGTTGATCCTGGAAGGTATCTGGTGAAACTACTTCGATGACTGGGAAATTCTGATAGCCTGTTTATAAAAAGAAAAAAGTTAGGCTATTTTTGCATTTACTTAAACATAACTAAAGTCAAATTGCAATGAATCCATAGATCTCTAAAAACTTTTTCATGCTTTCTTTCAGCTTCAGGTTGAAAAAAATCTGGGATAAAAAGAGAAATTTAATAATTTCCATTAACACAGAGCAAGAGAATATAATCTATATACGTGTTTTCGAAATGAAATTCATCTAAAGAAAAAGCAAGATCTGTGGAAAAATACTGTACCGGGTCTAATTAACAATTTCAGTAATTCTGATTAGTATTTCATTGTCCAGTCTAATAAAAAGAGTCTTCCCCTAGAAAAAAGTTGTTCTTTACAGTATTAGTGATTTTTTTAAAATAAAACACAAAGCAATTCAATACTTTACTACTTGGTAAATTGGCAGCCAAAAGAATAGGTAAAATGTGACTCTGCTTACTCTATCCAATAAGCAAATAAGCTACCATGTTTGGAACTTGCTGCAAGCTACAGAACACAAGTAGTAAATTACAATAATCAAGCCTCATCAAGGCCACGTGCTACTGCTGCAAGGTCATAATAAATAGGAAAAAAAAAATTTAAAAGGACACATGTAGCCTGTATGGCCTGAACTTACTCATTACTGACATAACCCAACAAAGTTACCTCACCAGAAAAAAACCCAAACAAAGAACCAAAACAACCCACTTTTCTGCCATATTTAACAAAACATTTCATTAAAATGACATGATTAAAGACAACGGCAACCTTCTTAAATACTCTCCATTATCTAAAAAGAATGATTGTGTCTAATCCATGCAGAGGGAAACAAAAGTAAAAGTCATACCAACAAATGATGGCAGCAAACCACCGAATGTATGGCTTCTTTTTAGAGCCAAGGATGAAGCGGCTGCTACACACAGATATTTGGTTTTAGCCTAGAATTCTATGTTGATTCAGTGTCCAGTTGCAAGGAGTCAATTCATGTGTAAAATAAATCTGTATTTATCTCCAATACAAAATGGGATTAGTTTTGCTTTATAAAATCAAACACTTCCTATGGGCCAATACAGTAAATTTAAGTATGTAATGATCAGCTTATACAACTGGCTCTACTCCAAAAATGTGACACTGATGTGAACGCTGAACTAAAACAAGGCAGCAGCTGTTGTAATCCAAAACCCCTTCCTATATTTCTGTTTAACTTTGAACTATACTGCTAAGTTTTTGCCATGCTTTAGGCTGGCTATTAAATCTGCATACATATGCGATAAATGTAATTGTATTCACGTGGGGGTTTTGTTTTGATTATTTTTTTTTGAGATAAGCACTAACAAGTCCCCTTAAAGATATTATCTTTGAAGTAGTCTTTACAGATAGGTAGATGGCTTAAGATGAGCTAATTTACTGCAGACCATGTAGCAGACAAGGCATGCTTCTAATACCTCAAAGTGCCACTTTTCCCACAATTTTCCACGATGTATGCCCCAAAAATACCTAGATCAAATACCTTGTTCATAAATTTTTATCACCATCAGAAGGTATTGCAACAGAGTTTGTAAACTCTTTAATGAGGTCGAGTATTCAAAACAACCAAAATATTTTTCAAACAATTCAATTTAAAACCGAGAATACTACACTCAAAGGTGTGAAAATGATAGCTGTCGTGTCAAAGCCAATCAACTGAAAGAATTACACATGTTAAAACCTCTTAACCTCCATCAGATCATATCTGGTAATTTTCTGTATTTAGGAAAAAAAAAATAAAAATCATAGTTATTATGCGTACAGCCTCTAGCATGGTAACATCAAATGAACTTTCTTTATGACACCTTTGGAGCCAGAAAATATCAAATTGTCAAACTGAAACGCAAACTAATGACGTGGCTGATGTCACACAAGTGACAAGCAGGTGACCCTGTGATAAGCTAGGGGTCCTCAATCTTGGAACCCTGCTGTGGTTTCAAGTGGTTCAGAAACCTTAGACTCAGCTACTCTCCTATCCATACTTCAATATTTTCAACTCCTTGCCGTAAGATTAGTAGTACACAGAAATTACCAAGAATTCTCTAGCTGCTACTCCCCACCATTGGAGACAGGGCTTTCGTATCTTGCCATGAAAACATTACATAGTCTCTTCATTATTTTCATTTGTTGTCTGCAAAGTTCCAAGGAACTCATGTCTGAGACGATAAAACAGACCAGTTCTGAAGTTGAACTGTGTAAAATAGCATCTGCTTTGAAACATGCAAAATGGTTAGGTAACCCACCAGGAACGGTGGCAATGGTCACCCTTTGGATTCCTCCTCATTTCCTTAATGAGAAACCAAAGACCTCATCAAGCAAAGACACTTAACTACTTTCTGATTTTAGCAGTACTTAAACCCACACAAACAATTATTTACTAAGTAATGATTTTCTTCATTAGTTTTACTTAAAACACACACAAAAGTTTCTTACAAGTATATAAACACGATCAGACAAAAAGCATGCTTTCAGTTCCACTGAGTAGTTGTACCTTTGATGGAGATTACTGATTTCTTCATCCTTACGGTTAATTTCCACTCTTGCTGTTTTGATAAGTGCTGAAATATTCTTTTTGAGAGCTTGATTTTCATTCTGTAGAATGACATTCTATTTTAAATATATATACCAAAAAAAGAGAGGAGGAGAGAAAGAAAAAGAAATGCGAATTAGCTTGGATATCCAAACACATAATGAAAATCAGTGCAAGACAACCATTAGAAAAAGTCCCATCATACGCAAACTGACAGTAGAACATACAGAAACTGTTTTGGAGAAGTCAGAATTACTGAGATCCAAAGGAGATTTTTTTTTTTTTTTTTTTTAAACATCAATCACATTTATGCTCCTGTTTCTGTTCCTAGTAATTATTTAAGATGTTTCAAGCATTCAATTTATTAAAACTGAAAGATGCTAAAAAATGATAATCTGCCCCTTTGCTTCATTCTTTTACTCAATTTATTGCTTTCCTGGTCACTGTATCAAATGAGAGATGTAGCTTTTAAGCACTTTCAGAGAAAGAGGGTAATTGTATTTCTTTCAAGGTATCAAAACCAACTTTGGGTGCTCTATCATTCTAGCATTTCTAGATATGATGTTCCAGAACGCTCTGTCAGTCCTAGAGATAGCCCCCTCTCTTAATAATTATCCTCAGCAAAGCCTGCTCAGAAAGGCAGACAAGTTTTGCTGAAAACAATATAGATGTGTCACAGGGCAGAAGCTGCTTACCATTGGAAAGCATAGAAACTTTGGGATTTATCTGTAATACACAGTAGAGCATGTTGCAGAATAGCGTAAAATAATCTAACTATATAGAATGGCACAGCATGGGGATACTAGCTGAAGTAGAAGAGCAGTTCAGCCTTATCAAACAGCATTGCGCTCAAAGCAATGCAGACATCCTCTTCCAGTTCTAATGACAGCTCAAGTACATTTGCAACCCTCTTCCTAGTGCGTTAAAGGCCTATTTTTTTAAAAAGCAAGAGAACTGGATACCTTTCTGATAACTACTCATTTGACATGCTTATTTTTCTCATTAAGCAGACAGAAGATAGCTTTTAAGCAACTAAAGTCTTACTGCACGCAACATAATGAAACTAGTAAAACCAGTGAGTACATTCATCAGTAGGCTATCCTACCAACTGTCCTAGGCAGAACCTCCTACAGAGATGCTTCACAAACCATCCATGTGATGGATCAGTTCTGGAAAGCATATGAAATTAACTGCCTCTTAAAGCAATAGCAAAAAAAAGTTTGCTTTACATAAATCTTGACAATGTAGCCCTTTGAAATACAGTACCTGTGCCTGTATTTCCTTAAATTTCTTCATCAACTCTTTAATTTGCTGCTGACATTTTCCATATTCTGCCTGCAACTGCCAAGGAGAGAATTCACAGCACAGAAGTGGATTTAATTACACAGAAAAGTTTCTCCTTCAGATTTATAGTCACTTAACACAGTCATGTATATTACAAAGCTCTGTTTTTCTTCCAAAAGTAATGTATTAAAGCCACATTAAAACAAAAAGCCTCAATATGCTCCAACAGGTACACAAGTCTCTAAAACATCACAAACACTCAGATAAGAGGAAATCTGTATGTGCTTGCCCAACAGACTACAGACTAACAGGAAGCTGTATTATTGTGAAATTCAAGACAATTACCAAAGAGCAGGAGTTCTCAGAGCCCTACAGATGGGGACTTGTTTGTCAGATTTTATATAATGCAAAAGAGATAAACAAAAACACAACAAAAAGTTACTACAAACAAAACTGGACTGCAAAGGACATGCTCCTATTGAGATCACAAAAATAATTAACACACATTTGGCATGAGCCCTTCTTTAAAAGCAGATAGCAACAAAACTTTCACAGAAGAATGGACAACTTCCCTATTGTCATACTTAACAGTCAACTGCTTTCAAACTTTCAAAGTGACATTTTCATCACTTAGTAGACTCCTGGAGGTTTTGCTCATGTTTCTTCTATAGTGCATTATACCTATGGATATCTGTCCCTTTTACTCCAAGGTTAGTTAAGATGTGTCTTATGGACTAGGATAGGTGATGCTACATGATTCTGCTGATTTGCTAGCAGTTATCTACTGCATGGTTGTCTTCAGTCTCAAGGACAAAATTTAATGACACGTAATATTAATCTATGACTTATCTGCTTTAGTCTGGTAAAATTTGTTGGGCGAAACGTCAAGACTAGCTTTGTATCGGACATCTGAACAGATACTTAACAAGAAAGAAATTCTTGTTACATTTTTCCATAATGTATCTGATACGTGAACCACATGAGAAGGGCATTAAATGAGAACACACCATGTCACAGAGTGAGAGATTCACTTATTATGATAGACTTGTTGACAAAACAGTTTATTAGCACACTCTTGGTTTTACTTACTTAAAAAGTTTCCCTATTTTTCCAATAATGTGAGCATAATGACATTTTTTGCACTTTACACAAGAAAATTTGGAATAAAAAACCTCCAAAACACCAGAATTATTTTTGTCACATTAACACATACCTCATTGTAGGATGCTTCCTTCGCAGTCCCTTCTTCAATTAATATCTCATCAAATAAATTTAAGCTGTTTCCAGCTGGTGTAGAATTTGGAGCAGAACTGTCTGTAGAAAGAAAATCAATTACATCAAGAAAAAGGTACTTTTCTAGCTAGGATGCATTGTGTCACTGAGGAAAACACAGGACCTTATCTGGAGAAATTTCTTTGCTAAATTTCCACATCTTTTTCAACACTTATGTTAGTTTTATTGGAAATACTCGATCCAATTTACATCGACATAAAAAGTAACGATGAAAAGTAAAGTTCAGCTGAAAACACTGTGTTAGAAAAATTAAGAGATATACAGGACACCAAACAACAAAGATGGGTGCATTTTATGACTGTCTAATAAGTTGTTTTAAGTCAAAGGAGAGCTAACTCACAGTAAATCTACCCAATTTACAAAGCAAGAAGGACTACAACTTAGCAGTGATCTGAGGTTCTGCAATTCCAGAGCCAATAGATAGCAGAAAGGCAGAATAAATATAAGCATCCTACAATTCATAGAGCTTTTGGCCAGACCTCACCTTGGAAACATTTACAGTTGCAAAAAAAAATTACTGAGAAAAAGAATACTCAGATGCCAATGACCAACACATTCACAAACATTGACCAGTTGATCAGAATCAAATGCAGTTATGCTGCAGAGTTGGTATGGGGTTGAATACCATGCTTCTTGTGTTGAATAAATGTTTTTTGCTCTTTTATATCCCCTCACAAATGTAAACTCCCTAGCTTTGCTTCAAAAGAAACGAAAGAAAAAAACCCACAAAACAATAACGAACCCAACACCCAAACATCCCAATTATTTAGGTAATGGTGCTTTTCCTTCAGATCAACCTGTGTGCTCAGTTCACCAAATACACATTGCTGACAGGACCTGACTTATGACACCTCTGCAATACAGACCCATTTGCAGATGAATAAATGAAGTTAGCTACCAAAGCTGCACTTCAATCCCTTGGACAATGCTATAATACAAAGAGTATTATTAACACAATGCAAGATGACATGCAAATAACATTTTATCTGTATAGAGCCAAATTGTCACCAATTCTCTCTTCAAATTTGAAAACCAAGATACCTCAGAACTAGACTATATAAAATGTTTGCATTGCATTCTTATTCCTCCTTGCATCTTTTACGTTTACTAGACAACGCATCTCAGTATGTGAAATATGGATTTAGAAAATACTCTTATATGCTGCAACAAATACGAAATGGAAAACAGGAAAAAGAGTTATAGATGCTTTATGTCTGCAGAATATCATATAGCCCTTCCATAAAAATTCAATGGCCTTACAGTAGTCAAGTCACTAGAGACACACTTGTGTAAATACCAGAAACAGTATTTCATTAAACACTACACTAAGACTCCTAAAAACACAAACAAAAAAAAAAAAAAGGTGTGGGTTCCATTTCTTTCTTAGCTTCAAAGTTAGAAAAGGAAATTAATTTACATTAGGATGTGAAATTACTGAGAAAGTAACAAAAGATTAAAAGGAGCTACTGAATGTACTATATCACACAGAAATTATGTTTTGGAGCTCTCACTGGGGATTTAGGGATCAGTGACTGTTGGTTCTGGTCCTGAAGCTATTTAAAACCCACAAAATAAAGATGCCTTTTCCAAGGTAAATTGTCCCATATCAAGGCACAGATAGAATAGCTAAGATTACTCTGCACCTCTTTATATACCCAAGTCTCAAAATAACCAGTATCAATCACATGAAAACTCTTATAATCATTCAGCTAACAGATTTAGGAACTTGCTGTATTTACACAAGAGTGTAACATACACGTCTTGAATTTAAAGAAGTAGCTCACTGAGCCCTATGTTACACCAGCTAAATGTAAACTTGAAGCTAACTGGTTTTTTACTTGAAACCAGCCTAAGCAACACAGAGAGTATATAATGCTCCAAGCCAAGCAGCAGCAAGATACAATCAACCTACCAGGAACCGTCAAACCATTGTCCAAGCCATCATAAATATCCACCGAACTCTCATCACCTTCCTTGAAGGGGGAAGTTTCAGCTAAACAAAACAAAACCAAACAAAAAAAGAAGCCAAAGTAAACATTTATCAAACTCCAACCTCTAACTTTCCCATAAAATAAGTGCAGCTGTGATCCTAGACCAGTAAAGAATAGTAAAAGTAGTAGCACAGGCTAGTAAAAGACAAGGCAATTTTACTCAGCAAGCTACTGCTATTGTGGAGAAAAGATCTTTAGTCACCAGGGAGAAAAGACAGTCTTTTAAGATCAGTTCCTAAACACTACAAGAACTGTGCCATATGAAGCAAGTTTTATGGCATTAAGTACAAACAAATTTTAAAATTATACGCTAAGTCAATTTGATCTGAATTTGAAACTGTTTTCTAGAATACACTGAATACAAAAGTCAGACAACTCAGAAACAAAAATAAAAGAATTAGTATGATAAAACCTCTACTGTTAAAAGAAACATTTCAGGCTAAACAAAGTAGTGTAGAAGTCTGTATCATAACTCAAAGAGTTTGCTTTAGTACTGCCATCTATTCCCAAGACTAACTGGTTCTATAAAAGTATTTTAATCAAAATCTCCATCTCTTTTCACGTCTTTTTCCAATGCCTCTTAGCACTCTCATCTCCTCTACGTGTATGTCTCCAGTTCTGCAACAAATATTATTACTATTAAAAGAAGAATAATCAATATCCACAGTCCTTCTGAGGCTGGGAATCTCACAAACATATGTCAGATCAATCAGCTGCGGAGCTGGAAATAAAGTTAGAGTACCCTGATTGCTGGTACTATACCAGATGATAGCGTATTTGCTCTTACAAATAGCAAACAATGGAACAATCCTCCTAATCGTCCAAATACACACGCATCATTAAGATGCGGCAAACGTTAAACTGTATACCATAAAACACAGGGGAGAGACCAGTTCCAGGCACCCCCTCAAAACATACTAGAAATCCAGAGTACAGAGTTATAGTTTACAATCTAAACTTACTAACTGGATAAGGCTTACAATGATACTGTGCCACCGATATTTAGAGTTGAAGCTCCTAAGTATTTCTCCCAATCTAAACTGTTTCCATTTTGTTTTCTAAGTTATTTTTGGATCTATTTATTTTCAGAAGACTGCTTGTGTTACTTGACTGCGAAACAAAGTAATCTAACGCATCTTACCACCGTAGCGGATATCAAACAGTCCCAGTCCATCCTCATCTGTTGCCATGATATAAACTCCCTATGGCTTCCCCATCTATGAGTAAGATGTCAGAGGAAAGACAAAAGGTTAATTGACAATTTCAGAACAACATCATAAAACAGAAGCATCTTGAAATAAGTCATTATACCTGAGCTACCTGCGTCCCTTGCTCTTCAACAAAAAACACCAGAACGAGAAAACTTACATCAAGATAACAAAAGTAGAGCCCCATCAAGGAGAGTAAAAAACTGTCTCGTAAAATAGCATTCTGAAGATCTTCAGCTGTATCTTTTCATTTGCGTGTGCCAAATCAAGATCCTGTGAAAAGAATTTGGTATGAAAACAAGCAGTGCGTGCTACGAACAGGTTATCTGAATGCCCACCTTCACCAGTTAACCTCATTTCTTCCCTGGTGACTATTTCAGAGCACGTTCCCCCTGCCCGACGCCACCAGCCCAACCAACAGCGAGCGGCAGCAGGCGGGGCAGGCGCTGCCCGCCGAGGCACAC
>JAVJGI010000062.1:4616592-4641859 GCA_035590275.1 Ibycter americanus
TTTCAAGTTCCCCCAATTTAAAAACAATATAAATATGTGAATAAAGCTGCAATATCCTTAGACACCGAAAAGTGAATTTTCTAAAAGTATTTTCATTTTGAACTATTCTTTGTTAAAAAAAAGAATAAAATCAAGGTAATATTTACTGTAGCCAATATTACTGCAGTTTTTGAAAGCCTGAACTTTTCCATAAAAATAAGCATGCCAAATACCATCAGATAAGGTTCTTGTACTCTCTTATGGTAATCTGAAAATGGGGGGGGGGGACACACGGACAGGGACGGGGACACAAACAAAAAAACAACCCACAGAATAATCTTACTATTTTGAGGTGTTTATAAAAATTTTTTAATGTATATAAATCTATAAACCATTGTTTAATACTGCTTTATTGTTACTGTTGCATTTAGAGAGAATAAAACCCTGAAACTGTATCAGATAACAAATAGGCTTCCATCTAAAAATCCATATCTTAAAAACTATACATGAAGCTGGTCATCGCTAGATACTTCAGATGTGGAAAAGAAATCTGTATCTCTTTGTGTATTTCTGTCAAAAGCCCTTTGTAGCACCACTCTTACAGCAAAGTATTTCAGTACATTTGTACCAAGTACTTATCTTCTGGTATTTGCTTCCACAGATAAGGGATACTGCAGCTTTTAGAGACTTGTCTCATGGATCCAGGAGGAGTGAAGATCCTGAATAAGACGATTTTTTTAAAATCCTTTTTCCCCCTCCTTTCTTTAAAGAAAAAAAAACAAAAACCCAAACAAAACAACAAAAAACCAACCAAACAAAAAAAAGCCCCAAACAAAACCCCCCAAATTTCTATGTTCCCCCTGGCAAGAAGATCCCAGTCTGTGTTTAGGAGGAAGAGTTCAAAGTCTGGTTTCTCTCCTTTTACTTCCTGTGCTTATCCATTTTATCAATGGTTTTGTTGGTTTCTGCAGGGCTCTGGTCGCCAGCGTTCATGTATGTTTTGTCTGCTATTTTTAATGCTTCATTTAGGTAGTTCTGGACGGATGTCATGGCAGCACAGATGGCAGCACTCCCAAAGCCATGTGTGATCAGGCTAAAATGAGTCAAACAGCCCTGGATGCCAGGGTCCAAGATGGGACTAGGTCTCGTGTTTCCAAGAGGAGTTCTGTCCTGAGTGAGGAGGTCTGTGAATTCCTTACAAATCTGCCTGCAAGACACAAAGTGATCACACTTTACACCATGGTGGGAATTTATGCAAAAGCAAATAAATAAATAAAAATAACATTAAAACGCCGTATCAAATATTTGGCAGTTATATGGGAATTAGAGTTTTCAGAAATTTATTACTCCAGCAGCAGCATCTAAAATTAAAGCCTATTTATTAGCACCAGTTTCCGATTAACTTTCTGTTATATCTATGTCACAAAAAAACCATATACACTCTGCAAAATGATCTCTCCATCTCTGGTGTCTGGCTGGCTCTGCATCGCTTGCTCTAGATTTTAAGGGAAGAGTGGGAATTTCGAGCTAGTTTCTATGAGAACTTCCACAGCTGCAGTTAAGTGATTTAGAAAGACTAAAGCAGCTGAATAGGCAATTCAATTTAGTTGTGCATATTATATGTATATGCCCTCTTTAAGAGAGATCTGGGCCCTGATCCTGCAAACTAACACATATGCCTTGCAAAACATGAGTGGTTAATAATGCTCAAACATATGTTGTTTGCTGCTTGTAAATCTGTCTCATTGATGGGATTTCACAGGAGCTGAGGATACCTTAACAGAATCGCTTTATCAGAATTTCTCGATCACACACATCTTCCAAAAGATTATTGTTATTACTGCCTCTTAACCATACCAATAATGAAAACACTGAAGAGTGGCAGGAGTCGTGCTCAGTAAAAAGCGTAAGGTTCCAGTTAAAGGAAAGAGACGCTGTATTTCTAGAAGATATATTCTTGTAAAAGGTCTCTCTCAGAAAGGCTGGATTAATTCAGTAACAGGAGTGTGTGTTTTGCATACCTGATCCGAGCCCAAAGTCAGGGCAACCCTTCTCAGCAGTTTAAGCAGGCTTTTGTCACATCTTCTGCAGACTGAGTGAGGGTGCTTTCAAAAACAAGGAATTACCTCGACCCCAAACCAGAAAACACCTCAAACCAGAACAGATCATGAGGCTTTGTTAAATCTCAGCCTGGGAAGGCCAGGGCAGGGCAAAGGGGACAGCAAGCACTCCAGCCACCAGTATAAGATAAGCATGACTCAACACAGGTATATCCTACCAAAGGCCTGTTCGGTACATGGTTTATTTACAGGTACAAGTACAGGTCTGCAGAACACTCATTAACAAAGCTTTTCTTCTTTACCCTTCCCTTCCTTCCTTATCAAGGTTTGTAACAGGAATTTAGTTAAGTACAGGGACTTTTCACATCTACCAAAGGTTGGCTTTCACTGAAACATTCAAATCTTCACCCGTAATAGCGAGAAGGACTATCCACAGTTCTTGACTCCTAGTGTTCCACGGGGGAAACCCACGTGCTGCTATTGCCAAAAGCAGTTACGAGGACATAGTGGCTGAGCTTCCCTTGCACCCAGCATGCCCACCAGTAACTCTTCTTGGACATGGCCCCTCTGCATGTACACAGGGGTAGATGAATTATCTCCTGCTCCGAGTCCTGGCACTGGTTCACATTCACATTCCCAGGCCACACCTGCTCTCCAGGTCCTCAACCCCGTCAGACCTAGAGACATCTTTTTCTTAGAGATATAGCTGTCCCAGTATATGGCTTTTTACTACAGTTAAAAAAGAACAGAACTAGTCCAAACTGCTTTAGACTTATCATACAGGGCTGTTGATATTATTATTATCGGTTCAGACTAAAGTAACTGCTGCCATAGTTGAATTGAAACCAAAACCAAATAAAAAGAATTGCTTCATCTCTCTGATCAAAGTTACACATGAAAATGTACCAAACTGTCCCCAGTCACAGATACTCATGGTCAGAAAAAAAAGGTCTTTTAAAAGAAGAAAAAAAAATATCCAAACCTAAAACTTACTTTGCAGCAAGGAGCATGTTCTTCCTGTTTGCCATTTCATTGCGGCCCATATGTGGTCTAGTTAAATATTCGGCCACTGCTTTAGAAGGAAACTCTGTCTCACATACATAGCCAAAGTCACGAGCAAGATGTACAGCTTCACCTGGCGCGGGTAAAAGGGAATGCTTATTAAATGTAGCAATATCAATTTATTATAAGGAGATCAGGGAAATTAAGGAAAGTGTTCTGAATTTTTGAAGTGCATTGCTGTTTTAGAAAGGGACACTGCTATGTTACCACTATGCCACTCATTACCATTTTCTAATTGATGAATCAGTGTTTCTTTGCAAGTTTGCACCAAGAAAAAAAAGACCTACCTGGTGACTGCTACAAAAAAATAATTATCTTGCCCTTATACTAGAAAAACTCCTGTCTCTATCTTGATTAACTGTGCAGCAAAGACTAGAATTCAGCCTAGATCAAATTGTCCACTGATATTTAAAAAAACCTCGTAACTAAATTCCACTTACACAACAAAGTGTTTATCAGTATAGTATATTTTCAAAATACTTTATAATAAGCATTTTCATACAGAAAATAAAATTGCAAGGTCATTTTTTTTTTATTAAGGAAATTTGATCAATCTTTAAAAAAATGGATTGGCATGGTCAGTGTGTTACCTGTAACATATACACGTGCATGTGCACACACATAAGCTCTCTTAAACCTGTATTGCAAAGGAAGGTTTTAAATGGAAGTTGCTGTATTATTTGAGCTGATATAGAATTGAAATAGCAGTAAGGCATTGTCAGATCATTTTTCACTTTTCGATTGCTACTTCTATTCCTATTAAATTGTACCACTACCAGGAGCTGCTTTAAACAGAAACACAAAACATAACCACACACATACAGATATATATACACACCCTTCAAGTCAGCTTAACTGATAAAGGGTCCACATAACATGTTACAGATTAAAGGGGCTCCAGTTTCCTATCAGGAAGTCAAAAGCTATAAATCTCACTTTATATGCTCGTTTATTAGAAAAGCTTCTGAGGATACCACCGAGGTAGGGCCAGGCATTGGAGTCAGCTGCCCCAGACTTTAAAAGTTTCCCAGTAAGGGACCAAACCCACTAATGTGACAAGTTTCACCCCTTTTGCCTTCCCTGCCCGTCCTGCACACATGCTTACAAAACCCAGGGCAACCTACCCTCCTCAAGAAACACAGACTGGACAAACATGCATTTTGAACATCTTGGCATGTAGGAATTACTGCATCTCTGCCAGCATCCATGCGATGCAGCCATGAGGAAGAGGAGTATTAGCTGAGGTTTTGCGGATAGGATTCTGAGGCCAGGGACTTAGCGACCAGATTTGAAGGGAGAAGAAGGGGAGATGAGCACCTTAGAGGCTACATAGCTATTAGCTGCTGCAATGTCCCCATCATGCTCACTTTAAAATAAGCAAAAAACTCTATTATGTTCATGGACTTTCTAGCATTTCCATGCTTTGCCTAGAGGGTAAAAGCTGTACACAGGGGGAAGAAAGTTCCTTTTTAAGACACGTTCAAGACTGACCTTCCACCAAAGATGTCAATAGTGTCACATTTGCAGCTTTCCTTCTACCAGCAGGAAGATTCAAGCCAATTTTATCCAGTTTTTCCCTTAATGATCTGCCACCATTTTTAGATTTGGCTCTGTAATTAAAGAGAGAAAAAAAATGGCCTTATTTATCTTCAGGGAACACTTCTTTTTAAAGATGAAAAATTCCAGTTACTGACATTCAATAGGGTTCTACTTGGGGTTGGAGGGGTGGGGGGGAGATAAAAAACAGGCTCTTTTCAAGTGACCTACTTTTTAAATGCTCTACTACAAACCAGCCAGGATGAAACACAGCAGAGGTCAAAATCAAAATGTTTCAAACTGCACCATCGAAACCAACAGCTGTATAGTAATCACAAGCTGAATTAAAGTGTAAGCAAAAAAGGACATAAAGTGTCCTTGTAATGATTAATCAAGAACAGATTCAATTAAAAAATTATTCCATGGGGAAACAGTTTGTCACAGGAATAAGAAAGCTCCATAAGCCATTTTTGAGACAAAACTTTCAACGGAGAATGAAAACTGCTGCCAGAGCTGTTAATAGCACTTCTCGAGAAGTAGCAGAAGTGCAAAGAAGTTTTATTTCCAAAGCCTATTAGGATTCAGTGTTGTTGGGCTTCTTAAAAATCAGAGATTTGCTAAAAGGCTTTCTTAGCTCCTCGTTATGCTAATCGGGCTGCTCACACACACACACACACACACACACAAAAGCACAAGAAAAATCACAAACAATAGACACGATGGGGGTGGCTGTAAGGGGAGCAGCAGCCTACCTTCGGAGTACTCCTCCGAGCAAAGAGGCATTGAGACACTCAGGGGGCGAGAGCCGTCTCTGCACCTCTGCTACTGTCACTTTGTATTTCGACGTGGAGCTCAGGAGGGAAAGCCTCCCCGGAACCGAACAAAATACTTCGTTGGGGTTTATGACCACTCCAATTAATCCATCCTTTTGGCAGGGGAGACTCAGAGCACTGTTTTTCGTTAAGGAAATGGGACCTGCGGGAGGAGGAAGGAAAGCAGGTATTTTTATAAAAGGAAAAATAAATAGGAAGTGGCAAGTGAATTTCCTTTCTACAAAAAAAGACCAGGAGACAGGATTTCGTTTTGCTTTAAATGCTCACACCACTGACCCCCGTCCCCAGCATCCATCTGCAGCGCGGGGCTCGGCTGCAACCCAAAGGTCCCCACAACTATTGCTGAACAGCTATATTTTGCCACTAAATTTCAAGGAGCTGCCGAACACAACTAATACTTTTTTAAAACGCACAGAAAAAACATCCCTGAAGCAGCATGCTGCAAGTTAGCAAATACATGCTTATGAAAAGCCCGACACTACAGGCTCCAAATTAGCATCCTTTAGCTACTGCCAAAAACTCTTTCTGAGCCGGGGCAGGGAGAAGACTCCCAGTCCCTGCTGGGTTCATCTTCCACCTCGCACACGCGGATTTATGAAGCTGCCTTTGGAATTTAATCCCAACAAATTCATAACAGACAGAACAACAGAGAGGGATGGAGCCCACAAGAAAACTGAAAGTAAAACGTGGCTCGTTAATGGCTTCAGCCGTTAGGTGAATAGGGATAACAAAGGCTTTGCAAGGAGTAAGCCACAGATCCAGATTTTCCATCCACTTGCGAATCCACCCAGTTAACCCCAGCGGCGTGCTGCCGGCTCACAGCACCGATCGGAAAGGGTTAAAGAGCCGAGGTCGGCCCCGCTCCCCGGAGGGGGCAAGATTTTTCAGTGGTGCATCTGACAGCGAAATTATTCTCCCATGAGCTAAAGGCAGCAATCAGCGCTCTGACAAACACTTCTGCTTTTCCTCAGTTAGGTATTTGTTTGAAGTCTTCAGAAGAAACTTCCACTGATTTTTTTTTTTAAGCACAAATTTGTTTAAAAACAAAAGCAGGAGGGAAAAAAAACCTAAATGACTGTAAATTGAGTCAATTCGCCTTTCTCCTTAAAACCTCAGCTACAAAAGCATTTCGAGTAAGATAAAGCCGAGCAGGCTCATGCCAACGAACCTACTCCCTTCTCAATTCTTGTGCAAAAGTTGAAGAAAAAAGAAAGGGGGAAAAAACCACCCAAAAAATACAAAACTCCAAACTGTCTTCGAATGCCAGCAACAACAGAAAACCACACACTCAAAAAAAAAAAAAAAAAAAAAAAAAAATCACAAACCCCACCAAAAAAAAGCCCCATGTCACTTTACACACACGCATTCCAGGGCAGCATTACACTCGGTCCAAGGTCCTGCTTTGGGTTAAAGCCACACAGAGGAGCGGGCTCGTCCCCGCAGGGACGGCCGGTGTCCCCCGGGGGAGGCTCAGGGGACGGGGCTGTCCCCGCCGCCACCTTCCCTCGGGTGGAGTTAGAAAAACCCAGCGAGTGAGGCTGTAACAAACTCCTGCGCCCTCCCGATCCGAAAGGCTCCGTCTCTTAAAAGATAGTAAGGCATCAATTCACCGGTGCGTCATTAAACTTTTAACTATTGACAAGGGAAAGTAAACTGCAGTGCCACCTTACTGACCTTTTCTAATGACTGTCTGGTCATGCATTAGTAAGTGCTGATCTTCCACGTTCTGGAAAGAGAAACGGGAGAAAGTTTCGCACCTTGAAAAGCTGAGAGGGAACGAGCCGGGGGCTTCTGGGGGACCTCCCCCTCCTCCCCGCGCGTCCCCACGTTAAGGGCAGAAAAGGGGGGTTTCGCTCCAAGGACGGGGATGGGGCATGTCAGGCTGGGATGCGCGGGAGGGGCAGTGCCCGGGGCGCTGGGGCATCGCTGCCCGCCGGGGAGCGCCTGGGTCGCCCGCCCGCCGGGGTGCGCGGGGGGCTCCGGGGGGGCCTGACCTGCACCTCCTCCATCGGGTGGGCCATGTCGTGCAGGCCCAGGTTATCGGCCAGCGCGGAGGCGTCCAGCCCGTGCCCGTGGGGCAGGAGGAGCTCGGAGCGTCGGTACGTTTCCCTGCGGCCGCCGGCGGAGCCGCTCTGCAGGAGCAGCGGTCCGCGCTCTCTTTTCCTCTGTCTTGCTGCCATATCTCCCCCTTCCCGCCCCTTGCAGGGCTGTGCGACTGGAGCCCTGCGGGGCGGGTCCTCTCCTGTGCCCTGGCACCCCTCGTACTACGCTTTGCCCCAGAGTTAAAACCTTGGGTATCTTCCGTGCCTCATGAGGTGACTCTGAAGGCACGATAGCGAGAGGTGGCGTGTTGTTAGCAAGCACTGAGACAGTCTAGTCCCTGAGCTGCAGCATGTTACCCTGATGTTATTTGCAGGTCATCTTTAATTGCCTTAAAACAGTATGTGGGATAAAACGACGGAGAACTGGATTTTCTAGGGTGTGCTTCCCCTTTTTAAATCACAGTGATGCTGGAAACATGTTCCTGCCTTCTATGGTTTCATGCTTTGGCTGCCTTAAGGTGGAAAGCACACCTGCCTTCTAGGAGAGTTTAGGCCTAGCTCATTTCTGCCTCTGAAATACTGGAAGACATAATAATAATAGGCTATCAACACATCAGATACTATATTAGTAATAGTTTTAATGATAGAGCTTTTGGAGCCTCTACATTGTATACACACTTCAGAGCTCAAAATCCGTATTTCTGTTTGAGTGTCTGGGAAATGTCCCAGTTGTTTGAAGATGGAAAGTCTAAATCATCATATTTTTTCAGAATATTGGCTTTCAATCTGAATTACTGTCTCATAGTTATGGTTGGGGAAGGCTTTCATACTGTTAGTCAGGGTTCCCTGTTGGTAAGCAGATGGCTTTTTCTTCTGTCACTACAAATCATGGCATCAAAGTGAAATTAAAATGAATATATATATTCCTACATCGCAGCGTTGATGCTAATTGGTGGAAAACAGTGATGAAGAGCTGCTATTCAAGACAAAGAAACAGCTGAGAAATAGAGATGGGGATGATGCAGATATGTGATGCAGCAGACGGATGGAGTGGTGAACCAGAAGTGAGTCACCAAGATCTGAGACTGGGAAAGAGACTGTGCTCTTTCCCTTCTGGTGACTGTTTTGAGATATACCTTGGGTTTAAAACTCTTGCAAGGTGGAATTACTAGACTGATTGTATACAGAGAGTCTGAAACAGCACATTAATGAACAATGACATGTTCTTTAGAAAACTGAATTACTATTTCCAAGCTTGGAAGCTACAGCTCTAGAAGCATGTTAGGCTTATCTTGCCACTAAACAACGACGCTTCAGTCATCTTACCTGATTTGCTTTGTATGTAACTTGAGAAGCATGCGTTCTGGGAATATAGAGTGCTCTCTGCAGCTTCACTGTGTCTTTCTGGCAACTTATTTCTTCAGATTTCCGTAATGGAGGGGAACTTGCCCACAACTGTGAAGAACAGTCTTTCGAGATTCATAGTAAGGCACCATTTATGTGGTGATGGAAGATCTTGTTCCCTGTGCTTCAGTATGTAATAGAAATAGAGCCTTTTCTGTAGAGTATTTGTATACCGTTAACTCTGCAGAGGTACAGCAAATTTATGTGTTCTTAATGAGGAAAATGGGATGAAAAGCTCTCTAAAAGTCTTTGTTTCCTGTCTTTATATTTTTTGGATTATTTAAGCGAACTGTGTAAGCAGTAGGGTTCCACAAACCGCTGGAATGTGCTTTTGGTTCTGTGTGTTATCAAAGGTCTGTTTGAATCAGAACATCTTCCTGTGTAGAATGCCAAATGCAGGTTTTCTGTAATTGCCTGTATTTTGGCTCCCTGTAATGGTGTAATTTAAGTAGAGAGGTTCATTAATGTCAAGGTTAAAATGCTAGTAGGAATAAACTTTAGTGCAAAACTATTTATTTCTGCCCTTCACATCTCCCACTATGCATATATGGGAAGATATAAATAAAAAAAACTTGACCCTTTTGGATATTTACTCTGTTTAGGCTATGGAACCATCCTGAGTGAACTGGAGATCTCGAGCATGCCATTATGGATCTCCTGTTCTATTCTGTCAGTGTTTGAGCTTGGCGTCCTTCACTTTGTCTTTCATTTTTCTATCTAGCAGTGAAAGTTGTTTTAATAATAACTCCAAGTGCTTATTTATAGCCCTTCAGTCTTTGCATTTGATGTGGAGAAGTGCCTCTATTCCTTTTTTTTCTTTCTTTGTTAAATGTAGGGGAAAAAAAGGTGACCTAGCTGTCCCAAATTCAGCCAGCTACTCATTGGCTGTCAGAAAAACATCCTGACATCCTGGCAACTAAGGTAGACTGGTTTGTTCCTAAAATATGACTTCAGTTTTTTATTTGGAAGATTAATTAGGTTTTACATCATGTAGCATTATAAATAAGGGAGGGTATGCTGTACTTCTGCCTCCATCCTGGAGTATATTCTCATCTCCTGCTGCTTCTAGTTTTTGAAGAGCTGTGATTTTTGGGAAACAGTATGTTAATAAAGCCACTGATGCAAAGTCAGAGAACATTCTCACCATCCTTGAAGGAGCGGTCTGTCCAACTCTATCAAATGCAATCTGTTGGAGGAGGTGTAGGAAGTTACAGCTTGTTCTGCAGGTGGTTGAAGCCATCTAGTTCTTGTGAGACTGTATATCCGCCTGTCTTTTTGTGGGTTTTTTTTTTTTCTTGAAGTATGTGGGTTATAAGAAGAGTGCAGGCTCATGTTCTGCTTTATCTTACTGAACTGGACATCTGCCAAAAAGAGTGGTCCTACTCTGTTTTCTTTTTGCCTATTCCCAAGGCCAAGCCACACCTTTCTGTTGCTTCTCTTACCTTGAACCCAGTGAATGTGTTGATGTGGAAAATCCATTCAGCTTTGCCACCCGGTGGAAGACTTTGGAAGAAGGATTAATTTGGATCATCTTGCCAGATTGATTGCTGCATAGCAGAGCTAGTTGTAGGAGGGAACAAAGCTGAGAACTTGTGTTCCTGTGTTGGAGGGAAAGAAGTATTTCCTACGCACAGGTCTTATGCCCTCCCTCTTTAGAAGTATCCCGTTGTTAAATCTATGTATGGTGTAACACTGTTGGAAACACCTGTGAGCCACTATCATTTCACATGAGCCCAGATTGTTCCTTGCTGTGATCCTTTTGTAATCTTGGGGTATGGATTAAGCCGGTTCTTAATAAAGGCTTATGTATCTTGTGATCACTGGGTAAATGTACTGTGGAGATTGGGAAGAAGTGTGCAACATGCTGCTAGAAGAGCAACTGGGATCATGTTTGACTCCAGGTCTCATTCCTAGCTGTGCTTCTGTTTAATGTCTCTTTTGTTAATAATACACAATGTGTGTGTATATTCTGTATTTGGAGGGACAATCTTTTGTGATGCTTTCTTAAAGCAGCTCTTTGGAACCACGGGTGTAGATTTACTCTCCCAGATTTGAACACTAGAATTAAACATTTTCAGATCAGCTGTCCTTTGCTACTGATTGCAGAAGCTGGGTATTTCACAAAGCCACCTTTAGTTAAAAAAACCCTCTGACAGTATTCTTCTTTTCCATAAAATTTTTAATTTACACTCTGAAAGGCTCTGAAATCAAACAAACAGTCTCTTTGTAGAATGAGAGTGTTGCCACTGTGGTTTTTTAACAGTTTTATATGTCCTAAGGGTACTGCACACGATGATTAAAAAACTGCTTGCTCTCACAAAATTGCTAATAGAATGGATTTGTTGTAGAGTAGTCATGTAACTACAGAATTTTACTGAGTCAGTCACATTATTTATTACCATTGTTAACTGCTTATTTGATATTGAGAGCTCTGGTTAATAAATTAAGCACCCTGTTGTGCCTTGTTTGGGTAGCGAAAGATGTAATCGATTTGGAAATTGAAGGTACTTTTTTATTTTTTACAGTGGAGTTTCTTCAATTTTTTTGAGCCCTGCTGCCTTTGAACAGCCTGTCAATCATTTTGCCACTCAGAATCAGATCCCTTGTAATGAACAGTGTCTTGTTTGCTCTGTGATGAATGCGGACCTTCAGCTCCATTTTTAAAATTATTTTTGATGCTGCTGTCATAGATGAGAGGAAGATAAACTTGTATCATGTTTCATAAAAATAAACACAAAGCATATAATAAACTGCCTGCAATTAATGTGGTGGTTTTGGTGTTTGTAGTGTATATACCGCAGTTTCCCTGATTTCTTAATGTGCTATGAGGGAACGAATATCTTTTCAAATTCAGAAAGAGACCCAAGGAACTTGAACAAGTATGCATGACAGTGGTGTAAGCTTAGGAGGTCACTCTTGTCAAAGGCAACCTGTAGGACCTCTGCAGTCTATCTTGTAACAATGGAGCCATCCCATCTGCAGCCCCAGAAGAAGGTTTTACCCAACTTACAAAAGTCTAGGAGAAGCAGAAATTGGCTGCACATCTTGCTAAAATGAAAGACTACCTGAATCACAGAATATTTCTGTAGGGGTTTAGTAAGTGCTTGTTTTGTTTTGAAAGCTGCCTTGCCTAGCTGTGTTTACCACTGTTTGCCAAGAAAGATAAAATAGTCTTGATAGGATAAGGGTTCAGTCAGCAAGGCCAGGGGAGAGTGGAGCATCAAAGTTAAGAGCAAAACCACTACAATGCAAATTCATAATCCTGATTCGACACAAATCAAAATTACTTATACTGCATTATATGCTAAACATCATGGAGGTGGATAATAACATGAGCTCAAAGACCAGAGAAATTTAAGCGTAAGACACAAGAAGTGGGTTGTTGTTCTTCAGTAACAAAGTTAAGAAGGTTAGGGGGGATGTGAGGGAGGGTCTGTGTGTAGGGGGGGGTTGTGAGTTTTTTGTTTTACTTTCTTTTCCTCGCAGATGTGAATATGTTTTCCGTCTATTTTAAAGCCTAATATTTTGTTTTAGACAAAAGTTCCATTTTTATATAAAAGTAAGAAAAAAAAAATCTCAACTTCAAAACTGTATACGTGCTGCTTCTTGTCAAGAGCGTTGCTCGCTATAATTGCTATCAGGAATGTGGAACTAAGGCTGTGATCATGATTGACTCAATGCTTCTTTTTTTGAAGAGAGACAGTGAATGTAATACAAATCAAACTATTTTTAAAGAACTCTAATTATTAAGTGTTTTGTGGCTCTCATGAGACCGAACTGTTGACATCAGTGGGAATTCTATTAACAAAGATATATTAGTTGTTAGAACATTTTCCCATTTTTTTCTTTAAAAAAGTATTTAAAATTATTTGCCTTATCTTTCAGCTGTAAAATGTAATTTAGGATTTGGGGACTTTTTTGTAATTCCTGTTTAGTGTGTCATTCTGCATGTCACTCATTCTGTTGGCCAAGTTTCTTAAATATGGAGAGCTGTATCAAATAAGTACTTCCATTGGGAGTTTTGGACTCCCTTCTGTTTTTTTGAAAGATTTATTCCTGTAGAATTCACTGTAAATCCTGCATGAATAGTTCTGATATTAGAAGTCCAAATCATTTCATGTTAAAACCTGTTGTTACTTTCCATTCCTCTAGATTTGGACTCAGCAGGATCGGCAATGCATCCTTGATACTTTAGCACAGTTATTACTGGATAAAGAATGTACTCTACTGATTGGCCGTCAAGTTCGGCCAATCTTGTTGGATTTACTGGAAAGAAATGCAGAAGCCATTAAAGCTGGTGGCCAAATCAACCATGATCGGCATGAAAGGCTGTGTGTAGCGATGAGCAAGCTGGTTGCTAACTACCCTGATGTTTTGCCGTGAGTAATGCAATGTCTCTGTGCAGCATTTGAGTTTAGGGAGTATATATGCTTGTCAGTGTTCACTGGTGATGAGAGGTGGTGTTACAATTTGGATTGTCTCCCGCAATAACAAATGTGTTTTGAATTGAAAGAAGGATTTGGAAAACACGAGTCTTAAAGACAGCTTAAATTAAATTTTGTTGTAAGATCTAACGTGATTTTAATCTTAGTGATCAAAAGAAAAGCAAAACAGCTGGCATGAAAATTGCTCACAACCAAAATCTCTGCATTTGTGATTAGACCTGTAGGCCAGTGGAATACAAAGTTATGTAAGTGGGAATCAGTATTACTTTTTCAGTACACAAGAGCAATTGAAGAGATTTCACCAAAGGCTGTATTATTTCTCCTTGATAATTAACTAATGATTTCTAATAAGGTAAAGTGTATGTTGTCAGCTGATTGCTGAAGCGGTTGGCTTTCCCAAAGTTAAATATAGACCTTAGTTCTCAGTATACTGTCAGTTACTGTCTCAGGACCTCTGTCCTGACATTTGTGTTAGTGGCTGTTTTCCTTTCCTCTGGCTTAGATTGTTTGTGTTTCATCTCTTTCTCTGTCTGTCTCTCTTCTAAAGATTTGCTTTAAGATATTTTAAGAACACATCACCAGTTTTCCAGAGGCTTTTCCTGGAGAGCTCAGATGCAAACACAGTCCGATATGGGCGCAGACGAATGAAGTTACGGGACCTCATGGAGGCAGCCTATAGATTTTTACAAAAGGAGCCATCAGTTTTCCGGGAATTATGGGACTGGAGTGTGTGTATTCCACTTCTTAGGAGTCATGACACTTTAGTCCGTTGGTAAGTTAAAACCCACAGATCTTCTCCATTGAAAAGATGTATCTGTATCTTGAATTCTATTTAACAATGTTCACGTGCAAGTAGAAAAGAATCTTCAAATAATACCAGCAAAATCTGTGCTGATGGTATCCTTATCAGTGCTTCTTAGGTGATCTTTTGAAACCTGTAGTGATCTATTACGGAGTGAAACTTAGGCTAGCTCTTAGTTGTGCTTAAAGCTGTGCTCTGGAGAATCTTTTGAAATAACTTCAGTTTACCCAAGCTGGATTTGTGGGAGATGGTGAATTTATCACTTCACTTCTACTGTAAGCTTGCTGGTGTATTGCATGCGTTCTAGCATATGTTCCTAGAAAAAAGTGGAGGTGGACCTGCTCTCACTCTAACTTACGTTATGATGATACGTTATACTATTCTGCATTAATAAGTTATTAATGAGCTGTCTATATACAAGCAATAGAAAAAAAACATCTCACTGTAAAGCTTGGCTTATTTAAGCTACATTTCCTAATTGGCCTTGTTGCAGATTTTGCATGTGGTTTTGGTCAGATGTTTTATGTTGGGTGTCTGCCTGCAAGGGCTTCAACATAGTCACATGATCTACCTTATTTATGTGAGTGATAGTATTGATAATGCCTCATATTTATTTAAGAAAAGGTCTTTAATAGTCTTAATTTTTTTAAACATAAATTCAGAATTACAGTAGTAAAACACAATTTTAAAATTAGGTGTATAATTTAGGAAGGACAGGAACAATAGTGATGTCAAATCTCTCAGCCATTTCTGAAGCTCTTCAGGATGACATACACTTAGATAGTCTTAGAAAAAGGAATAGAATTTAGGTTTCATTGACTGGAATTGGTTTATCTGGTGTTCAGCTAATAATCTTAAGTAAATGAGCTGACTTTTAAATTTTGTCCTGAACCAGTCTTCTTCTGGCAACTCTTTTTTCTTCTCCCCATTCTGCACCCTTGAACTCATTGAAAGCTTTGTTCTTGGCAGGTAGAAACAGTGGTACAATAAATGAAAAGTGGTTTATTATTTGTATTAAATGTCCGTTTGTTGCAAAACAGTTCTTTGTGGTAATGAAGTGAAGACTTAGGAGTTGGCTTCTTTTGTCACTGAGTCTTGAGTTCATTGTGTTATGGTTATTTAAGAAATAGCATGAAATGGAAAGCAATTTTGAAAGGGGAATGGTAGGAGTTGAAGAAAAAACCAGGCAAAGAAAACCTAGTTTTCATAGTCTCATATGTTAACCTTCATTTATTTGGGAAAGTGCTGTCCTTTACTGTATATCTGTTGATCATTCAGTCCTTCAGAGAAAGGTTAGCAAGTTAGTGTATAAATGGTAAAGTATGCCATGATAGAATTGCTTTTTTCAGTTCTGAGATATTTGTCTAATCTTAAAGAATGTTAAGCACAGCACTAAAATAATTTTAGTAAGAAAGTTTTCAGTGTATTTTTCCAAACTTAATGTTTTGATTTGCAAATGACAGTTGTCAAACTAAATCTCTTAAGACTGTTTTGACATGTTTTGTTCTAAATATAATTTTTAGGTATACCTCAAACTGTCTTGCTCTGGTTACATGCATGAATGATGAGCATAAATTATCTTTCCTGAAGAAGATATTCAATCCTGAGGAGCTGATACATTTCAGACTAAAGTAAGAACTTTTAAAATCTTGAACACTATTTGATTTTGTTGATGGCTTTTAGTTGAATTAATAAACATGGATTTCACAGGCTAGTAGAAGAATCTCAGCTGCAGAAAGTGGAACAAGCCCTTGTTTTGGCCAATCCGGACTCCTCATTTTGGCAAAAGGAGAAAGAACTGCAGTATACACAAGGACATATCGTATTGGGCGACCTCTCTGCAAATGTAGTATCTGTATGTGGTATTGTGCTGCCTAGACTACAGCTTGATTCTGAAGAGCAGGTATGTAACCTAGGGTTAAGAGGGTTAAGGTTGTACTTTTTTTGCTTTTTCATGTTTTTTGGACCCCTATATGTGGTGAATAGTTCCTGCTTAAATGGCATTGAGATACACACATTACCTTGTAGTATCTTTAGTTTCTTGATGTGTGCTGTAAGCTAGTGTTGCATAATACAGACATTGCAAAGAAGCTCTGCAGTGCAGTGAAGCAATGAAGATGTGATAGTGCTGTTCATTTTGTCTTAATGTAGCAGTTCTTACGCATGTACTGCCAAAAAATATTCAGCCTTACATGTATCTCCAGTCCAAGTTAGGGTGATATTCAATAGCTGAGTAAAGCCAGGATCTGGTACAGTTGGTTTTACCTGCATGAAGCTGGTTTTTTGTGCTATACAGACATCTTATGAACAGCCTTTTTGCAAGCATATTCCTAGTTCTTCTCTTAAAAGAAAACAAGGCTGCTACTTACTCTTCTAGAAGGCAGAAAAAGGAGAGAGGAAGTGAGCAAGAATTTACTTTCTCCACTTGAGTGAAGTATAAAGCAGAATATAGTGCTTTATAGTTTTAGGAAGTCCATTGAAGGCATAAACATTTTTGAGCAAACAGTATTTAACCTTTTTGCTCTTGAGATGCTGTTCATCTTGAAGTGTGCAGGTTGTTCTTTGTAGCTGCAGCCAGTATTCTTGACTGGTTTTCTCATTCAGGTACAGTTTTAGCAGAGTATTTCAGTCTAATTTTGCAACACTGACAAAAACCTACAAATGAAGAAGAAAGACATGAATGAAGACTACCAATGATCAGAATTCCTTGACTAGCAGAAGCAAGGAAAGAAATTTCTTCCCAAATTCCTTCCCACCCCCACCTCACAGCTTCTGTAGTTGAATTTGCTGTATTCTAGCTTTTTTTTTTATAGATTTGAGTATGTGGTTTGAAATTTGTTGCAGCAGGGGAAATGGAAGAGCTGTTTAAGGAGATTCTTACTCCCAGTGTCATTGCTCCTGCAGCTGTGCTGAAGCTAGGCCATATTATAAACTGGATTGCTGAAAGGATACGCTTTGTCTATGAGGAAGAAGAGAACTTTCCAAAAAGGCTTGCTTTTATTTTTTTGATAGCCATGGGTATTTCACTGATCTGGTATACAGTGTAGTTCCAGTTACACTAGGGAGCTTCCAGTTAACAGCTGAGGAGGTCTGATGAAGAGGTAGGAGCAAACAGTGAGGGAAAGCAGGTACTCTTAAAAACTAGCATTGTTACCAGAGAAGTACATGAAATTATATCTGAAAAGAAGATCAAACATAAATACAAGACACTTGTTTCCATGCAGTATGTACTTTCTTTTCTTTTCTCTGTGCCTTTTGGCAGGAAAGCACTCATTTTTGTGCCGTTTACTGATAGATAAGTGACTGCAGGAGAGTTGTAATACATGGAGAGTATCTGTAGCATTGATTAATTACCATTCAATAAAGTACATTCATTGCATTTTGAAGAAAATAAGTGTTACTGAATTTACCTCTCTTTTTTTCATGCACTGAGTTTAATGATCTTATGCTTTGGCCTGTGCAAAAGGAAGTAAATACAACAGTTAATATTCATACTTGTATCATCTGAATCTAACTGCTGTTTGATTTGTCCTGTGATTTGGATCCATTCCGATGACTTAATTTCACTTATATTGCAAATTGTATTTGATTGACATGTGTTGTGATTGAATAGTTGCTATGCCTGTACTGACAACTTAGTGTGAACTTCCTTTGAGAATAAATTGTACATATGCTTTTATTAAATGTTTCACCTATAATAAGTTTCTGATGAAATCTATTTTAATATGTCATTAAATACAGCTTTAGAACCCTGTATTTTATTTGATACGTGTTGACAGATCTGCAGGCCAAAATTTTCTAGTTGTCAGACTCACTTTCCTAATTGTTGTACAACCTGTAAAAAAAGTAACAATTTCAGTGTTGTAACTCAGACTTTATGTTTGAACAGGAAAATGACGCCAGCCACTTTGTTTTGGTTGAATCTGTCTTCACAAATCTTCAAAACCTTGCTATTGCTGTAGCATATCAGAGCCCTGTTTTATTAGAAGGACCAATAGGATGTGGCAAAACTTCTTTAATTGAATATTTAGCAGCTGTTACAGGAAGAGCAAAGCCTCCTCATATTTTGAAAGTCCAGCTGGGAGATCAAACTGATAGTAAGGTAACTGATGAAGTTTTATGGTTGGATGATCAGATGTAAGTTTTACTTAAAGTATGCGCTTAGTTTTCTAATAAGATAATGTTAAACTTTTTACCCAAAGACCCCACAATACCCAACTCTGTAGTATTGGTCTTGCTATTGATGAGAATAAATAAGTGTGAATAAAAATCACAGTTAAGCTTGGGTAGGTTTTAAATTCTGTGCATAATTGTGCTGTATCTGTTTCATTCATATTATACTTTATCAGGTTTTCCTATGTGGAAGAGCCCTATTGATTTTATTTATATTTTTTTTCCTCCATTAAAAAATTGATTTGTATTGGGGAAAAAAATTAGTCTAGAGTGACTCAAGCTGGTGCCAAAGGCTGTATGGACACTTTTATTTCAATTTAAGTGAGCTAATGTCAGTTCAATCTGATGCCAGTTTTTTGCAGTAAAGGTGAGATGAAGTAATATCCTGTGATGCTGAGGACACTTGCACTTAAATAATAGTGATCTAGCTCTACCTGTAGTGACAAAACCAGAGGTGAAGATAATTTCACATTCTTCTGGTTTTGCATATGTATCTCTTGACCTTGAATTGATATATGGTTTTTGGCTTAATTTGTATTTAGTTTTCCAAGGTGGTTAGTATCTACCGGAAGTGCTATCTGAAGGTTTTTATTAGCATGCATAAGCACCTTCTTTATTTGCATAGAACAGCTGATTTCACCATTTCATAACTGTTCTCTGTGGGAGTATCTTCTCATATACACGAGTAAGACCACCATATTAATAAAAAGTGATAAAGTTCAAGGTACAAAATATGTAATAGTGAAACCATAAACTTAATAATTTAAGGAATGCTTAAATGTGGAAGTTACCACTTTATGGAGAAGCAAGACTTGACTGATTTTGAATCTTTGAATAACTTGATTTACAATTCCTCTTACTAGCTTAGTCATAGACTTTTCAAAAACGTAAACCAAAGTTTAGTGCAACCCTAGACAGTTTAGTATGTTACTGTCGATTGTTAATTATGGTGGCACAGCTCTGTAAATTCATTTCCAGTTACCTGGTTCATTTTAATTACTATGTTTCAGTTGTTTCACCTTTCTGCATCTATGATAATTTTTCTTCTTAATTTAAAAAAGCGTAATGCTGGACACAGATTACCAGATGGATCGTTTAATAATGTGGAGGTTAAGTAAGTGTTACCTATGTACCAGCTTCAGTCATTTTTTAAGTTTTTGCTCCGAGTTTTTAAGGGATGTAATGAACAGGTCTCTAATTTACTGACTGTTTCTGTCACAGACGCTGCTTGGTATGTATCGTTGTACAGATGTACCAGGGGAGTTTGTGTGGCAGCCTGGAACCTTGACACAAGCTGTTACCAAAGGTCATTGGATACTTCTGGAGGATATTGATTATGCTCCTCTGGATGTGGTATGTAGGTTCATGCCTGTTGTAAGGTACTGGTCTTAAGGCCTATACTAGTAATTTTTGTAGTCTGATCACCATGAGTTCTGCAGTAGCATGCTGAAAATAATGCCACTTTGAAAGGGATTAGAAAGAATTAACCTGTCTGTCTTTGTTCACGTATTAGCATACCCCATTAGTTTTTGTCATTGTTTTAGAGTAGTCATGACACTACCACTCATGCCAGATTTCACTCTGAAGATTTTGGATTGATGCTGATAGTAAGCTATGTGTCTTTTAAATCATGTTTAAATATTTGAAAAAAACCAAGGGTTCCAGACACCACAGAGTATTGTCATTGTATCAAAGTGGTGCTGTTAATAAGATAATTTTTTTTTAGCATTTTGTTTTGTAGGGTTTTTTTTGTTTTATCTTGTTTGGAGGTTTTTTTCTTACACCTCCTCTGGCTTAGATATTAAAAATGGGTTGTTACATTAAGCAGTATAGGTTTTAACAGATTTCCTGTTTTCAGCTCCAGAATGACTAGTTAGACTGTCGTCCTTCACTTTTGAAGTAATGGTTGCTGAAAGCTTGTCTTCTGCAAGAACTATGTCATAGAGATGTTTTGCTGTATAAGCTTGCTGAACATTCCACAGATAGTGGTTTTCTTTCATATCTGTTCTGTAAAGCATCCTTTGTGTGATTAAATAACCTGACAGCTTGTTCACTGGGTTCTAGGCTTCTGAAATACAGGGAATTTATAAGAAAGCCAAGAAATACTGCTTGTATATACTAGACGATTTTTCACTGCCAGAGAATCATGCACTTATTTGCTTCTGTGGACTCAGCTCATTGCACTCATCATAAGCATGCCCTGAGTAGGGTAGTAGTGTCCTGCATTCATCTCTCTCTTTCTTCAGGTCCTCCCTGCAGGCATCCTGTCTCCTTTCTCCATATCAAAGTCTCTGTACTTGCTGCCTCCCGTGCTGAGGGGTCGTTATGGTCCTACCTCCCTTTTTTCCTTCCATCATTATTACTGTCCTTCTGCATGGAAAAATAGATTCTTTAAATAGATGACAATTTTCCCTGGGGATACCAGGGTATAAGGTGAAAAATGTTGATATTTGAGAATGACATCTTTGAGATGCAGGTCATCTTTGTTCAGACAGGTAAAGAAAATAAGGGTTCTGATATGCAAGTGTCTAATAATTCATTTGGCAACTCAAAAGAAATAGTTTTGATTTGGACTTGTAGTGTAAGGACTGTCATTTCCATTCTCTTATCATTAAATCTGGATACAGGAGAAAGAAGATAGGTAAGCATTACACCTGTGACTTCCACTGCTGATTGAAATTACCAGGGACTCTGCAATTCTTGTTAGTATCACTTGGAAGTGCAGCCTGCAGAAACAGCATTTGCTGACAATGTAGGTGTGCTCGGTGGAAATGGTCTAGAATCTCCAATGTGAAATGAGTTTGGATGGATGTGCTGTCTGTTAGTTTCACCAAAAAAAAAAGTTTTATAAATTTTCTTCTCTTCTCCAGATCTCTGTGCTGATTCCTCTTCTGGAAAAAAGAGAGTTGCTGATTCCTGGTCGTGGTGACTGTTTAAAAGTAGCATCAGGATTCCAGTTTTTTGCAACCAGGAGGTAGGCTTGTAAAGTTAAATGAGTTTAAAAGCATGGATGACCTATTTTAAAGTCAAAGACAGGAAGCACAAGGTACTTGAGCAGCAGTGTTTTAGCAATTTCCATTCAACAAGTAATAGAAGCCTTACAAATTGTGAAAGGAATTTTTAAATTTTAGAGTAGCCTTATATGACTACTGGGTGAATCCAGCCTTTTTACAGAAAGGTCACTTCAACAAGGCTGAAGGAATGAAACTTGCTGGGGGGAACCCTACAAAACCCACCCCTTTCCAAGACAAAATACTACTCTCAGGAATTACTGTGTGAAGAAGGTTTATGATCGATATCCACAAGGTATCTTAACTTGCTAGTTTTAACAGCACCTGTGTAAAATATTTCTGAGCTTTGCTGATCTTTGGGTAGTTGGTAGTCTGACTACTGAATGATTAGTTTTCTGTGGTGTATTTTTTTTATTCCACCTCCTTGAGCAGTTGTATACATGTTTTCCCTGGAAGATTTTTTATTTTAAGAGTTTCATGAACAATTTTAACTGAACCCTACATCTATAATAAGATAAGATAAAGTTATTTTATTTGGAATTAATGAAAAAAGAAATAGAAGGAAACAATTTTTTTAAGAAAATCTGATCTGTGAAAGTCTTGTGTAGATGTTTGTAATGTTTTCTAATCAGAAAAAAATCTAAGGTACCGTCCCTGACAGTTTCACTGTAATAATGGCTCATGCATCAGATGTCTAAATGTCTTCTTGTGTATTAAGACATAATATTGTATCAAGATTAAAGGTGAGGATGTCTAGAAGGGGAATGGGTACATGCTTTTCAAATGCTTTGTAGCTTGCTTCAAAGCCTTTAACAAATTTTCCTGCTTTTGTCTTCCTTCCATAAATCAAAAAAAAAAAAAAAAAAAAAAAAAGACTTTCCATCATTGGTTTCGATTCTTAAAAATAAACTTCAGATTTCCTCTGGCTAGATTTCAGGTTTTGAACTATGAACATCAGGCATCTTCTGCAACTTAAGGTCTGAGAAAGACCTACAAGTCAGTGTGCATTTCACTGGTTATTATAGTGTAAGTTCCCAGTATCTTTGATCGATCTTTACCTAAAGCCGAGGGCAACTGGGGGTACTATCTTACATACAAATGAAAGTAATTGTGTCTTTGCAAAGTTTTCAGGAGTGTTTTCCCTCTTAAAATTCAAATGCTTTACAACAAAACCAGTGAACTCACAATACATCCACAACGCACTATGTTCATTCCACAGATGACAAAATCTCCTCTCTCATCCTTGACAGAGCAAACAAACACGCAAACAAGGTAAATTGAAACTGCCTTACAATTTGTTTCAGTCAGAAAGAATATTGGATCTCAAACCCTCAAATTAGGGATCATTCCCAGCTGAACTGGAACTTTGATGGTTTGTCTATAAAATGTACTTAAATAAGATGTTACTGCAAAGTGCATATTTGAACTAATGAACAATTCCTTGGAGTTTTCCAAGATAATAACGCTTTCTAGACAGCTGTAATGCTTGGGCATCACACGCGGCAAGTGGAAGTTTAAACAGCAGTACAACGCCTGCCTCATTTCAGCTGGCTGGTTTATCTAAGCATAATGAACCCCCTTAAGCCGTCAGCATCAAAAACAGCCGTTCAGATGCGCAGACAGATAGCAGCTTATGGACACTCCCAAGGGCAAGTCAAAGAGAACACTTTTATGGAGCAAAGAGACTTCTTCCACATTGCAGAAATCCCACATCTACAATTGCATCCATTGATCCAAATGGAAATATTTAGCACAGAAGCTTGTTTCTCTAAGAAGCTGGAAGTATTTTTTTTAGCCATTTCCCCCTCTGCTCCCTCTCACGCTGACCCTACTTGCTAGCTACTGCAGCTCCCCGAGTCACACTGCTCGAGGCAAACGGGTACAGGCTGGTCATTCTTTGGCAAGTAAGTATTTGCAAAAAAAGCCCACGGTTTCTGCCCCAAACCGGTACTTTTCCACCACAGCCGAGATGCTGAACAAATGGGCTGAAGTGTAACCTGAGAGAGCAGAAGTGCCTGAAACAAGCGCAGGGAAACCCAGCAGCGAACCCCTGCCAGCAGCTGCCGTGGGGCTGCTGCATCTTGTAACGACGAGCCAAGGGACAAACCCAGACAAACGAAGGGACATCACAGTGACTGATGGCAGAGAACATGGGCCAGGCTCGGCCTCCAGAATAACACAACAGTAACTTTCTCTAAGCTGACAGTGTCTGGAAAAGAGCATCCATTCATTCTGTATTCTCCAAGCACAGAAATGCTACTTGTACGCGAGCTATCACGGGGTACGTGCAGTTCTGAATTCCCTTGTTCCTTCCTAATTTTAACTCTTACGTTTTGAAACAAGAAACTTTAAAATAACACATTTTAAAATAGTAATAAAAAGATAATTAAAAGATCCTGTCTTAACAGAGCAGTTTCAGCTCTTGACGTTTCACAGGGCTTCAGGGTTTTAACTCTAAATTCTGATCCCCCTAATTCTGATTGCAGGCTTCAATCACGTGCAAAAATTTTCCCCGGGCAACACAGGAATACTGCCAAAAAGGAACAATGCTCTGGAGAAAATGTCTCTGTAGTAAGTCATTAGGACACCATGACAACAACAGACTTGAACCTAAATGAAAAGAAAATTATTGCCACAATCCCAAAGAGAAGAAGTCAACACACGTTGCACCGACCAGAGCCATGATTCCAAAAAATGCTTCTTAGTCTCAAGAGCTGTGCGAAAATACCAGCATTCTCACAACCCTCACAAATGAGCAAATGCTTAAACCTTAAAGTAAGCTACTCCAAAGGACACGTAAGCCAGCAGGGATCGAAGAGCTGCTGCTGTCAGTGGCAGCAAACCCCATTACACGGCTCTAGCGGGGGCTTTAACCACCAAGCCTACCGTGAAGGATGGCTACTCAACAAGAGCTTGTCAAATCATTATTTAAACAATATAAAACCTGTTGTTACTACTCTCTTCCTGGGACTTTTTGCCCTCTTCCTGTAGGGTGAAACAAAACAAAGCAGAAGAGGTAACATGCAGCCGTTCAGCCCCTGGGCAGGAGCGCAGAGGTCCCCTCTCCTTCCTGCCACGGGGTGCAGGGGAAGGATCACCTGGTTATTGAGAACCTGCCAGGTTCTCCCCTTTGCAATCAGCGGGGAAGGCAAGTGGCCACCCAGTGACCTGTTGATCTGCGCTGGTACGTGCTGAAGACTCGTTACAGCACCAGCTCCAACAACTGCCCTCGCGTAAAGCTCCGTCCCTCCATCTGCAAAACGGAGATGCCGCATACCTACAGGTACGCCTGCGCTGCACCACGGGTTAGTCTCAACACCTTCAAACTCTACAAAGTTAGTCTGGTTCGTGAATATTAGTAAATTTGTAGCTACGTGGATAATAACGATGGTTACAAAACTCTGTCAGCTTACATAGTCTTAAGAAAAACACAAAATGTTATATATATAAGGTCAACAAATGAGAAACGAGTCACTGAGGCAGAACAACACTAACGTTTACCTTGCCCAGATCGGCTCTGGCGGGAGTCTACACTTGCCTGTCTTCGGTCTGGTGGCTCCTCGTTCCCTCCATCTGCATGAGAACCAAAACAGCAGAAGTAGAACATCATAGTGGACAGGTCAGGCAGACGCAACTTTTCCTTGAGTACCATCACCTATCTCGTAGGAACATCAGAAAAAAAGGTCCCTCTTGCAGACTGACACTGGGGCAAACCGCTGACTCCTTTGCTGTCCCTTCCAGTTTCTCGCGAGCTCACTGCAAATGAGATCTGTGAGGTCCTCAGGATATAAGCAGGCTTTTAACTTCTCCTGCTGACCCCCACAGACATTAGAATGAAATAGTAACCAAATGGCGCATTTTGAATTAGTTCCTTCACTTTGGACTATTATATCAAAATATAAAAAATACTAAGCATTTGA
>JAVJGI010000062.1:4641959-4684486 GCA_035590275.1 Ibycter americanus
ATAAATCAAAAAAAAAAAAAAAAAAAAAAAAAGACCAAATTTATCTGACCTGTTTCTTCTGGAACTGAGTCTTTTGGATTCAACTCTCTTTTGGTTGCCTCGTCTCCTAAGATTTTCTTCTTCTGTATACTTGATTGTCATGGTTTAAACCCCAGCCAGCAACTAGGCACCACACAGCCACTTGCTCACTCCCTGCCCCTCCGTGGGATGGGGGAGAGAATCAGAAGAGTAAAAGTGAGAGAATTCATGGGTTGAGATAAAGACAGTTCCATAGGTAAAGCAAAAGGTGTGTGTACAATCACAGCAAAATCAAGAATTCATTCACCACTTCCTGTTGACAGGCAGGTGTTCAGCCATCTCCGGGAAAGCAGGGCTGCATCATGCATAATGGTTACTTGGGAAGACAAATGCCATCACTCCAAATGTCCCCTCTGCCTTCCTCCTCCTTCCCCCAGCCTTATATGCTGAGCATGACATCATATGGTATGGCACGTCCCTTTGGTCAGCTGGGGTCAGCTGTCCGAGCTGTGCCCCCTCCCAACTCCTGTGCACCCCCAGACTGCTCACTGCTGGGGTGGGGTGAGAAGCAGAAAAGGTCTTGACTCTGTGCAAGCGCTGCTCAGGAATAACTAAGGCATCCCTGTGTTATCAACGGTTTTGGTCACAAATCCAAAACATAGCACCATACCAGTCACTATGAAGAAAATCAGCTGTTCCAGCCAAAACCAGCACAGAGGTCAACCATTTGTATAGCAGCAAATTATAGTTTCCATTGGGCTAGTTAGAGCAGATTCAGTAAGTCTGTTGCAATTTACAGCTGTGGAATATTATTTTAATTAAAAAACACCACAAACCAAACAAAAAAATCACCAGAAGATAAAAAGCAAACCACAAACCCAATAACTAATGCTTTGCACAGTCAGTAAACATATGGCTGCATAGTTATTTGTGCAACGAAAAAAGAAAAAACAAAATCGGAACAAAATACATAATTGAAAGGACTGTGAGCCTGAAGATTGAGGCAAAATAATCAGGAAAGCCTGTGGAGAGGACAGGGACTGGACATGCTTTTCCAGCATCTCTGCAATAGAGCACAGACCTTTTAGGATCTGTGGAAGGTATTTCCCAGGCTACTTCTGTCAGGCTTCTCTCTTTACAAAGGGTCTGTATGTTGCTTCTGAAAAACTTACAGTCAGTTTTCTTTCTGCAAGTATCTCTAGGAGATTTTGTACTACAGCAGAAAAAACACTGTGATAAAAGAACAGATAATTTGAAAAGCAGAGATAGGCAAGGCAGGTTGTGTGACAGGTACAGTGACAAATGGTAGGCATTCTATGCATGTGCATTATGCTGTAGCAGCAGTACGTAACATGTTCTTTGATGCACAGGAATGCACTGAAAATGTTGAATTCTTCAGCAAGACACAATATGGTGTGTTTCTTTGTATTGTTTTGATTTAGGATATTCAGTTGTGGTGGAGGTTGGTACAGGCAGCAAAGCAGCCATGCTACTCTTTTGGACAAATATTGGACTAAAATATATCTGGACAGCATGAGCAAAGGAGAACTTAAGGAGGTATGGTGTGTGTTTCTCTATTGTGTGTGAATAATTATTTAAATTAAGGGTAATGAATGTTTTTCAATAATAAATTTGATCCTGATTTTTATCTCCCAAGTTACACAATACATCCTTATAATTTCAGATTTATCCTGCCAATTTTGAAGTAAATGGTGGGCAGTTCATCATTTTAGGGCAGTGAAGCTGGTGAAGGGTCTAGAGAACAAGTCTTACGAGGAGCAGCTGAGGGGACTGGGGTTGTTTAGTCTGGAGAGGAGGTGGCTGAGGGGAGACCTTATCGCTCTCTACAGCTACCTGAAAGGAGGTTGTAGGCAGGTAGTGGTAGGTCTCTTCTCCCAGATAACAAGCAACAGGACAAGAGGATATGGCCTCAAGTTAACACCAGGGGAGGTTTAGATTGGGTATTAGGAAAAATTTCTTCCCTGAAAGGGTTGTCAAGCATTGGAACAGACTGCCCAGGGAGGTGTTGGAATCACCATTCCTGGAGGCATTTAAAAAAATGTGTAGATGTGGTGCTTAGGGACATGGTTTAGTGGTGGACTTGGCAATTCTGGGTTAACGGTTGGATTTGATGATCTCAAAGGTCTTTTCCAACCTAAATAATTCTAAGATCAGGAAAATTTGAAGTGAATTGGGCAAAGATTCCTGGAACTTGCCGTCACAAACACAGTTCTGCTTTGAATTGGTCTAAGAATCAAAATACTTTGCCATTTTGTAACCCACAGATTCAAAAACAGAGAAAAAGAGAAAAAAAAAAATGAGCTTGCTCTGATCCTGAGTTCTAAGCTTTGAGATGAAAAATAGTTGCTCAGTTATAAATTACAAGTAACTGTTTCTGTTGACATCTTTTGTTAACATCTCTAGGAAGCGTTTGCTTTGTGTAGTCCTTCAAAACATTAAAGGAGCCCTGGGCTTAAATGAAAATGGAATTCTATAGAGATTCTCCTTGTGATACAAAGCTCAGAATAGGATCTGCTTTTAAAAAGAGCCTTTCCTAAGGGAAAAGGGGGTGAATAGTCTCTAGCAGAAGAGTTGATGAGAAAGTTCTATGTTTTCTAGAATGAAGAAGACAGACTTTGAATAGTATTCCTTCACTTCTTGGGATTCCTTCAGCAGCCAGCACAGTTATGGGTGATCTTAAATATCCATGTCTTTTTCCGTTTTGTCATTGTCAGCTAATTGTTAGGAATAGGACAAGAACAGCACTTATTTCATACTTGTGGATTTTGTTGGAGGAGAATCAAGTAGATTCATGGGGAGGCCTCTGCAGACAGTTTGCTGGAGATATACATGCTTGCATGCTGTAGTTGCTTTTACTACAAGTAGATCCATGTGTCCAGGAATTCTAGGAAGCTCACAGCTACAGTATTAAAAAAGGCTATCCAGCCAAACTAATGTTGAAGATGACCTCCAGAAAGGACCAGTATTGAAGTAAAACTTGGATATCAAAACCTTAAGAAAAAAGGAAGCTTCAATGCTATATGTGTCACTTACCACTAATTTCTTGCTGTTCTTTATTGTAACTTTGTAGCTTAAGTCACAAAAATACATAAATCAAATGCTGTGTAAAATTCTGTAGTAGTAGAAGAAGACACAGTGGTAGAAAACACCCATGTGCTTCTCTTGAAAATAGACTCATGTTCTTCTGTCTAGTCTTAAAAGTCAGTCTGGCACAGTAGGACAAGTGTTCCTGGCCTGTATCTGTGAAAAGCTTATTTCGGGAAGCAATAATTTTGGTTGGCAAACTTTAGTGGAGAGAACTGAGCTGAAAGGAAATTACAGAAGAAAAATTAGTCCGTTAATGTGTCTTTGTCAGCACAGTGAGTAGACAACTTGAATTCTAAAAAAAAATCATGTCATAAAAAGGACAGGAGGTAAGAACTTTTGTTATCAGTTGTAAAGTTGTATGATCATGATTTGAGTTTAGATAGGATTGAATGTACCTTTTGTTCTTCCTGTTGGTACTTGCGCAGCTGTATTAAATGAACTGTAGTAGAGTTGACAAAATTAGTTCTTGGCATCCAAATCAATATCATACCAATCACAATAACTTTCATTTTCTTCAGATGAGAGATTCCAAGAGAGCGGGTTCATGCAGCTTGCTAGCTTGAGTATCTATTGAAGTATATTCTATTAAAATGGGGGGGGGCTGATGGTTTCCTTGTGATGCTAAAGATTTAAATTATTTTTTTTAATATTTTTTTTCAGGTCCTTCAAAGGAGATACCCCAACCTTTCTCTTGTAACTGATCACTTGCTAGACATTTACATTCACCTTACAGGAGATAAGTATCAGGCATCAGAAAGCAGTGTTTCTGGCTCCAGGCACATACCAGAAGACTCATCGGAATCAAGATCAGAATATAAGAAACCAAATCTGGAAGGACGAGAACTATCTCTAAGGTTGCCTTTTCTTATATGTTTATTAGAAGGAAGTTTAGTCATCTAGCTGCAGAGATAGAAGGATTTATCTTTGTTGTTTTTCTTTTTTTTTTTTTTTAAATAGTGATAAAAGTTTGAGCAATTAAACAGGAATTTCATAAAAACTGGGAAAATCCATTTTTCATTTGAAAATAATGATTGATATTTTTTATAAAATACATTAATCTGAATTATTTAAGACTTGCTGTTTGCTATCCTTTTGTGGGGGGTGTGATGAAAAAGTGTATCTTTTGTCATATGTGCTGCTGATTTGGTATCAAGCCATATGAATTATTGTTCTGTTCATTTTAACACAAAATATCAGTTTTAGCTGAGAATTGAAATGAACTGTATAATTCTCTCACAAGAGCTAGCACATGATGTTTTCAGCAATAGTATATATTTACTTGTCTAGGTAATTTCATATTAGACACAGCATTCTAACTTAGACGACTGAAAATAATCATATCTGTAGTGTCCTATTAATTTCAGAGTTTTTATGATGAAATGCAGCTTGATGTTCAATTATTTCTTAGTCTCATACCAAATGTTAATTCTACTCACGTGGAATTTCTGTAACCAGTAGTGCTTTGTGAATTAGTCAGTAAATACTATGTGTGGGTAGTACCTAATATTTTTGAAGCATAAGAATGCCACTAGTTTTAAAACAGCAGTTGTTCTTCAAGGATTAGATGTTTCCTTGTCTTGTCTTTTAAAAATTTTATTGTTGATGAGGAGTCTTGAAAAGTGGTAGAAAACACCCACATGCTTGTCTTGAAAGTATCTTTCAGTATCTTGAAAAAAATAGGGTTTTATACCTTCCTGGATGAAGAGCTTGCTGCTTTGAATTTTTTCAATTTCATAATTACTTTATGGTTTAATAGAGTATGTGTTACCTCTTTTTAAGCAATGTATCTGAAAGCAACACTGTTGGTCTTTACGTGCTCAGCTACTCTTCACAATTAGCACCCTACTTGTGTGTGTCTTCCCATGTACAACTTGCACAACAACTAAATTTGCAATTGCCAGAAGGTAATCTAATGACCTAAGCTGAACATGAAAGAAGATGCTGTGTGTTTTTTGGCTTGGTTTTGATTGTACAAAATTTTTTCCGGTTTTCTTTTTAGAGACTTACTTAATTGGTGCGGCAGGATTGCTTACAACTTCGACAGTAATTCTTCAACAACAGCAGTGAATATTTTTCAGGAGGTGCGGTAAGACTTGATCCAGAAATTGCTTACCCAAATTCAAGCATTGTCTCACAAATCGTAAAATACTCTGTTTGGGAATGGGAGATGGGTGTTTAGGTTTAGTTTTATCTGAAGCAATTGGACTGTAGTTGGAGTGTTTATGATGCATCTGTTGGAGGCTTTCCTTACTACTGGGAAAGTTGTTTTCAGTAATGTGCTGAAAGCCAATCCAGACTAACTGCTGTCATATCAACAGCGTGCTGCAACATAATTTTAACTGATAGTGTGGATTGCATATGACTAAGAGTAAAATTTTCTAAGATCTTTCCTTTTGCTTGTAATAGGAGGCTTTTTTCCTACTTTCCTATGCATAATTTATATTCCAGGTTTGGAATTTTTCAGGTGTGCATCAGTCAGAAATAGTTTTAAGACATGAGGTCTTAGAACATTACTTCCTTCTCAGTTTTGGTCCATTCATCTAAAAATAGCTTCTGTGACTGGGCATTGAAAAGTTTTTTCTTTCAGTAGAAATCCACTACACTATAGAGTTTAGGAGTTCTTATTAGATCCTTTTGAACTCCATTGTTTGACTCAGTCTGCGGACAGTGAAATATATCTACCATGGCTGAATTGGATTCAGGCTCGTGTAAATTGAGGTATGGTGCTGGTCAGATCATATCATACAAAATTTGTACTGAAGAAGTTGGTTTGGTTTCCCCTTGACAGGCATTGGACTGTTTCACAGCTATGCTGTCCAACCAAGGGAGCAGACAGAAAATGGCAAAAGTTATTGGAAGTAAACTAAACATTTCCAAAAAAAAGGTAAGTTGAGCTATAATTAACATGATGTTTATTGGTAATATTCCATAACTTTCAGTTTTTCTAGTGATCAATTTAAATGTGTTCTGCTATTTTTCATAAAAGTGATGCCCATCTCTCTGTCCTAAACACTTTTTCTGCTCTCCGTACTATCGCAGGATCTACATTTTCCTCCTGTTTATTTTCAGCTATGTTTTCTTCTCCGAAAGTTCCAGCAAACCTGTTTCAGAGCAGATTGCAAATGGCCTCATTAGGCAAAAGAACGGTCACACAGCTGAAATGGCACTGTTGCCTAAGCACATGATACTGCTAGATACACAGAGCAGTAAAGAATGTGTTTTTTCTTTGGTGGTTACAGTGAACTTAATCACTTAAATGAAGACATCAGAGAGAAACATCATCTTCCTTACTACTTGTTCTGTAATAATTGATTCCAAAACTGAGTCTCTCTCTAGACTTAGTAACTCTCTATATATTAATAGTGTGGGATATAAATGTCTGAATTACACAAAATCATTACTTTGTCAGCTATTTTTGACTACAGAAGTTTGACTGCAAAGAAAATTCCCTCCTTTGTTACATTAAGATGGAAAAACTTGTCAGCTGGGCAGACAGGTGGATCCTTGAATCTTCTATGGATTTTTCTGTTTTTTGTTCTTCCTTTGCGTTATTTCAATACAGGAATGTATTATCCTCTGCCAATGGCAAAATATCCATGTTTACACAAGATTTTTTTGAGGAATGTTGTTTGTTTATTGTTAAAGGTAACTGTTTCCAGGTTCAAGTTTATGTAGTTGAACTACCATGGAAGTAGATGAAGTAGAAATATAATGGCATAGATCCAATACCAAGTTATTAAATGGAAAGACATTGTTTGTGCAGACAATAACACTTCTGAGATCCTTCAGTATTTTAGGTGATGAGTATGTAAAATCTGCAAAACCTAAAATCTTACCATGAAAAGTTAGCTTGCTGCGAAGTAATACTGGTAGCATGGCATGGGCGTTCTTAGTGTGATGTTGCCTACAACATCAGTATTGGAAATGTTGATGTTTTCCTCACAGGTAGAGTTCTTTTGTGAACTCTATAAACCAGAAATCCTAATACGGGAACAAGAAGTCTGTGTCGGAAGAGTGCAGCTCATGAAGAAGCAAACCCAGGCTCTCACTGTACAAAGGTAGAATATCTGGTAGTTTCCATGTGAATCAAAATACTTTGGTGGAATAGAATAGATTGGAAGTCACAGGATTTAAAAAAAAGTGGAAATTGGATGTTCTCACTGTAATGAAAGGAATGTGATGAATTCTTTCTCTTGTGATCTAAGTCTTACTTTCTGTATCTTTAAGGCTGTCTGCATCATACTTCTGGCAGTCAGAGCATGGAGATTTTCAGCTTCTGTTGAATTAGTTTCTTCAAAGCACTGTGTATCCACAGCTGCTGTTATAAGATTTTGATGAACCTATCTTTGTAAAGGGAGATTTTTGTAGTATGTGGCAGTAACTCCATTGAACAGGAATTTCTTTGGAAAACCTGAATTTCTAGGTTGTATCTTGGGAAAAATAAGTATCTTACAAAGATATCTTGAAAATAGAGGTTTGGAAAAAAATAGTTCCAATTAAAAAAACCCAAACAACTGAATTCAACCACTCCTCTAAAAAAATAATAAAGGTAAAATTGAAATGAGCTCCTTGATAAATTTTGGTTTTTAGTTGCTTCCTTTGTTTTTTCAGAGCAAAACAAACCTTTGCTGCCACACGGCCATCTGCAGTATTGATTGAACAGCTTGCTGTTTGTGTTGTCAAAGGAGAGCCTGTGCTTTTGGTTGGTGAAACAGGAACTGGCAAAACCTCGACCGTTCAGTACCTTGCTCATGTTACTGGTAAATAAAGTGTGAAGACTAACTTATATGAAGGTGATTTTAAAAAGAACAGAGAAACAAAAAAAAACCCCCGAGTTGATCGTGCTTTCTATTTCTGTTTCAAGGACACCATTTGAGGGTTATCAACATGAACCAACAAAGTGACACAGCAGATCTGTTAGGGGGGTGAGTCACTGACTACTGTTTTGTGCCTTCTGCATAACAAATTGGCAGTATTGGAACAAGCTTCCAACACAAGTATTGTTGTGTTGTCGAAGAATTGTTTTTAGACACCTGTTTCATGTAGCATAAATGTCTTAAACACGTTTGCATGGAGAAACCTTGTTGTCCTTGCTGAAAAACAGAGGCAATTTCATTGAATTGTGTGCATATCTGTATGTGATGAAGTCATTTAAAAGTACAATCCAATGTCTCTTTGAAAATGGCTTAGCTGTTCAATATAGATACGTAATTGTCCAGTAATATTCACTGGACATACTGGTAGTAGTAGTAAATGTATTTGACTTACCAGGGTGATCCTGTCTTTATAAAATTGCCTCTTAAGGTGCATTTAAATATGTGCAATTTTACATCACTGATCGGTTGCCTAAAAAACTTGGGAAATCAGAGTTCCTTCATACACAATGTTTCAGTAACTCGGTTTTTCTTTTGGAGTTTGGGTTTGGGTTTGGGTTTTGGGTTTGGTTTTGGGTTTGTTTTTTTAGTTCACAGATGCTAGTTCCAGTTCTTGTGTCACAAATAAGTAATTATTTTTCTGCCTCTCTTCAGTTACAAGCCTGTGGATAACAGGCTGATCTGGCTACCTCTGCGAGAGTCTTTTGAAGAACTCTTCTCTCAGACGTTCTCTAGGAAGAAAAATCAGACATTCTTGGGACACATTCAGACCTGCTACAGGCAGAAACGTTGGCATGATCTGCTAAAACTAATGCAGCATATTCATAAATCTGCTATTAATAAGGAAGCAAAAGAAAATGCATCAGGTGAGAATTCAGACTCATCAAATACACATCATTGATGGGGGAACCATTGCAGAGAGTAGACTGATGATTTTATAATACTGGTGATTTTTTTGTTTGTTGAATTTGGGTTGGTTTGTGGTTGGTTGGGTTTTTTTCCTTTTATCACCATTTATGACATCCTTTCTTCTGGTTTTGAAAAATGTAATCTCTGTCTACATAAAGACATTCAAACATTCAAAATACCGTTAGAATAGTGGTTGGGTTTTAGTTTTGGTTTTTCTTTGGGGCTTTTGGGGTTGGGTTTTTTTCCTCTTTTTTTATAACTCATCACTGCTGTTAGCGATGTCTGCCAGCGTGAAGGTTGACTTGTCTGACCTATGGTGCCCTTGACATCTGATCTCTACTCAGCATTTATTTGTTTGCGGTGTGGGTAAACAGTCTTTGTTGTTTGTGTGTCAGTCTTCTGTGTGAATGCATTCGTACTTTATTTCAGTCCTGGAATTTCCTTAGATCTGTTTTAGATCCTGTTTTAAAAACAAAGCAAAACAAAACAACACAACAAAAACCCCAAACGCAAAGTAATAGCTCTCTTAGGGTACTAATGACTTACAAGAGCTTGCTCATGACTTGGTTTTACTGCCAGTGATGCTGACTTGCATAGTGGTTTAATTTGTTTCATTGTGGTTTTGTCTCCAAATAACAGTTTTTCTTGTTTTGTACTTCACTACCCTCTTGGGACAGAGGCAATGTTGATACTTTGTGGAGTGGTTTCTGATTCTAGGTGTTCTGAACAAGTGAAGCTGTAGCGCTTGTAAAAAGTTGAAGTAAACTTAATTATGAACTTTGTCTCCCTTCTTCTTTTAACTGGTTCTTCTGAATATGCAGATATTAAAATAAATGGCCACAAATGTAAAAAAAAGAAGTTTTAAAGACCACTTGTTGCAAGTATTGACAATCCTACAATAAAAACAAGCTGAAATCTGTAGATTGCAAAGCTAGCAACTTAAGTCATTATGATTCTGCATATACCTCAGGCTGTGGCTTTAAACAAATAATTGAAATAAGTGCAATAGTAAATAATGTTGTTTGATAAGCAACAGTGTTTTTACTGATACTGAAGTGTTCATTGTTAATGTGTCCTGTCATAAGGTTTGTAATTTTTGATTTGTTTTTCTGAGATGTCTGTGTCTCAGAATTAGGAGAGTGATAACAGTCATGCTGGAACCAAGAGCAGCGTAACTATTTGTTCCTAAGCTAGAACATGCTGGAATGAATAGCAAATTATTTGTACCCATATATCAATAGTGTTCAGCTAAACTGAAAACAAAAACCCACAGCAAAACTTAATTTTGGGGGTTTTGTTTGTTTGTTTTAATTCATGAGATGTCATCTGTACAACTTGAATGTTTTCATCGCTCAGCCAAGCTTACTCATATATCTCTGCTTGAAACAGCTTGATTAAAATACTGTTGTTAAACATTTTTTATGCTATTGTTCTGATGGTACAAGCTAAAATTTGTTCTGCTTGCAGGCTCACCGCTGAAGGAGAAGTGGGAGGCATTTGGTCTTAAACTGAATCATGCTCATCAACAGATGAAAATGACAGAAAATGCTCTTCTCTTTGCATTTGTTGAGGTATGTAGAGATTTGCATTTTGATGATAGGAGGAATAAGGAGAAGCATATAAATTATTAATTTTTTTTAATTTATTTTTATTTTTTTGCAATCAGTAATGTATGAATAGCTTCCTGGCAAGAATCCTGCTGTGAAGTAAAACTTGTTCCATGATAACTCTGTGGAATGAAGCATGCTGCTTCAGGGAGGTGGTGGTTAAATGCGGGGTGGGGAAGTATTTTGTGGTGACACAGTAATTCAATGTGTATGATGTATGATCATACTAGTATGATGAAAGAGTATCAGCAGTATGTCATATTATCTTTTCAAGTATATGAGATTAGAAAAAACATCTTGACCAATCTCCAGTAGGACATGCTCCTGCCTAGGGATTCCTGTGAAGGATTTAATATTAAGAATCTGTGCTGTTTTATCTAGAAGCAATTTTTCAAAATGTTTCAAACCCATGGTGTAATATTCTAATGACATTGCATGATTAGGGGCAACTATGACGGTTTATGCACGCTTGTTCCTTGTCACCTTATTAGACTGAATATATGCTCTCAAATTCTGTGTAAAGTGTGTAAAATGTTGACCAGTCCTCTTTCTAAAAAATAATTGTATGAATAGTTGGAGAACCTTTGACTTAAGTGTAGTTTTAGTTAATAAGATATAGTTCCTTGAGGAACATAATATTGCTTGTGGTTTTGTTTGGATTTCTTTAGATTAACTGTCTTTATTCTCGTAGTGGTGTCAGTGAAGGTTACACACCACAGTGATGGGTGTCACTGACAGGTAGGGTTGCACAAATAAGAGATCTTAATTCTGTTATATCTGAGCCAGTGTAAATCGCAGCTGATAATGGTGATAACTGTCTGACTTCTGCAGTTTGCAAAATAATTGCTGTTATTGAGGGAGAGCAATAAAACTGCTGTTGCTGTAAAAGGTCTGTAATTGCCATTTATCTAATCAACCCATATGCTGCACAACAAGTATTTCCAGTATACAGATGCTTCAGTTGATATAGCATTGCTGGTGATGTGATTAACAAATTGATCTTATTTTTAGGGTACTCTGGCACAAGCAGTAAAAAAAGGAGAGTGGATTTTATTGGATGAGATTAACCTGGCTGCAGCAGAGACTTTGGAGTGCCTGAGTGGTTTATTGGAAGGATCATCTGGGTCACTGGTGTTACTAGACAGAGGAGACACAGGTACTGTTTCTGTGCTTGTTTATGCTAAATCTTGCTATCCAGTTAGCTGAATTCTTTATCCTATATGGCAGAAAATAAGTTGAGAACATTTACCACTAAAAGGAGTGTGTGCAGAAGAGAGTAATGTGTTCTTTCTAGACTTCATACTTTTATGCAAGAAGTGGGAGTTTAAATTCACTGTGGCTCAGGAGATTTCAGCATGCAGAAGTTGTAGTTTTTGCATCTTTGGATCTAAAAGGAGCAGAGCTCTGTAGTGCCCTCAGTAGGCACTGCTTCTAAAGACTGTTCAAGGCATGTAACTTTTTTTTTTAATAAAGTTGAGGTAACTAGACGGATAAAGGCATGGGACATGAGGTTCAGTTGCTGCTTTAGTAATTATCTTTCACTGATCCTTTGAATATATTCTCCAGCTAGAAATAAGTGTACAAGGCTTTTGCTTTTTCCGAGTCCTTGTGGGTTGACCCCAGCCTGCAGCTAAGCATCCATACAGCTGCTCACTCACTCCTCCTACCCCGTCACCCCTCAGCAGCATGAGGGGAGAGTAAAAGCAAGAAAACTCATGTGAAACAAGTGATGCAAAGGCAGTCACTAACCAGCTCCCACAAACAGACCAAAGTCCAGCCAGTCTCTGAGCAGTAGCCTCCTTGGAAGAAAAAAATCACCACCCCTTCTTCCTCTACCCCAGTTCTTATTGCTGAGCATGATGTTATATGGTAGGGAACATCCCTTTGGCCAGTTTGGGTCAGCCAGCTGTCCCCGCAGTGTTCCCTCTCAACTTTTTGCTCCCTCCTAGCCTAATTGCTGGAGGAGGGAGGACAGAGTAGGGAAGAAGAGAAAGCCTTGAGGCTGTGCTAGCACAATTCAGCAATAACCAAGACATTGGTGTGTTCTCTACAGCACCAAGGGGCTCCTGTGAAGAAAGTTAACTCCTTCCCAGTCAGAGCCAGTACAGCTGTAAAGGTTAAAAAATGCAACCGCTGAATATTGTTTTCTGGAGCTACAGAGAGAGACAAATGTTGTATGAGCTTTCTAGACTGTGTTTTCTTCCTGGCCAAGGGAAGCACTGGCCATTGTTCTGAAAGAGACAAAAGGAGTTCCAGGTTTAGGGCTTTTATAATTTTTGAAATATTTTGTGGTGTTAAAACATCCTGCTACGCACAAATAAAAGTCAGTGTTTCATTTGCCTCTGGCTGTTGTGAAGGTGCAGAGGTACTTCTAACAAAATTACATGGGGTTGTTGTCTGAAAACTTTTCACCCTGGCATTTTAAGAAAATGTAGTTGTGTAGTAATAGAAAGCTGACTTAGATTAAATATACCTACTTTAACATAATAAATATCCTGTGTTTAGCATTACCCTTATGTCTCTTATTTCTGTTTTTGTTTAGAGCCTCTTGTCCGTCACCCTGATTTTCGCTTGTTTGCATGCATGAATCCAGCTACAGATGTTGGAAAGAGAAATCTTCCTCCAGGAATAAGAAACAGGTAGGGAATAATGATTCTGTGGCAAAATACTTAGTCACACTGTCTTTTTCAGAGTTTAACTAGCTTCAAAAGTTGACCCAGTGAAGAACACCTTATATGAAGCCTGAGGGTGTAAGTCTGAACTCAAATTAACTTCCTGTGAGAGGTACTTTCCACACCATGGTGAAGGTTTTTCATGAAATAACATCAGGAAAATACTTCTGTGAAGTTGCTGACATGAGCAAATGGTCTAGCAGTAGTGCAGAGTGCTGTCACTGGGGGCAGGGGAATGATCATTCTCTACAATTAAGCTGTCAGTGTCTGGAAATGCTACTGCAGCCGTTTATGTTCCTGATGGGGATAATAGAGAGATGTGACTGTTCAGGAGCCTTTCTTTCAATAACTCAGAGGTGCTGCTTATCTTTGCAAAAAACTGTGTATCCAGGCTTGGTCACTCGGAAGGAAGGTGTTTTGCATGGTGGAGCAGATGTGTGATATTCAAAATATTTGATGTGAAATCTTCAAACACTTAAGCTGTAACCAGGAAATTGCAGTTGTGGCACATCCATTCTTCAGTACTACCTGTTCCTGAATGCAAAGATCTGCTTTTATTTGATGCAGTTTCCCTCATGAGTGCCAAAAGTCGCATGTGTAAGTCCCTCACCAGATTCATAAACACTGTGCAAGACTGCAGAGAGGCACTAACTATATGTAACTAGTCGTTTGTAGTTATTAGTAGCAAAGTAATGTTCAATTGCTATTAGCTCACCTAACTTAGTAGTGAAAGGAAAGAAAGTGTAATATAGAAGAAAGGAGACTTCAGCTCCAGCATGCCTTGTTAAGTTTAAATGGATTTGTATTTCCATTTGTCAAAAATATCCACCCCTCTGAAGTTAATGGCATTCCTCAGTTGTTTTGGGTTTGCTGTGGTGTGTCCTAAGCTATTGTTTCAGCTGTAATGCATGGTATGGAAGGGCTGCAGACTAATTTTCAAAACCTTATGCAAATATACTGGACTAAGTAACAGAAAGTATGTTCATTAGTTAGAGCTGCAGTGTAGTGTACTAAATATGAAGAACTCTATTGACATATTTAAAGATACTCAGAACTTCACTAAGCACATGTTTTGCTGCTAATTTTCCTTTGCTTATTTGTCAAGTTTTCTCATTTTGTCATTGCTGAGCTGGATATTTGTAAAAGTAGAAAACAACCTGGATATGCTAGTCATAACAAAATTAGAATGGGTGATACCTCGTAAGTGTCCACTTTTTAAAAATAGAGAGCATTAGAGAGCCCACTTTGAAAAGTACTTCTGCTGTGTCAGTGTTCCAGTGTTCAGGCTGTAATGTTTGGGTATCTATTGCAAATCATTTAAAATTTTAGTTTTAAAAAATACAGGCCCATAGTTTATTTTCAGTCTACTAAGTTAAAATTATTCAGATAAATTGCTTGAAAGTATTAGTCATGATCTTTGGTTTTTTAACTACTCTGGTTCTTGAGTCTGTCTATAGGTAGTTTGACAAGTTGTTATTCTGCTCTTTACAAAATTTTAGATGTGTATGACATGCGAATCATATAGACATCTGCCTATATTTTAAAAAAATAATCTTATTATAAGTGTTACGGGTTGATTTGATTCTTACAGGTTTACTGAACTTTATGTAGAGGAATTGAGAAATGAAGGAGACTTGCAAGTTCTTATCATGGATTATCTGAGAGGCTTGAATGTGAACAAAAATACAGTACAAGGAATTGTGAAGTAAGTTGGTTGTAATCTCTTTAAATCTTTGAGGGAGTAAGTCACAAAAAGAAAGTATGTAACTGTAGTCTGTGGTTAGACTGTTCTGGGAAACCCCATAATGCCCCCTACGCTAGCCTTAGGGAAATGGAAGAGAGTAGGCATCCATCCTCTTCGTTCTGAAGGTTTCTGTACTTGTGGGGAGGAGATTTACTTTTTCTTACTCAGAATTGCTTTCTTGATGGCACCAGTTAAAAAGTTTGTTGTTGCAGTCCTCTTTCCCATTTGAGAGGCTAGTAAGATGTTTTGTTCCTGTAGATCATACCGATTAAAAGTTTTGTGTGTTTGTCAAGTTACCCTTCTTTCCCCTAGTTTAAGGTGTACTCTCTCACTGCATTAACCTGCAGAACTATTACAAGTTTAGAATACCTTGAGTTTATAGCCATTCTCTGTATATCAAGCTTTCTCAAAAATAAGATTCTAAAATATTCTGTTGCTTTGCTTCATTGACTGTACAGATGGAAGAATTTGGCATGGCTTTCCTAACCTGGGAAAAAAGTGACAGTTGGAGAGAAGTTTAAGTGTTCATACTTTGGGTTTAATTCCTTAGAGCAATGGTCTGATTAGTAACAGTACAATGTAACTCTTTGTTTTTGCAGCTTTTATGTATCTGTGAGAAAGGAAGCAGAAACCAAGCTGGTAGATGGAACTGGCCACAGACCTCACTATAGTCTCCGTACACTTTGCAGGGCATTGAGATTTGCAGCATCTAATCCATGTAGCAGCATACCACGCTCACTGTATGAGGTGACTACCTATGTTTGGGTTTGTTTCAGTGCGTATTCACTACAAAGATTGTTTGGGTAAAGGATAATGAGTCTCTTCTAAGTGCAGTATTGAACAGAAATTATTACTTCATACTGTTTTTTTCCCCTAATAAGTTGTCATTTTATCACTGAAAATAATCCTTCTTCTTAGGGCTTCTGTTTGAGTTTCCTGACACAGCTTGACAGAGGTTCTCACCCGATAGTTCAAAAGCTAATTTGCCAGCATATAGTCTCTGGCAACATCAAAAGCCTTCTCAAGCAGGTAGGTAACTAAGCCTATATAGAGCTGTTTATTATTCAGAGTAGAATTTATTTTGAGTTGTCTCTTTGCCTTTTTCCTTGACATTTCCTTCTTGCAGTCTTGTTTTTCATGTTACAAAGATAAGAACTAGAAAAAAAATTAATACTATTACTTTGTAATTTTTTACGTCTGCTTGAAATGCCCATATGTTAGCTGGTTTGTTAATTTGAAAGAATATGGGAGTCTGAATAATTACAGCATTGTGAATGTGGGCAGCTTAATACAGTGCCTCCAACTGTATAGCTTTCACAGACTTTAAGGAGCTTCCACAGGCTTTTTATTTTTAGACTCTGAATGCAGAACATACGGATACAAAGCAAACATCTGTGCTTTGTCTCTAATGGGAAAGGAAGGATCTCACTAGTGCTGGAAGCCCAGCATGAGTTTGCATAGGGGACTGGGCAGGTGGGATGAGGAAGCCAGTTGTAAGAGACAGGTATTTGTTTCAGAGTAAAACACTTCATATTAGAAAATATGTATGAATATAAAAAGATAAAAGCCAATTTTCTGCTTGGAAGCATACTTCAAAATTCAGCGCTAGGACTCTTGAGACATTTATATCTTCTGGCACTGGCAAGGATTCCTGCTTCATGACCTTGAAATAATCTGGCCAGGCTTTTCTGTAGTTTGCGTTCTGTGACAAGGGGACAGTGTTTACGGCAGGAGTGTTCAGGGATTAATTTAAAAAGGCTTCTTACAGAGTATGTTGCAGTGGTATAATATTAGTTGTTTTCATTAGCAAATTAAAACTCATTTGTATAATCTGTTATTTCTGTCATGTCTCCTTAGCAAATACCAAAACCCCAAAGAGGGAGTTTTATACTAATAGAAGGGTACTGGATTTCAGCTGGAGATAAAGAACCTACTGTAGATGAGTTGTATGTGCTAACCCCTTCAGTTAAGCTGAATCTGAAAGACATTGCCAGAGTTGTGTCCGCAGGGTAAGTCAGTTTGAACTTTTCAACTAAAAAACTAAATTAAAGATGTTTATTTGGGCCTCGAGTGTTGCTGCCTATCTAGCCTTTATTGTTTGGCATGAGTAATGTCCGTTTTCCCCCTACTTTACAGTTAAATTTTAATTATACAGTGACTTGAATGTATACCTGTTATTTCTTGTCTCCTTAAACCATCTTACTGCCATCCTAGTTTTATTTAAATGATAACCTAGAAATTTGTAGTTAGAATAACCTGCTTATTTCACACTGCTATGTAAAACTGGGTAGCAGTTAGCACTTGAGAGTAAAGTTACTCATGTTCCCCTGTTAGCATATGATCTTGGATACTCCAAGTTTGGTGATGTAGATCTGTGAAAATTTCAAACAATGTTGGTGGCTTGTATATTAGAAAGATATCACTTGTGCTTCTAAACCACTATTTTGGTTACCCCTTTTAGGACTCATCCAGTACTGATTCAAGGAGACACCTCTGTTGGTAAGACCAGTTTGATTCGCTGGTTGGCTGCTGCTACTGGGAATCATTGTGTAAGGATTAACAATCATGAGCATACTGACATCCAGGAATATATTGGCTGTTACACATCAGATGCCTCTGGGAAGTTGGTATTTAAGGAAGGTGCGTGGGCATAATTATATTTACTCCAAATTCCTGTCTCACTCCACTACTTTTTTCTTTTCTGCTTGTCTGTTTTATTACAATAGAGAAGTGACCTGTCACAAAGTGAGTAGTCACGTATTAATGAAGGTCACTTACGTGAATTTCTGTGAATTCTGAAGAGTTCATGTTTGTCTCATCATACTTGTCCTATTGGACATAAAGAAGATAATTCAACAATTTAAACAATACTGTTGCTACCATGTCTGGATTAGAATTTATACTGAGTGAAAACCAGTTGCTAAAAGTGTCTGAATGCATGGTTCTGTTAGATTTAGTTTGTTAGATTTTTAACTAGGACTTTTTCTGTTCCTTCCAAGGCATTCTTATAGATGCAATGAGAAAGGGTTACTGGATTATTCTAGATGAATTGAATTTGGCTCCCACTGATGTTCTGGAGGCTCTCAACCGTTTGTTGGATGATAATAGGGAGCTGTTCATTACTGAAACCCAGGACGTTGTCAAAGCTCACCCTCGCTTCATGCTGTTTGCCACACAAAATCCTCCAGGACTGTATGGTGGCAGAAAGGTCTGTATAATCTCTTCCTTTGAGTAGCTATGACTAGGGAATTAATCTCTCTCATACATCGAAGTCTGATGTGAAAACTTTCTGATGTGTAGCACAGCATTAACATGAAATTGTCAAGAGGTAGAGAGTTGAGGTGCCTGTGGACTAACTTTCAATACAGCTGGGTTCTGTTTAGGTTGGCTATTCATTTTGCAGATACCAAATTTCTAGTTCATTGTCAGTAGCTGAGATTAAAGTGCTTTACTGAGCTGAGTTCATGTATATTAGATTTGACTCAGCATTTCTTGCTCAAGAGCACCAGAGAAGAGATTTGACTTAGGCTATTGGTGTCCATTTGGATTGGTTTTGGCTGGAATAGTTGGTTTTCTTCATAGTGACTGGTATGGTGCTGTGTTTTGGATTTGTGACCAAAACTGTTGATAACACAGGGATGCCTTAGGTATTGCTGAGCAGCGCTTGCACAGTGTCATGGCCTTTTCTGCTTCTCACACCACCCCGCCAGTGAGCTGGCTGGTGGTGCACAAGAAGCTGGGAGGGGACACAGCTGGGACAGCTGGCCCCCAACTGACCAAAGGGATATTCCATACCATATGACATCATGCTTAGCAACACAAACTAGGGGAGAAGGAGGAAGAGGGGGATGTTCAGTCTTTGTTTCCCCAAACAACTGTTGCGCCTGATGAAGCCTTGATTGCCTGGAAATGGCTGAACACCTGCCTGCTGACGGGAAGTGGTGAATGAATTCCTTGTTTTGCTTTGCTTGTGCACACACCTTTTGCTTTACCTATGGAACTGTCTTTATCTCAAACCACAAATTTTCTCAGCTTTACTTTTCTGATTCTCTCCCCCATCCCATTGTAGGGGGAGTGAGCAAGTGGCTGTTCCGTTTAGTGCTTAGATGGTGCTTAACTTTCTTTCGACGTTCATGTGTATGTGCTAATTTGTATGCTATGGCACTATGCATATTTTCTTTGGATGTGCAGGGGAAGATACATAACATGAGGAATATCAAAGGAAAAAGTTCAAGCAATAGTATGTTCTCATATTTCAGGTTTTGTCCAGAGCCTTCAGAAATCGTTTTGTGGAGCTGCATTTTGATGAACTGCCAAGTTCTGAACTGGAAACAATCCTGCACAAGCGATGCAGTTTGCCACCTTCTTATTGCAGCAAGCTTGTCAAAGTCATGTTAGACCTGCAAGTATGAGAGTCTCTCTTCTTTTTGTAGAAAACATGCAAACATTTTTCAGCCCAAAGTAGTAGAAATTCCTCTGGGGAGCTGAGGTGTTGCTAACTGGCAGATACTTAAAAACCTAAACCATAACTGATGGAAGAGGACCCACCAAAGTACTTAGTTCACTGGTTAAGACAGAGAATAGGGAAGGTGTTTTCAGATTTGTGAGAAAGCTAGCAGAAGAAAAAATTAATAACCAAAGGCCTTGGAATTCAGTGTAGAATAATCCCTTGCTCTGGATGCAAAGTACAGTATTGGATTTGTAGCTGTCATGCTAAATTTAGTATTGTGTTAAAGCAATAATTTTGGATGTGTTCTGACACTCCTGTGTTTAACAGGCATTTAATTTAACACTTAGCATGTAGCTACATACTATCTCATTTAAAAGCAATTGCAGCAGCACAAACCAGACCATGCTTCAAAGTGCTAATACACATTTTGGTGTAGAACCTAATCTTTTGCTTGGATTTTATTTTATCCCAGGTACCTATTTTCTTCTTAGTATTTTTATTTATTATTATTTATATTATTTTGTTCCTGGTACCTATCAAATACCTGCTTAAAGGTAGTTTGAGTTAGGGAGTCATGACTGTACAAATATTTATTTTTTTTCCCCCATACAGTTTGTTTGAAAAGTGGCACATCAGAGAGCTCTGATTAGCTTTGCTCCAAGTATTTGGACAGGTTCATGAAAAAATGGCTCATGTTTTGTTCTTATGACAGTCTTACCGCAGAGGTTCGACAGTGTTTGCTGGGAAGCATGGGTTCATTACCCTACGGGATCTGTTTCGTTGGGCTGAAAGGTACAGATTGGCAGAACAGCTGGAAAAGGACTATGACTGGCTTCAGCACTTAGCAAATGATGGTGAGCCCTGCTAAGTCAGGTTAAAGTATCTGTAGAATTGCGTTCTAACCCCAATTCCTAAGTATAAATTTTTGTTGCTGATTAACCACGTAGTGATTGCTTTCTTCCTCTGTTTTATAGGTTTTATGCTTCTGGCAGGCAGAGTCAGGAAGCAAGAAGAGGTAGATGTTATTCAGAGTGTCCTTGAAAAACACTTCAAGAAGACACTGTATCCTGAGTACCTTTTCTCAGGGGAAAGCGTCAGAAAGCTACTGGGTGAGTTTCCTAGAAGGACTACACTGGTAGTTCCCTAGATGTGATGGAAGCTGATGGATTGCTTTGTGTCGTGCAGATAAATCCTCCACACAGATGTCAGTGATGGACAGAGATTTTAACCATATTGTTTGGACTCAAGGAATGAGGAGACTTGCCATTTTGGTGGGACGAGCCCTGGAGTTTGGTGAACCAGTATTACTGGTGGGAGACACTGGGTAACCTTGATTTTCATTATGTAGTTCCTTGTAGTGCTGCACCAGCCACGAGTCAGGCACAAAATGGTTGTGTGGGCTTCAGTGCTGCTTTGATCTGGGATATTTAAGCCTCTGTCCAGGCAGACTTGCAGCTGCTGTTTTTCAGTTCCCTTTTGACGGGAAGCAATTACATCTGCTTCAGCAGAAGTCTTGAAGGGGATTATCTGCATTATGTATAACTACATAGAAATTATACAGAAAGTAGTAAAATTGAAATGAGCTGACTTCTGTCACCATTTTTCACAAGATGCCCTGTAGAGTCTCACTGTGCCTCACTGGAGAGACTGCTTTTGGGGAATTGTAATACTTGTGTGTTTCAGAGCACATTTGCTTTACATGTAGGAAAGCTATATTCAAGCTCTTAAAACTACTTCACCCCTCCACCACTGCCTCATATGCTGAAAAGGAGATCATGGAAGCGGATGCTGTCTGCTCCTGTGCTGGTTATAAATCTGGAGAGTTAATTTTTGTAGGAGAGAAGGGAAGGAAAATGCAAGAAAAGCAAGAAGTAAAATTATTTAGGTAATAAATGAGAACTCTAGATACTCAGCAGTTTATTTCTTCAGACTTAGGCTTGGTCTAGACATGTAGCATCTCCAGTTTAGTGCGGTGTTAGGCTAGTTGAGTACCTGTAGAGGCAGGCTGAAATAAGTTTGACTTTAAACCTGCAGAAATCCATCAATGCAGATATTGATTTAAATTTAATTAAAGGCATCTTGCACAACTTAGCAACAGTAGTTGTGCCAAAAATGACTTCACTTTGCATACATTTCTTTCAAGGCAAGGAGCAGAAGGAAATTTGCATGCTAGTCCTTGCTGCATAGGTCTTCAACAAAAGTATCAATCCTGTCCAAAGTGAGCTGATGGGTTTGGGTTTTTTATTCTTCCCTTTCAATTAAATTACTTTGCAGGTGTGGTAAAACTACCATTTGTCAGATCTTTGCAGCGTTAACAAATCAGAAGCTATACTCAGTGAACTGTCACTTGCACATGGAGACTTCAGACTTCCTGGGAGGATTGCGACCAGTCAGACAGAGGTCGAAAGACCAGGTTTGGCTTGCATAGATACTAGTTTGGATGGTGTGGCTATGGAAGCAAAAAGTAGCAATTACTAATGACTTTTGACTTTCCCATTTCTTAGGAGGAATCTGATGGTTCCAGACTCTTTGAGTGGTGTGATGGACCTCTTGTTTTAGCAATGAAGGAGGAGGGTTTTTTTCTCCTTGATGAGATTTCTTTAGCTGATGATTCTGTATTAGAGCGGCTTAACAGGTATGTCTTAAATGTGTGAGTATTAAGTATCCTCAATGTGTCTATTCATTATGCAGTGTGAACAGGGTAAATCTAGTTTCTTTTAGGCAGATTTGTTTCCTGGTCTGAGTGAGCTGCTGTCTTCATTGTATAGTTCTTGCTGAAAGGGAGAATGTCCCAAACAACTCTGGCCCCTTGTTCGTATTTCAACTTCTGTGCCAGTTTGCTTTGTTTTTCTGGTTGTCATCTGACAGAGGTGCTAGCTTTAATCACAGTAATTAATTGGACAATCTGTGCTGTTTGTAGTTTTAATTACAGCTGGGGGAAAAGATAGTAAGGTAAGACAAGATGAAACTGCCTTGTCTTACCTGTCTTGATGTCTTAACTTACCTGGAAAAATGAAAGAGACTTCAACTGAAAAGCAGATACGTGTATGTTTGCTTGACATATGTTGGTACACTGAATTGTTGGTTTTGAATGCTTTGGTTGGTGCCATTACTTTCCATTTGGCTTTATAGTGCTGCTGCAGACTGATCTGCACTCATATTGCTGTATTTGTTTCATCGACAAAAATAAGATGAAAGTGTTTTCTTTATTCAGTAGCTCATATCCCTGGATAAAGAAATCAAGAATATAAACCCTAGTTTGGTTGAAACAGTTTAAACAGTATTTGAAGACAGTTTACATCATGTGTCAAATTGGAAGCTAAAAGTAAAATCTCCAATTTACCATCTGTAATATTAATATTTTCAGCCTGTCAGTGAGCTCTTGAAAATGATGCATTTTGTCAAACCCCAGAAACAAAGTCTAGTTTTTTTCCCCAAACCAAAAAGCAAATTTCATTTCATTATCTGCTTGTAGCGCTATCCCTCATTTTAGTCTTCTCCATTATCCATTATATTGAGATGACTAGAAGCTTTATTTTTTTCCCTACCATATCCAAACCCTCTCTGTTACAAGTGGGATTTTTTCGTTGTGTTATTGCATCTATCGTTCTTTCATAAAGTTCAGTTAACGTTTATTTTGACAGTGATACTAAGCAGTGTCTTTCTAAACAGATAATAGCTCAAACTTTCACAACTTTCAGCGTACAGTGAAGTACAGCTAATAAACCAAACAAAATCCCCCCAAACCACAGAAACCTAGTAGAATGCTTCTCAGATGTATGGTCTGTCACCTTGAAGATAGGCTCATTGTGCAGATCTCTTTATCTAGCTCCTATGAATATACATTTTGCCATTGCTTTTGTAAATAGATCTGTGAGGCATGTACTTTATTAGGTAAGTTTTTTCGACAAATCTTTTGAACTGAATCTTATTGACAAGGTTTGGTAGAGTTTCCTTCTGAACAATATCAGAAGTGTTCTCAATTGGGGAGGATGAACAGATTTTTTAAATTTTTTTTTTTAAATTTCGTTTGAATTCTGCCCAATTCGTGTGATTCTCATTTTTAAGTGACCTTTTAAAGTGTGAAATGAAATTTAAAATAAACAATTTTTTTAACCTTCTCTAGTGTTCTTGAAGCTGAAAAGACATTGGTACTTGCTGAAAAAGGTGGTCAAGATGATGAGGAAAATGAGGTAGAGCTATTAGTTGCAGGAAAGAAATTCCGTATCCTTGCAACCATGAACCCAGGAGGTGACTTTGGGAAAAAAGAGGTAAATGTCAAAGCAACTGGAAGTACAGCCTGCATCTTCTGGCCATGCTGACCGTTTAGTGATTGGAGGTGCAATGCAAAAATGCATCATGCCAGTTCTGGCCTCCAGTGCTTCCTAGGAGGCATCTGCTTCATTGCTGTAGAGGAGGATCAAGATGTATCTGGTTTTCATCACTTCTGTGTGCTGTCATTTTGACAATATTAAGTCAATGCTCAGCAGAATGTCAGAGAAAACTTCAGGCCTCTAAATACTCTAGATAGGCTTGATACGTAGAATACTTCAAGTACAGGAACTGTGGCTCATGAAGCAAGTAAATCCAGCTCTAATGTGAGTCTAGAGTAGTGTGAAGTTGTGTAATAGGTTATTCTCTGTAATACTGTTCAGAAAGTGACAGAAGTCATCTTGTCATTTTCAATGGGTATGAACATCACATCCCAAAAGACCTTTCTCATTAACTGAGGAAATCTGTTTCTGAAGTTTGGCTTTAAGTAACTTAAGCCAGACCCGGGGGGGGAGGCGGGGGGAACCCAACAAAAAAACTTTTAAGCAGTGTTGAGAGCTAGGACTAAAAAAGGGAATTATAAGCTTTTCTACCCAAGAGAAGATGGATACTCCATTTAAAGTGGTTTCTACAGTACAGGACAACTCATTGTAAAGCCATGTGTTTAAAGGGGATTTATTTCTTGATTATGTTTACGCTAATGATTTTTTGCTTGACTAATTCAGCCAGAGGAAGAGAGGAATTACAGAAATGAGTTGTAATTGAAGGCAAATTTCCATGTGGTAGTTTGCTTCTTGTAAGGGAGGTTATGTAGCCATTGTTTGGTACGTGATGCCCTAGAATGAAATGGAGCTTTGGTGCTTGCAAACCAGCTTGGTTTCTTCCCATATTCTTTTCAACTTTCTTCATCAGTTATTTCCTGGATTGATGCCACTACTAGAAATCTTAAAATCCACATTCTTGCAAAGATTGTGTTACAGAATGACCTTGTCAAAATTACAAGGAAAGGTCTAGATTGGTCACTTTATTGTTTGCAAGTACTAGGGCTACAAGGCTATCAGTTAACTGCAACCTTATGTAATATGGTGTAATGTAACTTCAACTGCTATGTCGTTCTGCTCATTTGCAGCTTTCTCCTGCATTGCGCAACAGATTTACAGAAATATGGTGTCCACAAAGCAATGGCCGTGATGATTTGATACAGATTGTAAAACACAATCTTCATCCAGGATTGTCTCTGGGCGGAATAAACCATCAAGGTGGGTATTTCTCCTTGTGTTGGTATTCAAACATTGTTAAAAACGAAATTAGTATGGAGGCTGCTAATATTTTCTCAGAATTCATACCACTGTGTCCCCTTTTTCTCTAAGTACATCTCTGTCTGAGGACAGTTATGAAATAGTTTGGACTTTGTTCTTCCCTCATTGTGTGTGTATGTTACATGGCTAGCCAGAAGTAAGTTCAAGGCTGTATTTGCTTCACCATCCAGGTAGTTGAATTATCCCCAGCCCTTCAGTGCCCGTTCTTTGTTTCCATGTAAGGTGTTGAAAGAACTGGCACTTCATTTTCTGCCAGCAGCTTCGCTGTTAGTATTAGTCACTTGATTCTGACTTGTTAATTGAATTTAAAAAGGATCTGTAATGACAGCACAGGTATGAACTAACTCTTTGGTTATCCTGCCTGTTAGGACATGGAGTACCCATCCACGTTGCTTAGGCATTACAGCTATGTCTACGTTATTGATGCTTTTTATACAACAGTTTAGTAGATGTGACCAATAAAATTATTTGGTAACTCCATTGATTTTTTTTGGTTTTATTTTTTATTCTCTTTTCAGGGGCAGACATAGCAGAGCTCATGATGGACTTTGTTGAATGGCTGACTAATCAAGAGTTTGGTCGCCAGTGTATTCTCAGTGTACGAGATGTCTTGTCCTGGGTTAAGTTTATGAATGTCATGGTAAAGGATGAAAAGTCAAATTCTGCCAAGGAATATAGCGTTCTTAACATTTCTCCAATGATGTCTTTTGTCCATGCTGCATGTCTGGTATACATTGATGGAATAGGATCAGGTAAGTCTTTGGTGCTCATTTGATAGCAGAAAATATTAAGGTATATATTTGTATTAATATTTTTTAGTAGAACGCAGACAAAATGCTTTGGGGCAGCATGGAACTTCTCTGGGAGTTGTTTTCACTTCCATTTAACAATATGCTGTACTTACATGCCTTTTTTGTGTTTCAGTAGCAACAGTTTGAATAATACAGCAAACTTAAGTAAATTAGAGGTAGTCATAATAATATTACAAAAGCTAGCACAGAAATTAAGAAAGCTAGTGTTTTTTATTGAGTTATCTGAGCTGATATGGTGCTTAATGACATGACCACGTGTTATTCTCTCTCTCCCACCGCACATGTCAGCATCTGTGCATACTAGCCTGTATCATGTGCATAGCTCAGAATGCATCTTTGCATGTCTGGTCACTGACCCAGCTGATAAATAGGAAATATGGGAGTGGGAAAAACCACAAGAAATGCAGGGAAAGAAGGCCTAAAGGGACTATGGCAAGGGGTCAGGATGATAGTGATGGTAGAAGAAAGTGGGTTGGAAATAAGGTGTCCTTAATTCTGTTGCTCACAGAACAATTTGTCCATGGGAAATAGAACTGGAGCACTGGCAAGCAGAATCACTAACATGAAATACAAACCTGTGTGCACAAAAATGGCATCTGTGAAGGAACTGAGTTTCTTAGTCATAAGATAAATGTGCCTAGTTATGTTTGTGAAGCACATTTAACTTTTCTAATTACAGGTACAACATCCTGCTCAGCTGATATGGCTTTATTAGCTCGTGAAAAATGCCTGACATTCTTACGCGACAAAATGAGTCAATTCCTTGAGCTGACTGATTATCAGAAGAATGAACTGAAGATTTATGACAGAACAAAGGAGAAAGAGTTTGTGTGGATGGACAACTTTATGGGAATCCACCCCTTTTTTATTCCAAGAGGCAAGAGACTTTGTGGGAGTGGGTGAACGTTTATTCTGTGGTTTTTATTCCCAATAGTTCTGTTATCCACTAAATCTCAGTAGGATACCTGAACCATCACAGGACAATCTGTATTTTGTTTTCAGGCCTTAGAAAAAAAGCCTTTTCTGCCTCCAAGTGTGTCAATTGCAATTTGATCACGTTTATTAAGAAGGCACATCTGTTAATTGCTTTCTTTGACTTTTTAAAATTACTGGTTAATGGTCTAGTTTTGGTAGACTTTTTGGTGTAATAAAACTTCTTTAATTCTGAGCTGTAATTTTTTGTCACTTGGCATGGTTAGAATGTTAACTTCCACTAACTAAAGCTACAGCTCATCCTGGCCCTTCTGTAAAGCATGGGAAGCAGGAGTCCTGCATACAGTGCTAAACAGAATGAAGACTGGTGCCTTGCATTGCTGTAGCCTCTCAAAGATAAACTGCAATTTGTGCAAAATTTAGTCCCTTGTGTCACAAATTGGTGCAAATGGAGCTATCAAAATACTGCTTTCTACCCTCAAAATACAGTGACAGGACTACAAAGTGATGACTTTGAGCTTTCTAGTTCAGCTGGTTGGTTTTTAATACATGGAACTGTGTGTTCCTAATGCTGTATTAATCATTCAGCTTTGAACATTTTTTTATATCCATGGATTATGTTAGTCATGCATAAAATTGTACAAGGTAATGCTTTTTTGTAAATTGCTTAGTTTCCCGCTTCTAGTTAGATCACAAAAGGAAGGACCTCTGCTACTAAACAGGTATCAAGATATGTAAGATAAATTGGTGATTAATATCTTGTATACTTGAGCAATGTTGTATTACAGAATTATGTGGAGTGATGTCCCAGTGAGCTATGCTGGCTGCAATTTGGCAGACAAGCTCCGTACTCTCTTCTTGCTGTATGTCATAATAACAGTAAAGAAAGTACGTGCCTAGCACCACATTTTAATTAAAGCGGTCTTCCTTCACAGAGTTAGCAGTGTATGGAACAGATTAATATGTTGTTCTATAACATGACTGAATTGTATCCCTCAGTGCCAAATTTTCAAAAGCCGCTTTTGAGTTTTAGGTCCACATATCTGAAGCATAAGTACAGATGTATGATTTTTCAGTGATAGATCTCTAGTTTAGATCATCAACCAGGAAGTGTCAAAGTGTCATGGCAAAATGCATCATATATTCATATGCTTTTGCAAAATTCAACAAAAGTATGTGGAGATTGGCTGAGACACAACTGTGGGTCAAACAGAAAGTATATGTGCTCAGTCTGTGAGAATGGGGTACAAGCTTGATCTCCATTGCTTGTTGTAATGAGATCAGCAATTAACAGACAGAACAATTTCATTCAGAAGTACCCTGTCAGCAGCTCCAACATAAACATTCTGGTTTAATTGTTTTTTGGTTTACCTTTCCTTTGTTCTAGGCCCTGTTCTCCAGAGGAGCAGCATTACAGATTATGCTCTAAGTGCCGGGACTACAGCAGTGAATGCACAAAGACTGTTAAGAGCCCTACAGCTTAACAAACCTATTTTATTGGAGGGGTCACCAGGAGTGGGCAAGACTAGTCTAGTTGCTGCCCTGGCAAAAGCTTCGGGAAATAGTCTTGTTCGGATCAACCTGTCTGAGCAAACGGTAGAATAAAATATTGTCTTTGTAACTTAGTTTTTATGGTAGGGGGGAGATTTTGTTTAACTTAAAAAGCATAGTTCTTTTTAAATTTGACACAGAGTCTGAAATGTCATTTTTTCCTTCCTGCTCTCAAGATAAAACTAGGTGGGAAGGGGGAACCAGAAAGACCAGTGAGCTTCTGTGAGCAAATACCAATTACCAGATTTTTCTGTTCTTTTGAAGTGAAGACATGCATATCTGTGTCTCCTGTGGTTTTTCTTGGCTTCTGCAAAATACTTGAAAACTGCTTTAAGGCTTTTTAGCTTTTCTGTTCCAATTTAATTTTTTGGTGTTAAAAACAGTGACTAGCTGGTCACTGGAGTCCTGTCATAGAAAAGCTTTTAGCATCTGGCAAGTTCTGAAATTTTTTAAATAGAGCGAAAATATACGTATTAGAAGGGGAGGGAGAAAATGCGAAGTAAAGTTAACAAAGGCTGTTTATGAACTTTTGTGAAGTTTTGTAATCCCACCCTTCTCCCCCATTCTCTTCTCCCAAAGGATGTAACAGACTTGTTTGGGACAGACTTGCCTGTTGAAGGTGGAAAGGGAGGAGAATTTGCCTGGCGTGATGGACCACTACTAGCAGCATTAAAGGCTGGACACTGGATTGTATTAGATGAGGTAAATTCAAGTTTGAGGTACAAATAAAATGGAATATTCTGGAAGAGCAAAGGGAATGATTTGCCATGTAGGATAAATACCTTCAAGGGGTGATGGCTGAAAGAGATTTTGCTTACTTTTAGTTATGTGCATCTAGTGCCACATCGAAAGTGATCATTCTGCTTAAGAGAAAAATAATCTCCAAGTCCCTCTGCCCATTGGCCCTCTGTAGAGGGAGTGTAAAAGACTGGTTTTGACTAGACCTCTTTTAGACACAAGAACAAGGATCGAATCCCAGCATAAATTACTGCAGAAAAGCAAGGATAGGTTTAATTTACATTTGAAAGGTTTTGGGAAGCATGTCAGCAGAAGTTTTGATACACATGCTCTTACATGAATATAATTTCACTGAAATAGGAGGGGTTTTGCTGGTGTTAATACACTAGGTACTGATTTAATTATGATGAAGGGTTCCATTTTGTTACCACGGGTTTGTTCCTGTACCGTGTAGCAAGTGCTTTCAAACATATGCATGCACATAGCTCACTTCTTGGCAGCATGCATTCTGATTATGGCAGAGTGCAAAATCTTAAATTCTTTAGCTGTTTGTATACCTTTTTTTTCCTATTATGAAGAACACCACTTTAAACAACCATTATATTTAAATAACCCAGACTTCCTCCATTTAAAAAACAAGCGAACAAAGCACTGAATGTCACAGATCTATGAACATAAGTTCAGAAGAAACTTCTTGAACATGCAGATTTTACAATGGAGAATTGTTCCGTTATCATGGTGAAAATATATTTTCAGAGAGCAAGTGTACATAAGGAAAAGTGTCAGTTGCTCCAGTGTAGTAACAGTGTAGCTGGACGTAATAACATATGACTGCTAGAACAGCAAAGAAGTTGCCTTCTACCTTCTGTGTATCCCAGACTGTTAAACTAGAGATTATGCCAAAGTATTTTGTGGAGCATTAATATTGTATCCTTATTTCTTTCCTCAGTTGAACCTGGCTTCTCAGTCTGTGTTAGAGGGGCTCAATGCATGCTTTGACCACAGAGCAGAGATTTATGTTCCAGAACTGGGAATGAATTTTCATGTACAGCACAAGATGACTAAGATCTTTGGATGCCAGAATCCGTACAGACAAGGAGGTGGAAGAAAGGGTCTGCCCAAGTCCTTTCTTAATAGATTTACACAGGCAAGCTTATTGTTTTGGTTTAAACTATGTCATGATCCTGTCTTGTAGTTTTCTGACTGTATCAACACTCGGCATGCTCTTGATTCTGCAGGTGTATGTTGATCCACTGTCTGCAGAAGATATGGAGTTTATTGGGAATACGCTATTTCCTGCTATTGATAAAAGTATTATTGCTAAAATGGTTGCTTTCAATAATAAGGTAAATATATATTTTAATTTCTTTTGTGTAGTAATTGGCAGAATGCAGTAAGATTAAAAAAATTCAATCTAATGTTATATTTCCAAGCATTTTTATGGAGAACTAGGTGAGTAAAAAAGCAGAATGGAAGTATATGCAGAGGAAAGTAAAGAACACCACTGAAACCCACGTGAATTCTTGTGCCACTACAATCAGATACTTGGTTGATAACTGAAGAAGCGTTACTTTTCACAGAAGATTAAATAAATAAGTAAAGGCTTTGTTCTACAAAAGGTGGAAAAATTTATGGTTTGGTAGCTTGGTGAAATGAGTTGAGAAAATGATGTTTTTCCACACATATAGATTATTTTTGAAGCACAAACAAAATGAGCTGTATCTTAACAACTGAAATGTGTCTTTCTGTTCCTGGTCTGAATTTTTAATCTGCTCTTTATTATGGCATGTTGTTTGTGAAAGCAGCATCTGACCTTTACAGAAGCAGAAGCTTGTAAGTATATGTGGCATTCTTCTGGAACACCGAGAGACCAATAAAAGGAATGCCTTTCCTGCTAGGATTTGCCCATAGCAAAGGGTTCAGAGATGCTTGGATCTAAAATTTTGTTAATACAAAAGGTTTTCAACCAGCATTACGTGCAAGGCATCAACTTAATCTGCTATTTTGTGGCTTAGATGCTGCCATTTTGTGCGAAGTGCTGGATATAAAATTCACAGTAGGAATTTTATTGATGGTCATGCTTCTGAAATTACATTTGATCTTCATGTCATGAAACAAAAAAAACCCTGTAGTAATATTAAGAGAATGTAGTATTCTGTGGCTTTATGTAAAATCTTTTGTGGCAGTATCTTACTGAATACTCATTTATAGTGTGCAAGAGTGAAAAGGAAGATTGAGCTGAGTGTTGGAGAGTTAGTAGAGGACAGACAAACTAAATTTAGCTTTAATTCCTGACATTTTCAGAAAGTGAATACAGCTTGCTCTTCTGTTGTCCTTTGTCTTGTAAGCAGTGCCAAAGGCAGAAGTTCAGTTGAATTTTTTTTAAAAAAATATTTGAAGACCAGCACAAGGGCAGAATAAAAGATTTTTTATTTTTTTTTTAATGCTACTTTTTCCAGATTGACAAAGAAGTAATGACTGAAAAAAAGTGGGGACAGAAAGGAGGACCCTGGGAGTTCAACTTACGTGATCTTTTCCGCTGGTGCCAGCTTATGCTTGTTGACCAGTCACCAGGATGTTACGATCCGGGCCAGCATGTTTTTTTGGTGTATGGAGAAAGAATGAGAACCAGGAAAGACAAAGAAAAGGTGAGCCATGTGTTCTTCCTTGCTCTTCAGATTGTCAGGAAGTATTTCTAGAAATCCAAGTGTAAATTTTAAGATGCCTTGAAATTCATTCATAGACATTGCTTCTTACAAAAGAAAAACAGGTAGGTTTCGGGTTTTGAAGTTTCGCATAGGTACCTGTTCCTCTTGTCATTTAAAATATTACCTACTAGTATAAAATCAGAAAAATGAGATAAATAAAGGCAAGCAAAATAACAAAGGACTTAAACAGAGCAAAACACAACATATTCTTGTGTGATTCTGTATTAAATAATAATGTTCTCATAGAGGTGGCATGGGTTGCATGCATATTTGTGAGCAAAGAGAAGACAGCAGAGAAGAGAAATAGCACTGAATTATGGAGAGATTCTTAAAGTTATGGTTAAAAGTATTTGTGTCAGTATAGTAAGTAAAAATAATGTCCTTTAATTCTGCCCTTCCCTGCCAGTGTTGTTAAATTGGTCTGGCTTGGATTTCTTTTGTTGACTTTATCTGTCACTTTCATCTGCCTATCGTATTGCTCCCCTCATTCTGTTAAACTCGCTGCTTAAGGTTCCTCTTATAAAACACACTCACTGCAGTTGTTATTGCACTTTTGCTACCCACTTATCCCTCTCTTGCTTAGAAATCCTTTGCTTTTGTTTCATTTCACAACATTTACATGATATTAAACTAAAAGTCAATCAAATTGTAAGACTGAAGTTACTGACCGTATGCGACTGGGTATTTGTCTCATGGGTATACTTTCCCCTTCCTGTAGTATTACTATATTTTTGTGTGTTATCAAAGAGCTTGTTATGGAGTGACTTCTTTCCCAGTATTTTGTTAAAGAGAAACATTACTTAGAGTACTTCGAGTCATAGGAAAGCATGGTTAATGAAAGAGTTGCTGTGTGTAGGTCACACTTTAATTGCTTGCTGCACATTGAATGAAATGCTACTTGTGATTAAACTGTGTTAGTTACTATCACACAGCTGTGGGGCTGAGAGGAAAGGCTACTTTGTAAGTAAATCTTTAGAAGAATGGATAACTTAAGACTGACAAGTCTCTTTTTTGCTCTTTCAACTGTTTTAGGTTATATCTATATTTAGAGACATTTTTGGTGAGCAAGCTGCTGTGTATACAGGAACCAGAAAGTTTCACATCACTCCATATAATGTTCAGGTAAACTGACAAGAGGGTTTGAGAGTTGAGAGAGAAGAAAGTGACTGGCACAACGGAGGTCCTCTTTGCCTCTTTGAGTACTCACCCATTTGTGTCTCATCCATTCCAGATCGGTTATTCAGTTCTTTCTCGTGGCCACTATATTCCTCGTCCTGGCAGAAATCTCTCACTTCTGCATCATTCACTCCAGTCCCTCGAGTCCATAATGAAATGTGTGCACATGAGCTGGATGGTGATCCTGGTGGGCCCAGCAGCTGTTGGCAAAACCAGTATTGTTGAGCTGCTGGCCCATCTGACTGGTCATCGATTAAAAATCATGGCAATGAACAGTGCGATGGATACAACTGAACTCCTGGGTGGATTTGAACAGGTAAATACTGTTTTGGTAGTATGGCAGTATTTCTCCTTCCTACCTAACAGTGGCTAGTCCACTGCGATCTTAGTGTTTAAGCACCAAATGTGGAGCCTTAGGCACCACAGTCTTCTGGATGAACTAACTCCATAATGACATGTTTGCAGGTTGATATCAATAGGCCATGGCAGCGCCTTTTGGAAAAAGTGGAGAATGCTGTGAGCACACTAGTAAGGGACAGTCTCCTCCTGACAGAAATTTGTGCAGATGATGCTGAACTTGTGCTGCGTGCTTGGAGCAATTTCATCCTGAATTACAAACCCAAATCTCTGGGTGAAGGAGGTGGAAGTGTTACAACTGAATTAGTGAGCAAACTGGAGGGAATACTTGTACTTACCCAGCGACTAAACAACAAAATAAATTCTTACTCGAAGGCAGGTGTGTATGGTGGGCAATTTGAAGTGAGACTATATTGTTCCTTTGAAGAAAATAAGAGAAATAATAAATCTGCAATGAAAGCTTGAGAAAACCTGGGAGGAGGTTGTAGGGGTGGGTTTATGTTACTTCATAGCTTCTGAAAAAGTTACATTGGTGGTGGCTCTTCAGGTTTATTTTTTGTGTAGTTACACCTGCTAGTGATCAGTAGATCACACTGAAATTCTCCTGTACTGGACTACTCAACATAGGATGCTATACAGCTCTTATTTTGTATTCCTAAGAAAGGGAATTTGGGTATTCTATTCTTGCATTTGTTCTCCGAAGCACTCATCAGCTGAGTGTTACAGATGTCAGGAGAATAATGTATGGGTTGTTTTTTCTTCTTTCCCTTTTTTCTTTTTAAATCATTGTCTAAAGTATGGTGTTAAAATCCATCAAACTTCATCTAACAGGGGACAAGGGTTGGAGAGAAGCGTCAGTGTAGTTTATATTTCTCTGTGCTTGCAAACCCTTTCTGTCCTCATGGATTTTGCCCATGGGAAGCTACTTGAAGAGCTGGAGCCTCTGCTGTTATGTTCCCCTAAAAAGTGGGAAGCATATATGCTTATTAACAAAATAACTATTTTTCTTGAATGGAACAGGCAACTACCTCAGTAATGTAAGTCTTGATGTAAGATACGCTTCCTTTCAGAGTTTGCTCACCTGGTAGAAGAGTTCCGACGTTTCAAGCTGCAGCAGACCCATGCTGCTGACCGTAACAGCCATGGCACTTTTGAGTGGGTGGATGGGATGCTGGTTCAGGCCCTGCAGTCTGGAGACTGGCTGTTGATGGACAATGTTAACTTCTGCAAGTAAGAGATTTTAGTGGCCTTGTTTCACTGAGCAAATCCCTTGGCCTCCCTAACTTATTTTGCTTCTTACTGGATGGTTCACAACTGATTGTTTTTGCATTTGATAACAACACACGGGAGCAGTAACTTTTTCTGGAAGTGTCTTCCTTCTCAGACAGCTTAGCAGGTGATAGTTTTCCTGTTACCTTATATTGTAATTAGCTGTTTGGCTTTTTGCTGAAAGAATGGTACCATTTTGATTTCAGATCAGAAAGGGATCGAACTGGTACCTTTTTATAACCATATACATTTCTTTTGATTGTAGCCCTTCTGTGCTGGACCGCTTGAATGCTTTACTTGAACCAGGAGGAATTCTTACCATGAGTGAGAGAGGTGTGATAGATGGCACAATTCCTACAATAGCTCCTCATCCAAACTTCAGGTGCTTTGCATTTCTGCTTTTTTTCCTTTTTTCCTTTTTTTTTCCCTTTTTTTTCCTCCTACCAAATAGCAGGTTTAGAAAAAAAAAGTCAGCAGTGAGCCAGTCTTGCTATTTTGAATGCTGTTCAGTTTGCCATGTAATATAGTGACACTGTCTGTCTGGCAAGGAAGCAAACTACACTGTGATGAGCGTATGATAGAGAGCTTAAGAGGCTTGGCTTTGTATCCCTTTTGCAACACAGAGGCTATTACACTGGAAAATTCAGTGCACTATACCTCTGCCTTGATTCTCCATTTCTAATTTAGAATTTCAGCATTTCCCTGTCTCACTGTAATGGAGTTGAGAATACATGTGTTGAAGATGGCAAAGTATTCAGATATGTTGGTGATGAAAGCTGGTATATGGACATGATTTTCTTCCCAGCTTTTTCTATCCTGTTCATAAATTTGAGTTTCCTGCAGTGACAGAACGTAAAAAACAAAACAACAAAACAAAACAAAAACCAAAAAAAAAAACCCCCACCAACCAGACAGTCTGTATTCTCTCAGATCTGAAGTAGTCTCTGAGGAAGATGGGAGGAGAACATACAGAGTATTCTGTATGATTCCTACCTTTTATAAATTCATGAAAAGAATATTGGGACTGATATACTCTGATTCCTCTGAATTTGAAACAAGATCTTCGACTTTCCAGAAACCTGTTTTTGCCGCATTGTATCTCGGAAGTTTTTTTCTCTCCTTGCTTTTAAGAGATGTCTACTGATAGGATTAACTACTTGGATGTTGGATACTTTTGGTTTTTTAAATAGTACAGATTTATCTGAAGCTGTTGCTAAGACTTTTAACAGTCTTCTTTATAGCTCAGAGGCATATTTAAACTTTTTTTGTAAGTAGGCAAATGATAAAATAGACATAGTTCAGCTGTAATTGAGTTAAAAATCATGTAATATATCTGTGGCTAATTTCAAAGTATTATTATTCATACGGATTTCTCATTTAAATCCAGTAGATGTCTCTGTCTTTCTAGATATCAGTGTCCCCATTCTTATGAAGATGAACTTACTTTATCTAAGATCAGTTTAAAGCCCTAAGTTACATCTTAAGAATGTAGGTCCCTTCTAACTGAACTGTTCTATTCTAATGTCTGACAGGCTTTTCCTTTCCATGGATCCTGTGCATGGGGAAATATCCAGAGCCATGCGGAATCGTGGGATTGAAATTTACATTCCTGGGGAGAATGATGGAATTGTATTGGACAATCTGGATTTGAAGTTACTCCTGCATGGTTTGGGTTTAGTGGGAGATAGCATCTGTGATGCACTTATAGCTGTGCATTCAGAAACCAAGGCAGCGATAGCAGGTAAGAAAAGTCTGTTCAGTATTTGTTAACAACTTAGGCTCATTACATGTGTTTGTATTAACTCTTTAATATTACAGCTTGGTTATTTTATTATGTTATGTCCTGTTATAAGTAAAGGCATAGTAAAGTATAATCAGGTAGTTTTGGGTTGTTCTTTGTGTTCTCAGAAAGTAGGCCCAAATCATAAAAAGATGGTAACTGGAGCACTTTGTAAGGAGACATCAGACACTGGCAAGTGTCAGTTGTCTATTGGTATAGGGAAGGCAATATATTCTAAATGAAAATCAGTGAAATAGAGGGTTTGCACAAGGCCTATTCAAATTGTTCTTTGGAGCAAGCCAACACTGAATTTTGTTCGTCGTGGCTGCTTGAGGTCTTATTTTGACCTAGTCACCTATTATTTAGAGTCTTGTCAGATTTTTTTGTTAACCCTGGAAAGAACCCGTGCAATTTTCAGGACACAGTAGGATTCATTTGTTTTGGATCTTCCTCAGGGTCTAAACTGGTCTTTGTTCTCGGAGAGTGTTAACAATTACTAAACATTCATATCATCCTATATGCTCTGTGTCTTTCAGGTTCTGTGTCATCTTTGTCACCTTTGCTTCAGGCTGCTGTGCTAATTGTGCAGCAGGTACAAAGAGGCCTTGGGTTAGCAAAGTCTTTTTACAGAGCCTGTTGGGAAGTTTATGGCCGCTCACAACAACTGCAGGTTAACCAAAAGGTAAAAGCCTGGCATTTGAAAGCTTTTCTTACATCATGTAGATAAAATGACAGATACCATTTCATGAGGCTAGTGTTTGAGATTCTCTGTTTCCTAAGTACCTGAGCAAGAGGTTGATGAAGATGGTGCTCGGAGAGATGATCCAAAAAAATTTCAGTGTCCTTTCAGGCATCTGTCAGCTGATAAGAGTAGGGGTTAAGTGGCATTGGGACATTTTCTGTATCTTTTAGATTCTGAGCCTTTTTTGGCTCCAGTGAAAGCAGTGAAGTTCTGCATATAACTTACTCTATAACAGATCAGTTGAAGCTCCAGAAGTTGGGTCTTTTGGTATTGAATGGTGAAGTACAGTGAATTTCAGCTGTCACCTGCACTTTCATGACACGTTTCCTCAGCCTGGTGGCTTGCTGCTGGAGACAGAGGTCAAATGAGTGAGAGTTGTATAAAGACTGGGATGTGCTTATTGAAATACTCCATGGGGAATTAATACGGTTTGTCAGACAATTTGTAGGTAGTGGCTCACTTTTGCAGCATAAGGGAGCCCAAGCTGGACTCTGAGGCTTACTTGTTTTGGAGTGTTTTGGTACCTTTATCCTGTAGGTTATATACAAACCAAATGTTCTATAAATGCTAATGATTTCACAATAAATACATGTAATGAAAGAGTTCCCTGAGCTATTTTATACTTGAATACATGTTTCGATATGATTCTAATCTGCTTTTTGGTTGTTTGTTGTAGCTTGTGTTAGAATTGGTTACGAAGTACGCTTCATCTCTGGCTTCCCCTGAAACCTGGGGTGACTCCTTGCTAGCAATGGGACTGTGGCCAGACTCCTTACCTACAGGTCTGTTTGCAGCCGAAGACTCGCTTCTTTCGACAGTCTGGAGTGATGCACAGGTCCTAATGTATTGTCTGAATAGACTAAACCTTAAAAACTGCAGGTAGGCAAGAAACATTTTCTGTCTAATAAATGAGTAAGAAACAAGATATGTGTGAACTACTGGTGGCATGTCGTTATTCCCTGCAAAACTCTGTCCTGAGCAAATTGTGTGGGTCGAGACTGTGGTCATCACACTCTGTAACTGAGGCTCCTGTTATGTTTCCATGCAACCACTGCAAATAGAAGTTTAATTATTTACTGTTTTATTCTTCCATCCAAAACACTTGACTCTATTCAGTCTTTAGTCAGTACATTTGACCCATTTTGAGTTGTTAGGAGTAGGCATTTAGCAGAAAATGTGAAGGCAAACACTGGATTTACAAGGCAATAAGAGCCCCAAAAATCTGTTCCTTCAGTTTCCTTCTGAGCTTTAAAAAAACAAGTATTTCATTGGTTTTAAATTTACTAACGATCCTTGGTACTTCCTGCTTTCACAGAAACAATTATTCATCAGTTATTTAGGTCCAGTAGCTTCAGGTGATAAAACAAATTTCCTCCTTCAGAGCTGTCTGAAAGAAGTCTCATGTACAGGGGCCATATGCAAGAACTCTTCTAATGATTTCTTGTGCAATATAACTGTTATCCTCACAACGCTGGTATAAAATCTGCCTGCCTGTCTGCTCTGCTCAATGACCTACTGTAGACAGGTGCTGTGGTTTGCTTCTAGTGAATGAACAAGCTGTAGAAGTTAGTATTGAGATATAATGTTGAAATTGTAAAACCTTAGCCATGTGCTGGTGGTTGTTCTGGTTTTTTTGATCAATGACACTTCCCTTCTATCTTTGTCTTTTAACTTACCTTCACATATCATTCTGGTGCACAAATCAGTGATAATTTCTCAGTGGAATGCTGTGCATATTCACTTCTGACGCTGCATAAACATTTGGCAATAGTGAGTTCCTAACAGTAGATACTCCCAACTGATTTGAAGTTGGAAACTGGCTTTAAAGTCAAATAAAGAAAAGAGGAGAGGCTATTGCACTGCTGCCTTCTGGCCTGAAGACTGTTGCATGCTGTGTAGCTTGACTTGCAAAATACATTCTTTCCTGGAAATGGCGGTTCGAGCCCTTGATTGCTGGATTTCACTTCTTTGTGTTTCAGGATGCTACCACTGACTCTGCAAGATCTTCAAATAATTATGCAGTCCACTAATCCTGAGAGTCTCAAGTTCAGTGCTGTTGAGATAGATGCAAGCTGGATGGACAAAATGGAAGTTCTCCAGGCTTCGGTGAAGTTGTTCATAGAAAAGGCGACCAATCAAGATTGGACATTGAGAGTTAAATGGCTTAACTCCTTAGCCAAAAATCTGCCACAGGTGCTTGGTATGTAATTATTTAACTTTCTCTTTTGCCTAAGCACTGATTTATTTTATCTTCACAAATTATATTCTATGAAAACATATAGACCATTCAAATGATTTGATATGAAATTTCTCAAGTATCCACACTAAATCAAGGGCATTGAGACTCCAGGGAGAGACAGAAGCAGGTTGTGCATATTAGGGACAACAGGAGACTTTGGGCTAAACATTGTGTTTTATTACTCAAGCATGCGTGTAACTTGTAGTGCTTCTGAATTACAGTTATTTTTGGGTACCTCTTGGTCTATGTAAGCAAATATGCCTTTCTTATCACTTTTTAAATAGTGATACTAAAACCAGTAAAATGCCTTCTGTTTATTTTGTGTTGAAATACAAATGGTTAGAAAGCCAGAAAACTGCAGAACTGAGATTTTCTGAAGTTGTGTTGCCTGAACATTCAGGATAACAGCTGAGATGAGGTGTTTTGCTTAATTACTTTAATTGCATTAAACTTGTGGAGAATTTAGACAGATCTTAGTCCAAGTAATTCACACACTTAGCTTCCTTGTATGGTGTGAAATCTCAGGTTGTATTGTCCCTACATGAATGGGATTGCTCCCCCTTGATCTTGCTGTCTTTCTAGGCAGGTGAGTCTATAACCTAGAAAAGATCTAGTAACTTACTTTAATGACAGATGTGCTCTTATGTGACTTCTTTTTTTTTTAAATTGGGGAGAAAAATCAAAAATAGATACACTGAAAGGAAGATTTGAAGGCATAAACTCATGGATTTTCACAAGCCATATTTTTGATAGCATACATGAAGTATCACCAGTTGAACTAGAACACTTTTACTGGATTTATCTCTTTGGCCATGATATTCTGACTGCTTTTAAGAGCACTTGGAGCTAATACAAAGTAGGAGCAACCAGCATGTCTGGAGTGCATGCATAGATGAGATTCAGGCTGCTTGGCTGGCTCAGTTGAAGTTATTTTTATTTATTTGTACTAAATGCTCTGTCTTTTACACGTGTGTCCTCTGCCTTTCACCTACAGATCCAGTGCGGATTCAGCTGGAAGCAGGTGCTGTAGCCCTTGGTAGTTTCTATGCCAGTCCCCTCTCATCTGGAGTCAGTAACATGATCAAGTTGCTACAGCCAACTATGACAGGTACTTCTGAAAAAAAATTGATGTAACACATAGGTGCTTCCTTTATTTGTTCTCTGAGCACACTGCAACCCTTCTTAGGAAATGTGTGTAACAAAACAAAGGCTCCATTCTAACTATACGTTGCTCTTGTTGTAAAAGAAGTTACAACAAAGCCATTCTTGCTGTCTAGAACTGCAAATGTGACGATTAAATGCATTCATCCTGTGCAAATTAGATATGAATGCTATGGCTATGAATCCTGACTGTGTATTCCTACAGCTCAGAGTTAAGTGATGTTCTTGAGAGTAACGCATATATCTACTGCCTTTCTGACTGGATAGGTTAGGCATCCTGTTTTTTTCCCAGCATTTACTGCGTTGGCCCATATAAAACCTATGTTGAGGTCTGTAATTTTTCTGCAATGTTTTACTCACTCTCAGTGAGTAAAACAGGCTCAGGCCTGTGGTTTCCTTTCTAAGCTTGTTAGATGCCTGAAAGCTACATACAGTGACACTGGACCCTTTATGCATGGTCCTAGGTATCTTGCCTGAACTGTGAAGGGAAAAGGAGTTAGACTTTAGTTTCCAGGCTTTCTGGGGGCTCTGACCACTGGTTAATTTACTTTCACTGTTCTGTTTTACAGAACCTGCAGTCAACTTAATGCTTTTCTGTTTGGATATCTGGAGTGAGAGGGAGCTTAAGACTCTGCCTTCCTCTTAGGTTTCCTTCTTTCTTTCCCTAATGTTCTTGCATAGGCAGGGTGATTGAGGAAAGTCTTTCACTGAATGATGTTTCCACTGCTGTGCTGTTCTGTCTTGTCTGTCTTCGCAGATGAACATGTGATGCCTCTGGACCCAAGGTGGAATATGCAGGTTTTGGATATCATTAGAAATTCGATGAACTTTGATGCAGAAATGGAACACACAGATCAGCTTCTAATCCTTTTGAAGTCTGTAGCAAATCGGTGGGTTAAAAAAAACAAACCACCTTGTAAAGACTGCCCAATGACTTACCAGTGCTGTATAAACACTTGTGGTATCTGCTGAGTATGTTCTTAGGTTTTGATAGATGTGATCTAAAACACCAGGCAGAGGTTTTGTACAGGTATTTACATTTTTTGCTTCTGTTTTCTGTAGATTCACACTAAACCCAATCACTTAATACAGGGAGAAAGGCTCTTAGCATTCCATATAGCCTGGAGTAGTTCAAGGACCAACCAGAACTGTGGGATAAAGCATAAAAGAGGCAGAAGCAGCAATGTGAAATTTGTGACATAAAACTTAAATAGTTGCCCTGCTTTTGGATTTGGACTGCTTTTCCTAATAAGAGCAAAAAGTAGGTGATTTTGCAGTTACAGTACAAGGAAGCAGCTGCTCACATGTACTACAAGTGGTAGTGGTGCATCTGTTCAGTAGCTCGCTACTTTTTACTTCCTGGTGATTGCTGAAGTCAGGAATCTGCTCTTTGTGAAGCTTGCTTCTGCAGAAACCATATTCAAGCAATTAGTTATGCTGCACTTGATTCTTGTTTCATAATACAGTGAAATATCGACTGTCACTTCGTAGTTCACCATCCTCATAAGGCAGAGACTTTAAAATGGTACTGAACTTCTAACAACTTTATTTTTTTATTCAGGGCGGTATTATTTCTTGACCGAGAAAAAAGAAGCTACACTGAGAAGAATTTGATTACTAGCAAGAAGCCAAGAAATAGTGTTTTAAGGATGTCTCTAGATTTCCACAAAGGTGGGCTGATTTTTCACTGCTCCTTTTGGTTCTGTGGTCAATTTGAAGTATAGTTAAGTTGCACTGTTATGAAATGCGTACTTTAAGTATGATGTGTCCTGAATGTGTAGAGAAAGGTTGTGTGAATGTAAAGCAGTGAGATGAGAATTACTATGCTGTGTAACACATTCTTCTTAAATTAGATATATCTCACGTTACAGCATTTATGCCCAGCCTCTACTAGGTAATGAGTGAGTATCATTCCTCTCTTAATTGTCTAAACTTTAGGATGATAGTGGGGAGAAACTGGAATAACGTTTTGTCTTTGGCTAGTAAGAATAGCTAAGTTCTTCAGACATGCTTATGTAAGTTGGATGTTTTACTCCTAAAACAAAGGGGGGAAATCTAGTGGTGAAGTTAGTGCATTGCATGGAAGTT
>JAVJGI010000062.1:4684586-4717986 GCA_035590275.1 Ibycter americanus
TTATGTAAGTTGGATGTTTTACTCCTAAAACAAAGGGGGGAAATCTAGTGGTGAAGTTAGTGCATTGCATGGAAGTTGATCAGTGCTTCCCTCGTTATGGACTACTCTTCATTAAATGCATAGAGGTAATAGAGAATTGTACAAATAGTGAAGGACTACTTTTATTACTTCAATTCTTAGATCTTTTCAGGTGGTTCCCCACTCCACCCCACCCAACCACGGAGAGGGTCTAGTGATCGGGAATTGACCCTTATGTGTCATGTGATGTGGCTGGAACACTCAAGTCTCTCCCTTTCTTTCCCTCCTCCCCAAACCTCAGATCCAGGAAGTTACAACTGTCTTCCTCATGCAATCGTGGTCAACCTTGCTGCTTTCTTTGAACTTTGGGATGCATTTGCATTTCACTGGGTGAAGTCTACTCAGGTGGCCTTAAGTGACGATGACATGCATGATGTGAGTAGACTTTTTGTGGTATTTTTATGGAAGTTAAGTGAAATGAGATTGTGTGCAGAATGCTATTTTTAGTTTCGGGGACCATGGAGTACATCACAGTGCTTCTGTTGGTATTTAGAATATGCCTAACACCAGGTGGCTGTATTTGTGCTCTGTCTTCTCATTTCTTCTGTGTGGAATGTAGGTTTTCAACCTGCAGATATTTAGGTGGGAATTATCTTACCTAAATATACACACCTGGGACACAGATATCTCAAGCTTTCTCTGCCTGGTTAGGATGGTATGAATTGTGTCACAGAAGTGCCTGTTTCTTTGCATTGATGGTAAAGGGAGTATCCACATCTATCCCAGATAAAGATACCTGAACCTGGGTAGCTGACATGTAGGTCACAGAGGTGGTTTGTTTGTTCCTCTCCCTTTTCAGATCATGAAGATAATATTTCTGGGATCTGACAATGGCATTGTAGACTTGGTGCAGGGTTTGCTTGGTTTTGACTTGTGTAGTTCCACCTGCCAATAGAGCCATGTGGTAATTTTAGGGAACTATAGTTGAGTAGTGGTTGTGTACCACTAAATACAACGCATGTGTGAGTCTGAAGTTAATGCAAGTGATGGTGTGTTTGCTTTTTCTCTTGCTTGAAGTACAAAGTATTCTGTAACACGCAGCAATGGGAAAACTATAACCTTTTTGGCTTGTTGTTAGATTTTATACTGCTTGCTGTGGCGTGACCGGTTCTGGGCAGTCTCTGACACCCTGACAGTAGATTCACCAGGATTGTCACTTTTGTCTCTGCACTGGCACTGGGTTATGAAGCATCTAATTGACAGAATTCCTCAGATGCTTATTGGATCAGACCAGCACAAGTGAGTGGTTTTGATTTGTGTTTCTGTTAAATGTATGTATTAATTACTCTTTTCTCTAGTATTATAGCTAATTAGCTATATTGTTTACTATTACTGTCCAATTTGTGTTTCATTAGTGATGCAAGTATGATATATTAAATAGCTGTTCATTTTTAAAATTCTGGTTTCTTAGCATTGGTCTTCTTGCCCAAATGATCTAGAACTTTTACCCCTTTAATAGAAGGATAAGAGAAGGGACTTTTGTCTCTTTATGCAAACTTTTGTGTTGTTTCTCAAACTTCTGAGTTAACTATGTGGCCTTTTTTTCTCTCCCTCCTTCCCCTGTGTGTTTTTTGTTTGATTTTTTGTCTTGATTTTTTTGTTTGTTGGTTTTTTTTGTCTGCAAGGGTTTCCAAGGAAATTCAGTCTGTTTCACAGCAGATTCAGAGCTGCTTGGCCAATCCTGCTGGTATTTCTGCCAATATGAAGATACTGCAGAAGTCTCTAGGAAGACCTCTTCCTTTTAAGGTATTAGTACTCTGTTTGCAAAAGATTTTTATTTCCAGCGATATCCAAATAATGCTTTAAAATAATCATAAAGATTTACAGCACTTGTTTTCCAGGCCAGCAAAAATGCATTCCTTTTGGACTAGTTAGATTGATTAAAAAAACAATTTCAGCAAATGTTAATGTACATCTTTTTTGTGAAATATAGCAGTTATTCAGATCACATTTCTACTATTAATTATGCTTTGTATAGATAGCAGTTACTCAATATAGAGTGATGCCCAGGAATAAAAATACTACTCCTTGCTCTGTTCTGGAGACTTGTTAATGTCAGTATGCCATTTGCTTATTTACTGAACCTAATGTGTATATAGAATAGGTGGTTGCACTTCCTTTTATGTAGCATAGGATGGGGCTGCCTTATGACTTACCAAGACAAGACCTTTTAACTTTGACAATTTGGATTTTTTATCTTATTTCAGCAATTGTTGTCACTCAATTAAAAGGAAAAAATCTTACAGTAAAATTTTCTAAAGAATATAAATCCCTTTTTAAAAGCAGGGCACGAGTAGTCATGTGGGTTGCTCATGTTGGTGATTAATAAGACCTAGGTTTTTATGACCTTATCTCTCAAAGATACTCAGCTATTCAAAAGTGCACATAGTTACTTTGTGGGACTCTCAAGAACATTCAGTGCTTACTGAGAATTTTGGGGGATTTTTCTAGGCATCCAAATGTATTTAAATTGCAGGTGTAAACTGGAGTTTTAGTAGCTTCTGAAGTGATAGTAGCTTCTGGCATTTTTATTACTTTTGGTATTTACTGCCTTTAGTTTAGGTAAGTTGCCGTGTTGAAGTATTGTTTGTCTGCATAATCTGTGTAGTTTCTTCATGAAGGAAAAAAAAACTTAGCAAGGAAGAATTGTGGCCAGCTATTTCAATTTCTGTCTTCCTACTTTATTGAGTAGGGCTAGGAAAGAATTATTAAGTTGTTGCAAATTGGTTTATATATACTTGTACTTCAGTTGAAGTAATTTGAAATCTTATTTTTGACTGCAGTCACAGATCTTGTTCATTGTTCTGTTAGCGCTGCTGAAACAAATTGTCCTTTTCATGTTTCCAGGATAAACTGGGCATGGAATGTTTTTCTCAGTTAAAAGTCCTCAGCAAACCGCTTAACATCTTGGAGCTAAGATTGGCCTTTGGAGAAAGTAGATGGCAGGAAAAAATGTGCTGTCTGAAAATTGCTGCTGCTGGATGGAAGGTGAAGAAAGCGTTACTGCAAGCGGATGGCCTGATAATTAGAGCCAGTCATTTAGAAGATGTTAGTCTGGGTAGGTAACACTTTTGAAGAGCCTAACAGGATTATTTCTGCCGTGTCCGTGGGGTTTCTTTTTATGTATACAAATGTAAAGATTATGACATGTTCGCTGGCAAGAAATATAGTATATGCATTTATGTGCCTCTTACGCTCTGTCAAACAGGTCAACTAAAGATTTTTTTGAAAGCTGTGCATTCACAGCTGAGAGCAGAAGGAGTTACATATAGTCATTCAGAGGAAAGATTTACTGAAGACACCATCTCCAGTCAGTTAGACCCTGCCTTGTTAAACCAGCTCTGCAGCAGGGTTCAGCTGTGGCCTGCAATGGAATACATAGGTGTGCTATGGCAGTACAGACTGACAGCAGATTATGTGGCCAAGGCTTGTGCAAGAAGGTAAGAAGAAGGTTGGAGAAAGAAATCCTGTATTCCTTTCATGAGATTCAGAATCTCTAGCTAAAAGCTGCAACTTTGGTGTTTTATATCTGTATGTAAATCTCTGCATGTGTACATATATGTTGTATCTATAGCTGTGTGTATGTGCATATATATGGATGTCATTGCACACATAAGCTTATATATTTATGTATATAAAATCATATGCATTCCTTGTCTGCATGCAGAATTGCAGCTGGGCAGCTATAAAAAGTAGCAGCAAAGGAGTAGTTTAGCGTTATTTTGAAGAAGTACTTTCCTTTTTTTCTAACTTCATTGATGCAACTATAGGAATGCTGATGTCCAAGACCCTTTGACTGAACACATTAGTATCCAACAACTGCTTTATTAATGGTTGAATGGGTTATAGCTGGAGTAAAACTAAAACCTTTTATGTAGTAAATATTACATAGGTATTTCCAAAAGGAAAATACTAATATTTGCCTTTTAATGAAATAGAAGAGTCTTTCATATTAGGAATTAATATGAAGGTGTTTATCACCGTGTTGCTGGGGGCTACTGTAGAAAGTCTGAATTGGACCTGGTGACAGAGAAAGTATACTGGTATGCATGCTTCCTTTTGTGTAAGCTACACACATATACTCATAGTTTAATGTTAATTTAAGAAGTGTTAATGTTGTTTTAAGGGCCAAGTGTATTTATTTTTTGACAGTTTTACCATTCCTTATAAGAGAGCTCTTAATTTATGGATTTCAGTGCAAGTTATTTTTTGTGCAGTGAGACTCCTAGAATCACTGATTCACTCTTGAATTCAGCAAAGTTCTGATTTTCACAAGAACTATAAAGCTGGATGGCGGTTTGTCTCCAATTGTTTTGCATGTTTTGCTGAACATGTAGCTTATAGCTGCAGAAGATTGCACTTCTTCCCCTTTTTGTTGTATTTAGATTTTGCCAACTTTGAAGGATGCAAGTATTTTGAGTATTATTTGAGTGCTTGTTCTTCCCCAATGTTTAAAATGTTGTCATTTTAACCTCTCCCAGAATCTTTGTTATTGTGACTTTGCCTGCCATTCTCAATTTGTTTTACTGTCCAAATTATTTATTTCATGTGCCCTGCTTAAGCATTACTTAGGTTGTATTTCTTTTACCTCCTACAGGGAGAACTGCTGTCAAGAGCTGCATATATGTTCGGATCTAGTTCAGCTTATAGCTTTTTCTCTGAAGCTGACACCAGCTGCTTCTCACCAGCTATCTGGACTGTGGCACTTGTTGCACTTAAATGAAGTAAGAACAAGTTTCAGTTTAATTAGTCTTGCAGAAGTTTTCAAGTGACTCTTCAAAATAGGTCTACCTCTGTAAGATTTTTGATTTGCAGTTTTTCTACCTGTGCCTGACAGTAACTGTTCCTTCTTTTAATAAGAAAGGTTATTAACTGTGAGCCTGCAAAAAATGTTATTAAAACACAGCACTAAAACATAAACAAAACACAACAAAATCTTAAATAACATAGTTCTGTATGATCTAGTTTGGTTGTATTGTTCCAGTCATCCATATGTGACCTAATGGAAAGCAGGAAATTGATTGAATGGCAGGTGCCAGCCTGGTTGTATCTATGTATTCAAAGTAATTTTATGCTGAAAAATACTTGCCTCTGTTCCTGTGCTTCTATATTATTATTTTTTAGGTCTGTGTTGCAAGTCAAATAGACTGAGACAGTTATTTGATGCATTTTCTGTAAAGCATGTAATATGCCAGAGAAATTCTGATCATTTAGTGTTTAGCTATGATACAGTAGTAGTTGTGTTCCCACAAAGCTCAGTAAACCAGCAAGTTCACCTCTGAATGTTTCAGAGCAGAATATTGAGTCACTTTATCTGTTCCATGCTTATGCAACCTTGTGTATTGTAACAAAAGGTTGTGCAGTCATATACTAGAGTCTGTATTCTGAAAACTTGTTCTGTAAACATGCTGCATATTTCACAGACAGGAGGCAGTGCAGACCTCAGGATGTGTACTCCTTATTGAGAAGAGATGCAAGAAACCACTGTGAATTTGAAAAGGATCTTGAGGAATATCTTGTACTATCCCTACCGAAAAGCAGTTTCATACTTTGTGTGTGTGTGTCCTTGATTCTCTTTTGCTCCCTGTAAAATATTCTCAGATCTTAAGTTTTTCTCTCTCCTTAGATATCACCTGAAGAAATGTCTATTCTGTCATCTCAACTAGTTAATGCTGCATTAGCATCCTTTTGGAGCAGTACTTTCACCACAGACCCAGACTACTGGTTGACTTGGAGACCGCTACCTGCAACAGAGGAAAAGAACTTTTCTAAATCCCATATGAACTCTTCTATGAAGGTTTGTCTCTTCTGACTTAATCAAACTGAAGGCTGAATGCTCTTCTATTAAATAATTCAACAGCTTTCTAAAGCAATACTGTAAGTTCTAGCATAGTCAGTGCAAGTTGCATCTGAACAATCTAACTTTTAATCTCTTAATTTAGGGCCCAGGTATTTTGACCCGAGCCGTTTTCTCAAAGTGCTTCTTTGAAATTCTAACTAGCAGCAACAAGACAAGCCAGTGGGATGTGAGTGGGCTTCCCGTTCTGTCATCATCCCATGTGACACTGGGAGAATGGATGGAGAGAGCACAGCAGCTTAACGAAGTCAGCTCAGCACTGTGGACCAACCTGGCTGTCTCTTCAATAGCAGATTTTAGGTATTGAGACCTCTCTTCCACATCTATGTTATTTAAGTTAAGCATGTTACAGGAGCTTGCTTATCATGTGTAAACTTTTCTCATTCCTTTGCCTCCAGACACACAGATGCTAGACTACAAGGAATAATGCTAAGCAGACAGCTCTCTGCCCTGGTAGATCTGGTTCCAATGGAACTTCAAGAAGAATTTTTGGAGTGCTGTGAGAAGCTCTACCTCAAGGATCCTGTTGCATATGAGTACCTTCTTAAGATACTTAGAAGTCTCAGCGATCAGGAGTTACTTCCTAAAGAATTCCTGTTTCTCCTGCTAACTTGCTTGCAGCAGTTCTTTGGGGAAGGGCTTAAGGAGTTACCAGAGACAGCTTGGCGTGGAAGCCTCTGGGTGAATATTGGTTTGGTGCAGATCCAGGTGTGGCTTCCGCAGACCAGGTTTGATCCTTCTGTTAAAAGAGAATACAAGCTCAAGTACGCAAAAGAAGAGGTGAGCATGGATCTGAACTGGATTTTACCTCTGTAATGTATAAAATCGACACAAAGGAGTTTGGCTTGGGTGTTCTTGGGAGAATCTTTGGTTATGATTTTTAAACTATACAGTTAGAACTTCTTTTAATGTCCAAGAAGGTGATGTACCTACTTGGTTACCAAAATCAGAACCTCTAGAGAATGATTTATTCTTTCCTTTTTAGTTATACCAGCTTGAGTGTGAATGGAAAACAAATGATTTTTCATCCCAGCTGCACACTGGAAAAAGTATTGAAGATGAAGCAGTCAGCAATTATATTCATCCCCATCTCAGGTAACATCTCAGACACTTAACTCTTTTCTTTTAGGTTGGAAATTTCATCTTTGGATGCTTGCACTCCGAAGCTTTTCTCCACAGCTTTACAATTTTCATGTTCTTCTGTAGAATTAAGAGTTGCTGATTTTAAAATATGAATTTGCAAACTGAGGTGGTAAGGACAAATACAGAAGCTGGTTTTTTTACTTGCAGCGACTAAGGAATTGTCTGTATGCTTTGTACTGCTGTAAATACAGCAATTAAAGCAGTGGCCTTTCATATCTTGATAAAATTGAAGCTATGCCCAGAAGTGAAAATAAAGCCATACATCTAAATTATGGTCATGTCATTAAAATGCAGCAATGTTATCAACAAATTGAAATGAGATGGAATGTGTATCTATCACTGTAACTCTTCAAGGCCGTGATAGATGCCAGTGCTATTTTGCAGAGTTCTTGGACTGATTGTATTGGGTAGAAATCTCCAGATGTGTATTTTAGCAACAGCCTTTGCCTGTGGTGCTGTGGATGGATTAAGTTTCTTACCACAAAGAGTTCACTGTTGACATTCAAAATTTGTAGCCATTGTTTTGTTGTTGGTTTTTTTGGTTTGTTTTTGGTCAGTTTTTTTAATCTGAGGAACTTGAGGAGGAAATTTTAAGTGAACAGAGATTTCTCCTTTGTGCAGGTTTCCAGGTGTTCCTTGCACATGGAGATAAAAACTGGGTATTATTCATGATTTTCAGCTATTAATGGAAGTTTTTTATTTCATTATTATATGCTTAGAGGTACTGATAGCTCTGTGCTATTACTTAAAGAGAATGATAGCCATTGAAAACAAGTTCTGAATGGCTATTTTACCAGTTGCTTCAAGCAATACTACTTTATCCTTAATGCTCACAGAGCTGTCAGGTAGCAAGCAAAAAAGTAATTGAAGTTTGTTTGAAGTGTTGGCGGGGGGCGGGGCATGGGGGAAGAGGAGAGAAGTACATATGCGTGCTGTACAGGTGTCACTTCTTGCTTTTCCTTATTTGCTGTTTCACACAAACTAGAAGAATACTTCTGAAATCTTTTTATACATCTAACTATTATGTTATATATAAACATGTTTATATGAAATATGTTTATATGTCTAAACTGGTCAATGTTATTTTTTAACAGACTGTTGCATGAAAGAATGCAAAGGCTGAAGGAGCAAATAAGCAGTCTCTCCAGAAAAAAGGCCTTCAGGCCTCCAGCTCCACCCTATGACTGCTTATACCAGGAGGCACACCAGTACATCAACAGCATAGCACGGGTTTCTTCAGTCCAAGATCTTCTAGCTCGCCTTCTACAGTTCCTCCATGGGGAAAGACCTAAATCACTCCAAGCAGTACAAAGCCTGTTAAATGAAGAAGCATCTTGGCAACAATCACACCATCAGTTTAGAAAACACCTGGCAGAGGAGTATGCTGTATTCCCTGATGCCATAATTCCACTGCAAGCTGCCATCTTACAGTTGCAACATGGCATGCGATTAGTGGCTTCTGAAGTTTATGCAGCACTCAAAACTTTTGTGCGTTCAGCTGATCTCACCAACCTCCTTACTTCTTTGTTGTCATTTCCTTCTGTTGGCCATGCCTTCCCCACTTACTTTGCTCACGCAGAGATTTTATGCTCGGTGAATTCAGTTGAGGTCCTTCATGGACTTAAAAAGTTTTTTCTGAAGCACTCTGAAGGAGAATCTGAGGGAGTGGAGCAGCCTTGCCCAACTCTGGAACAGCTCCTAGTGAATGCTTTGTTGCATCTTCGCTGCCATGTACTATCCAGAGGAGAGATGGACCAGAAATCTCTGCAGCTTTTTAGACATCTGTGTCAGGTAACATCTGAATGCCAGTGGCCAGCATTCTTGCACTGAACTACCTTGTCTCTTGTACAAGAAAGACATGGATCTGTTAAAGTGGGTCTACAGGAGGACCACAAAAATTGTCAGAGGGCTGGAACACCCCTCTTGTGAAAAGAGGGCTGAAAGGCTGATAGTTTGTGATGTTCAGCCAGGAAAAGAGAAGGCTCAGGGGAGACTTTACTGTGGCTTTTCAGTATATAAAGAGGGCTTATAAGAAGGACAGGAGACTTTTTACTAAGGCTTATAGCGATAGGATGAGACACAGCAACAGTTTTAAACTGGAAGAGGGTAGGTTTAGATTGGACATATAAAGAAGAAATTTTTTACAATCAGGGTGGCAAGACACTGGAACAGGTTGCCCAGAGAAGCTGTGGATGCCCCATCCCTGGAAGTGTTGAAGGGCAGGTTGGATGAGGCTTTGAGCAAGCTGATCTAGTGGAAGGTGTCCCTGCCCATGGCATGGGGGTTGGACTATAGATGATCTTTGAAGGTCCTTTCCAACCAAAGCCATTCCATGATTCTACTTTGATAATTGTTAGCATAATGTTCTTAAGATTTTTGGGTTATTTTTTCCAATGAATTGATAAAAGATAATTTTAACATATCTATAATACTGGATTAACTTGTTTGGATTTATTAAGGCATAAAATCATAGCCTGTAATGGTTGCTAAGGATTTTATTTATTTAAAAAAAGCAATAAAAGCCAAAACCACACAAAAAAAACCCAAAACCAAAGTTTGTAGAGAGTTTCTTTGTAGAATTAAGGTTAATTAATGTGGGTTAAGAAAGGAGACTGGAACTTGGCCAAGCACTCTGTTGCATACTCTTTGTGCTTTTTCCCCTCATTGGTTTGTTGAGAGGGCAATTCACACATCTTCTTTCAAGATGGACTGCTTTGATTCCTCTACTGTTGTAGACTGTAGAGGAGGCAAGAGCCAAACAAGGTAGATGCTGCCCTTCGATGAAATATGAGGTGATTTTAAACGTTAACTTGTGTAAAAGCATGCTGCTTTGTGTTTCCTTAGGCAATTATAAATGAATGGGATGAACAGGAACGCCGTGCCCAAGAGCGGGAGGCAATGGAACGCAGTCTGTACAGATACAGAAGTAAAAGTCATGGGAAAGGACGAAGTGAGGAAGAGGAGGAAGAAGAAGAATTTAGGAGAAGATTTCCTTTTCATGAAAAGGTAATGACTGTAACTCTGTAAAGAAACAGAAAAATAAGATCTGAAGTAGCTCCTGAAAATATATACTGTAAGTAAAATGAGGTGAGGAATGAAATGTTTTTTCCTTCAGGCAAAAGAAAAATGTGGGGTAGATTTTGATAGAAAGGTATTAAGTACTGCACTTTTAGTTTATTTTGCCTTCTGGTTGTAAAAAGTTTTTTGGAACTAATTTCCAGACTTTTAACTGTACTGTGGTTCAGGTGAATAATACCCAGTTATTGGGCATATAAACTGACAATATAATTAGTTGTAAAATTCTGGAATTTGATTAATTTAGCAGATGAGGTTGTCTGAGGTTTTATTACCTGTGACAAAGACTAATCTCCTTGATTAAATAAGGCTGTGAGATTTTTTCAGATTTAACTGGTCTGCATTACTGAATGACTTCTCAAATGTGTCTTCACCAAGCAATGTTATGCAATACAAAAATCCCGGAGACTTACTTGTGTCATTGTGGTGTTAGGGTGTAATAGTTCAGGTCTTCAAGCAACCAAACAGCGTTGAGGTGGTTTATCAACAGATAGAACTGCTGCTGCTTTTTGTGAAAGAGGTTTAGTTGGCAGCAGCTCAGGGATCACTGTCCTGCACTCTTGCCTGCTGTGGTTATGCCCTTAATTGTTCAGTTCCACCCATGTTCTGTTTCAGACTGACATCTGAGCTGTGAGGCAGGCAGTGTATCTATATAGTGCCAACTCCAAATCATTAGCATATTGTTGCAATGTCAAAAAGTGCAAAAAGGGAGATGGGGAGAGGAGGCATTAAAGGAAGAAATAACTGACTTTTGATTATCATGTAATTTGCAGGACTTTGAAGATATCACAGCTCAGCCAAGCCTAGAAGAAAAAATGGAAACGGAAGATCCGTTGGAAGATCAGCTGGAAATTGATAGAGCCCTTCTGTCAAAGAGCTCTATGCAAACAGTAATGATGGTTCATCAACAGTTGTGCTTAAACTTTGCTCGATCCCTGTGGTATCAACAGAGTCTGCCTTCTTATCAAGCCAAACATTATATCAGTACATTTATTTCCTGCTATCAGACTGGTGCATGCCTGGTGTCGCAATTCTATCCTTTAATTGGTAAGATTGCTAGCAATATTTCAGATGTGCAGGTTTAGCTTTGTAATGATTTGTTTTAAATTAATTGTATTGCAGGTCATGAAATAGACTTATTATGGGGAAAATGTACAAAACCAGATTTTCTTTTTCCAAAGAATTTGCCACATGTTCAGAATTGTCTTGGTGGAATGCTTTGATTTTTTTATTACTACGGAAATTTTTTTAATTCCATTTGTTAGTGTGTGACTAACACAGTTCAAAAATAAATTGAATGCTAAGTGAAATTTTGATCACTTGGATCTGCATAATCCTGTGGAAGATGATGCCCTTGAAGAAGTTTCCCAGAAGTAAAATTTGCAATTAAATTCATAAAATAATAGGTTTAAATGAAGCTTCTATAACTTAAATAAAAAAAAAAAAAAAAAAAAAAAAAAACCATGGTTTCTGGGTTTGGGGTTTTTTTCACCCTGAATTTTGGCACACTTGATGTGTAAATCATTATAAGAGTGTGTGAGACCTCAGGATCGTTGCTTCTGAAAGCAGAGCTATACTTCAGTTCTAATCTAATAAATATATATGTGTGCAGTTAAGAAGCAGCAGGTAAGGGCTGTTGTTTCTACAGTAACTTATTTTTGTGTTCATACCTGAGGTGTAATATATGTGATTTATTTTTTGTGTCTGTGTTGGATTACTTTTTCGCAGAGCCTTGGTACTAATTTTGTAGTAGACATATCCTTGATGTGAATTTATGCACAGAGGAACCGTGGTCTTCTGACAAGATCACAGCCCACCTTTAGGACGCTGATTTTACTTTTATATGAAAAACTGATAAAGCAGAGAATGTAAAATTTTAAGTATGTCTATCTTATTCCATACTCCCATCTCATTGTGTTTGTGTGGCATATTCTTATATCATTGTAATACATAACATGCTAAGGCTTGGCATACAAGAGAAAAAACGCTTCATCTGTTGGACTGGAAAAAGAATTAATAGCATGTGTGATGTCTTCCTTCTTCTGCTTACTAGGTGCCGAAATGAATGATAGCCTTTTGGGAAGCCAACTTCTAGTTAGCACTATTCTTCACAATACTTTTTTTGAGGAATTAACTTCAGATCTTGTGCTGCAGCAAGATAGCCCGTATGACTTTTACCAGCATCCTAATATTCAGCAAGTCCGACAGTGCCAACCTGTACTTGATAATTTTGCTAAAGAAGTAAATGGACTATTGCAGGAATGGTCAGAGCATCCAGTACTTGTACAGGTAAAAAGACCTCAACAAATGTTTGGGGGAAACTGGAGCATTTTATAATAGCATTTGTGTGTAAATATGTGTATAGTTATGCATAGACATGCACATGCATACACTTGCCTAGATGTTATCTGTATTACTTAAACAGATGTTTTGAAGTCATACCTGTTTCTTCTTAAGAGGTATTAGATATTTTAGCTGTTCTGTTTTAGTTATGAAATGTTAAGCAGTATTCACCACCTACTCTGATCTTACGGTTTTAAGCAATCTTCAATCTGCCGTACCTGAAAGTCTTGGGGTCTTTGCTGTTTGGGCTCCTGGTTTGTTGGTTTTTTCCCAAAATGCTTTCTTTCATAGTCCTTTGAAATGGCTATCTTTGGTCCCATTTATGGGGCCTGTGTGGCCCTCAGGTTATTTCTTAAGAGTAATGCAGAAACTCGGAATCGATTGGAACTCTTTGTATTAGGTCCTTTGTGCTCCTTTCCCCGAGTGCACTGGCCTTCACTGAACTACTAATGTGCTTTTACGCTAAAATGAGGAAGCAGTTTAAAATAAATAAAAAAAAAAATTACTCTTCTCTCTTGCAGGGGAGGGTTATGCTAATACAAATCAGCTTAACTTCATGACTGCTTCTGTTGAAGATCAGTTACTATAGGTTGAATGCTTGTTTTTTATTCTGCAGCTGTTAGTTGTGATGGACAGAATCCGGAGTTTTCCACTCTCTAGTCCTCTCTCAAAGTTTCTGAATGGCTTGGAAATTCTACTTGCAAAGGCACAGGTAAGAAAAGAGCTAAGGGAAACTTATTTTCTCTTCTGTGCTTCCTTATTTATATTGGTACCATGATAAAAACAACTGAAAGCTGTCTGGTCGCCAGGATTTGGGGAAATGAACTTGTCCCATGTCATAAGTTTGAGGAGTTAGGAATGTAATCAAGAATACTGCATGAATCTTGCCATGTAAAGACTAATTTCTGGCTTTGTATAAAAGGGAACTTTTTTTTTTTTCAGGACTGGGAGCAAAATGCTAGTCGAGCTTTGTCCTTGCGGAAACATCTTGATTTGGTCACACAACTGATTATTCAGTGGCGTAGATTGGAGTTGAAGTAAGAACTGTCCTTCCCTACTGCTTTTTCTTAGATACTGTAAGCTTGTGTGTCTGTATGGAGACAAATTCCAATGCAGAATTGTCTTAATCGTGGAACATGTTTTTGTGTGTAGGTGGCTGTCCTAGTAACAATGTGGGGAAAAACCTCACCAAACTAGCAGCTGTACTGGCTCAGAATGAGCATGCCCAGCCCATGATGACCCTGTGTATATGCCTCAGGTGGATTAGAAGCAGAACAGATAACTACAGTACTTCATCCTAGTATTTTCCCAGTGTTTTTCTGTTTTCATCCTAGGGTTTAGTGAGCATGCAGTGTTTTGTCTGTTTAACAATCTCCATTAGATTTTCCTTAAAAATTACTGTCCAGTCTCCTGTTAAGACGATGTAAAATTTTTATATCCACAGTGTGCCACAATCAGAAATTCCAGAAGCCTATCTTAAGTTCTGTGAAAAGAAACTTTTGAACCTGGCTCTGACTGGTTTTGTTCTACTGTCCGTAGTTCCTGTATTTCTTCTTTCACATTTAATAGTAGTAGCAAAACAGTGATCCTCAAGAGTTGGTTGTGTATATTAAGCATATGTGCAGATTATTCCATCCTGTAAAATTTGCCTTTGGTTTAGTAGAAACAGAGAATAAAGTTTGTGTTGTTTTGGAGCCCAAGCTACCCACAATATTTTTGCTTGATTTTTTCTTCTCTCCACTTCCTTATTGTTCCCAGTTGCTGGTCAGTAAGTTTGGACAATATTATGAGGCAGCATGTAGAGAAGTCCACAAAGCACTGGTTCTCAATCTATCAGATGATTGAGAAGTATGTTCAAGAACAGACAGAAGCAAACATAGAAGGTAAGTGCTGGCCTTATATGAGTGTGTGATGCAGTTTCAGCAATTACTAAGGATGTATAATTAAGGTCCTAAATGCCAGAGTTTGACAGTACACTTTCAGATGTAGTTCTTTTCCCCTTTGCCCTGCAATAAATTTCATGACTGCATATGGTCTTCCATACAGAGTGAACTTTGCTTGGCATTTATTTCTGGAACCACCATAGGGCCAGCATTGTAGGTGATCTAAAGAAAAAAGATGTCTGTAAAAAGCATCTGAAAGAAATTAGAACCGTGGTAACTGTATGTCATGCATATATAAACATTTCAAACAGATTTGGAGGGTAGGAGGCCTCCATCTGCAGCTGGAAAAGGCGTCTCATTTTTTTTAACTGCAAAAAGCATAATTCGTATCCCAGCTGAACTGCTTTTAACATTCTGTATAAAGCCTAAAAAATTTTTACAGGATGTTTTGGTACATACTGTTCTTAACAAATTTGTCTGCAGGTGTGCACATTATGTAAAATAGCGGAAAGAATATAGGTCTCAGTCCCTTGCCTGCCCCCCCTCCCAATTTAATGAAATTGTAAAGATGAAAGTAGCATCCTCTGGCATGAGGCAGGGTTCTTCCAGTCTCATGACTAATTAATGCACTCACCTGATGAGGTTCAGGTCCTTGGGTTGTTTTACATCAAGTGAACAGCATGTCTTCTTCCATAGGTAATGCTCTAAAGACACTGGGTTCTCTACCAGATTCTTTTAAGATCTATTTCTGACTTTATGATTTTGTAGACTTAAGGAACTAGCAGTGACTAATTTGTAGTGTGGCTCATCATGACCAAAAAAGCCATTCATTCATAGAGAACAGCAAGTATTTAAATACTTGATGCACTCTGATATTGGACATGTGACTGACCACCTCGGTTGCTATCTCACTGCTGCCTCTTGTCTCTTCTCCTTTCTTCCAGTGTATTGTTTGTTGGTTTTACTTATTAAATTAGAATTGTTCCTTTCCTATTTTGTTTTGAACCTTTCCTAATAGAGACCTGACATTTAGTTGGAGGTTTACAAAGAGCAGACAACAATTTTCATGTAGAGTTTTTGTTCATTTGTTTTTCTCCCACTTCTAAATTTCTGGTGCAATGTTCAGAAACTGAGCAAAAAGATCTGAAAACGCTGGTCAGCACACTACAAGCTTTCATTGAAGGATCTACGCTGGGAGAGTTTCATGCACGACTTAAAGCACTACTGGTTTTCCACTGCCATGTCTTGCTGATGCCTCAAGTAGCAGAAAAGGGTAAGTGGTGTAGCATTACATGTGTTGAGTCGTCTTCACAACAACCTGACCATCAGGTATTGAAGACTTTCCAAACAGATCACTAAGCTCATAAATACAACACAAGCCTATGCTGCTGTTTTTCCCATTTTCATGAAGAATACTGTTGGTCAGTTTACCCCGTCTTTTGGTGTTGCTAAGCTTCATGATTAACAAAAAAAAGGGGATGCATTTCTTTTCTTGATACTGACGAATATTCTGTTGTAAAAGAAGCTTATTATTGTCTATCCCTTGTAGATGTTCTGTGCAGCATCCTGTGGAATCTATACAATTATTATAAGCAGTTTTCAGAGTGTGTTGAGGCCAGAATCACTGAACTTCGTCAACCTATAGAAAAGGAGCTTAAGGTAAAAGGAAACTTTGTTCGGACAACATACTGATCTAGTCAAAGGAACAGTGGAGCAGATATTATTTGAATTTGTATATAGTAGCTCTGTTGGCCACTGAAATCCCTACTATACTTCACATATTCTTTGGCAAGAATTTATTTCTTGAGGCGGGGGTGGGTTGGTTGAAGTCTTTAATGTTTGGTCAGTCCCATTTAGCCATGGAGGTTTCAACTCAGTAGTGAAGCCCCTTGGGATTTCACAATATTTGGCTATGCAGCAGTTTTAGAGTAAACATATATTTTAATAGAATAAGATGCCTATGCAATAATTTGCTCACTTACTGAAGGTCTTGCATTTTAAGACTGCCAGATCATCATAGCTGATCAGCTTTAAAGATCATCTTTTATATGCAAATACTTCATTGCCTTTATATAAGTAATCCCATTGATTATTTATTTTCCTAACAGGAATTTGTGAAAATTTCGAAGTGGAATGATGTCAGCTTCTGGGCTATAAAACAATCAGTTGAAAAAATACGCAGGTAACTCAGAGCTTGGAATTAAGCTCCATATTTGGAACCTTCCTTCTAGATGATTTCTCTGTGGTGTTAGATTTGAATGCAACAATGTTTCTTCTGCTCATAAGACAGTGGAAATACTTGTTTCCAGCAGCTGAAAGATTTCCAGGATTATATCTGCTTTTCTTTGGTAATTAGGACCCTCTTTAAATTCATGAAGAAGTTTGAAGTCGTTCTGAATGAGCCATGTCAGTCTGCCTTGGTGGAAATTGGTAAGGAGGAGCAGCTGGACTGCTTGCAAAAGCAGGAAGAATCTGAGAACAAAGAAACCAAAGTTCAGATGCTAAACAACACATTAAGAAAAATTCTGTCTGCTAGAACAGATGTTGCCAAGGTGACTGTTTTCCTTATTCTAAGTGTGGGAAGGATATTTTCTCTGTGCTCATCTATATGTTGTTTTTCAGTGATTTATGCAGGAGAATCTTATGTAAGTGTCAAATCTGTTGAATATATCATCAACTTTTTGGTCTTGTTGTTCAGTGTTATGAAACACTGCAGATGGGTAGGAATGCAGCACAGAAAGACAAGCATGTTCTGTATGGATTTGGCACAAGATCTGTGCTCTAGTATAGAGATGATAGCAGTTACTTGCTTGCATATCGTCTGCAGCAATTTGTTACTTCCCTACTAATATGGACTGGGAGTTGAAATTATTATTACCCCCATTTTTATTTTTTTTTCTAAACAAGGACCCCGACAGATGATGATGTAGCTGTAGGATTTGTGTGTATATAAACTCTGATTAAATATAAAATTACCTTGAGCTTGAATCCTGACAGGGGAATACACTACTTTGTCATACGTTTGCTGGTGGCTGACTACTTGTATACTGTGAACATTTGCCTTGGACTAGCTGATACGTGGTTAATCCTACTCCACAGTGCCACGGTTTAGTGTGTGTCTAATTAAGCTGTCCAGCTCAGAGAGGAAGTCAACCAATTTTCTTCCTGAAATAGGCCTGTTCACATCCATTGTTTTTATTAATAAGATGAAAAGAGACAATTTTAACTCATCAGAATTTGGGGGTGAGTGGGAAATGCTCAGTTACTCTCAGGTTCCAAGGTTTTGTTCAGTTTGTTCAGACCACAGGAGGGTGGCTGACCTTGCTCTTGTCCTGTGACAGTCAGGGAGGGTAGAGCAAGGAGGCAGAAATCTGATGCAAATCTAATGTGTTTGGTTGTTTTCATTTGTTGGTTGGTGATTTATTTGTTTGCAGCCTTGTTACTGATAGCTAACAGGGTTGTTGGTTTCACTTGTTGCAGTTTCACGTTATCTTAATTCCTTAGACAAGATGCATGCAAGCTCAAATTGAACAAACCCTAGGGATTAACTTTGGAGATACTGGGAGATTACTTGTTATTTAATAATTTCTATTTGTGTACTGGTTCTTTTGTTCTTCAGCAGTGCAATTACATTTGGGTCTAGTGGAAAGTAAGTGCTGGTGCTCTTACTATCACTAATGCCCTAACGCTGTGAGGGCATTAGTGATTTAGGTTAATGTGTCTTTGAGCTTGGAAGGCTGGGGAAAATTACCTGAAGCAGTGATAAACCTCTATGAAAGAAGTAATGGCAAACACCTAAGAGGTGTAGGATTGTAGCATCTTCCATTTGTTTGGCTGTTTGCAAAACTAATGTATGCGTGACATGCATATATTGTGATTCCCCTGAAGTGTTGGTGCTGAACTGTTCAAAGGATCACTTGGACATGTTTTGGGGTTTCAGATAAATTTTAGCTGTTGTTTTTGCAGCAGTTGACTCATAATGGTCAAACAAGACAGCTTTGAGTACGTGTATATAATTTTCTTGCTTTTTTTTTTCTCAGAGCGCCCTCCCAGAAGAATGTCAGGGTGGCATTATGTTTCATACCGAATCTCTTCAGTATCGTCTGTCTAAGCTTACTAAAAAAATGAAGAAAATATGTACAACAGTTACAGAAAACAATTCATTCTTGAGTCTGGTAGAAAATCTTGACCAGTTTACAGGTTAAGTATTCTTGTGATTTCCGTACCATAATTGACCTCTGTAACATATATAGAACAAATCAGGGAACAGTGTAGATACATAGTTCCCTTCCCAGACTATCTTCCCATGGCTGCTTTGCATACATGAAATTTTTACCTCTTACCTTTCCCGGCTGTCTTCTATACAGGTGGTATCATTGTTTCTGTAGTTGAACTGCAAGATTTAACGGTTGATCAGACAGCAGATAAGGAGAAGCAGAAATCAGAGGCAAAGCATATTCAGATGCAAAAGCAGCGGGCTTTGTCAGATCTCTTTAAAAGCCTTGCTAAAACAGGTAAGCTTTGACTAAAAATGTGCTTAGTTTAAAAGTACAAAGTTCTTAAGCATTTTACTGTTTTTGCCAATACATGTAAACCCACCATAATATTATGTACATGAAGTCATTGAGCCACTAATATGTAGGAACATTTAAGTCCCTCTCTTCCTCTATTGACTATGAGGTGTGGTGTGTTAGCTCTTTCAGATGCCTTCTATTCTTCTTACATTCCATTAGATGTACAACAGTAGCTTTTCTGAAATCTGCTTTATCTCCAGTCAGAAGTTATTGCCCAGCTTTTAGAAACCAGAGGGAAGCTCGTTATCTTGTATCCGTTCTCTGATCCAGAACTGTAATTAAGTTAGCGTGTTAAAAGGAGAGCCCATCTCTCAATTGATAGACTGGCAGAGATCAGAGTGGCAGCAGTGTGGTTGAGCTTAGCTATGTTCAGCTGAACATAGCTAAGCTATGATGTGTTCTTACATTACAAAACTTGCAACATGTTCAAAGACTTGTCAACATCAGACAGCATCAGGAAAAAAAACATCAGAAGATTTTTTTATATCTTAATACCAACTGTATAAGTGACGTTTTTTATATAAAAGAATGAGGGTATAAAAGAAAGCATGTTCAAATGTCGTTCCAGGTTTGTCGTACCGGAAAGGTCTGTCTTGGTCCCGTTCAAAAGACTATCATGAAATACTCTACCTACATCCACTGGACTTGCATAGTGCATTAGGTGTAGTAAATTGTACACATGAACTGGATGCCACGTATGTACACAGTATTTCTAACCCTTAGCTTGTATGAATTGCAGCTATAACTTAAAGAATTTATTGCATGTGGATTTAGACTGGAATTTCTGGACTGTAATTCCTTTAGGATTTTACATACTTCCTTCCCTTCTTCCCATTACTTCTCAGTTTGAAAATCCTGTACATACTGTTTTGGCATGTACAACTGAGCAAGGGTTTGGGGGGGGCGGGGGGAGAGGGTGCGGGTTGTTGCTTGTTTTGTTGGGTTTTTTTTAATTTGCACTTTTGACAACTCTACCCTCAGTTTCATTGTTTCTGTGAATTAGATTTCAATTAGTCCTCCACCGTCCAGCTTTGCTAGCATCATACTAGAATGTAGACTGCAAGTGAGTTTATTGAAGATGAGTTGTAATTTACAGGGATTACTTCATTGTTTTGTCTTCATTGAGTAATGGGATATTACAGGAGAAAATACATAGACTTCAAAGTGGGCATTTCTGGAAAAACTTAGAGCAAAGACATTCTTTCAGGTGTTTCTCTGCTGTTTTTCTGGCAGCAAGTGATTTTTGTCACTGACGCATGCTGGTGGTTGTCTTCCTGAGATGTAAGAGTTTAGTTTATAGTATCTTTCAACAAGGCCAGAATAAAGGCTTCCCTGTCAATCTGGATTTAGCTGCGTGGGGGGAAGGAAAAAAAAAAAGTCTCTTAAGAGTTAAATGATATTCAAAGATGAAGACTTTGCTCCTGTTCCTTAGGGTTTCTTTAGAGTTTATTTTAAAATTTAAATGCTTTCTTAAGACTATAATACTTGTGGAGAAAATGAAGAATTACAAGATCAATGCATTTGCAAAATAACAAATTGTAAGCAAACTTGTTAGGTTGAAGAGCTGACCTGGTGTCAGTGTGCTGAGGTACTGAAATTACATATCTTTCTAATATCGAGCTGGTTTTTGTGCTCTGTCAGGTTGCTGACAGAGCTTTCTTCTGCCTGGGATGGATGCCAAAAGTACTTCTATCGGTCACTTGCACGCCACTCTAGACTTCAGACAGCATTGTTAGCACCTGCCAAGGTAAAAACACGGAAGTAAAAATAGAAATCATATTTCTGTTAACTTTATTTTACCAGCTTGGACTGAAATTTTCTAGTAGTAAAAAGATGATGTGAGATCATGCTATGTTCTGTAATATGACACAAAATACGATATTTTGGACCAATCATTAAATGCAGCATTCTAAAACCTGTTGTTTTATGAATGAACAATATCAATTTAGTGAACTAAGTTAGTAATCTGTTCAATGTGCAGTATCTTTCATCCCAACAGATCTAAATTGCTACTTCTGTGCATTAAGGAAAGTCCCAAAATGCTGAATCAAAAATTGTTGGGAATATAAAACCATGATCAGTTGATTCTCGTTAAAAAAGTCAGTTGAGATCCATAATTGGGCATAACTGGAGTGTGTCTAACACAAAAAGTGCAGATATATTTCCTTGCTTCAAAACTGGTCTAAAATCAGTAGAAGGAACAAATGAGTTCTGCCAAATCAGTACCACTTTTCCAGTATTCCAGGAAAAAGGGATCTCTTCCAGATGCTGCTCTTCTAACTATGCTTCACCTCTTGTTTTATAACGTGATCTTGTCAGACATCACAGCTGATAATGGCCATAAATAATGGAATGTAGCTCTGATCAGTTTTGCTCTGTCTTGTGAACATTTATTCTAAGCTTTAAAATGGGATCCCTTCTAATTGAAAGGAGTGAAAGCAGTTGTCAGTAAATCTGGAAAAACAAATTGTGGGAGAAGGAAGAATTAGAGTTCTACAGAAAGAATTGCAGATCTGGGTGCAGTCGCAGGGCCATGATCTCATTGCAATTGCAGAGACATGGTGGGATAGCATGCATGACTGGAATGCTGTCATGAATGGCTGCGTACTTTTTAGGAAAGACAGACCAGCAAGGACAGGTGGTAGAGTTGCTGTTTATGTGAGGGAGCAACTGGAATGTATTGAGCTCTCCCCAGGGGTGGATGAAGAACAATTCAAGAGCTTATGGGTAAAGATTAAGGACCAGGCCAACATGGGGGACATTTGTGGTTGTTTACTACAGGCCACCTGATCAGGAAGAGGAAATCGATGAGGCCTTCTACAGACAGTTGGAGGTAGCCTGATAATTACAGGCCCTGGTTCTCATGGGGGACTTCAACCACCCCGATATCTGCTGGAAACACAACTAGGTGCACGCACAAGTCCAGCAGGTCCCTGCAGAGCATTGATGATAACTTTTTGGTGCAGGTAGTAGAAGAGCCAACGAGGCAAGGTGTGCTGCCGAATCTTGCACTGACAAAAAAGGACTGGTTGGATGTGAAGGTTGTGGGCAGCCTTGGCTGCAGGAACTATGAGATAGTGGGAGTTCAGGATTATGCATGGAGGAAGAAGGGCAATAAGTAGGATTGCAACCCTGGACTTCAGGACAGCCAACTTTGGCCTCTTCAAGGACCTACTTGGAGGAATCCCATGGGCTAGGGCTGTAGGAGGTAGGGTGTTCCAAGAGAGCTGGCTAATAGTCAAGCGTCACTTCTTCCAAGCTCAAGAGAGGTGCATCCCTAGAAGTAAGAAATGAAGCAAAGGGGGCAGGAGGTCTGCATGGATGAGCAAGGAGCTTCTGGCAAACCTCAAACAGAAGAAGGAAGTTTATGGGATGTGGAAAAAGGGACAGGCCATATGGCAGGAATATAGGAATGTTGTCAGAACACGCAGGGATGCAGTAAGGAAGGCTAAAGTCCGGTTGGAATTGAATCTGGTGAAGGGGGTCAAGGACAACAAGAAGGGCTTCTTCAAGTATATCAGTAGGAAAAGGCTGACTAGGGAAAATGTGGCTCAGCTGCTGCATGAGGTGGGTACCCTGCTGCTGAAGGACACAGAGAAGGCGGAGTTACTGAATGCTGCCTTTGCTTCAGTCTTCACTGCCAAGGCCAGCCCTCCAGTTTCCCAGACCCCGGAGGCAAGAGAGGAAGTCTGGAGAAAGGAAGATTTTTCCCTTGGTCAAGGAGGATCAGGTTAGAGATCACTTAAGTGAACTTGACACCCACAAATCCATGGGCCCTGATGAGAAGCACCCTCGAGTTTACGGAGGGCGTAACCTCGAGATTACAGAGGACAGGAGAGGTGCCTGAGGACTGGAGTAAAGCCAGTGTCACTTCCAGTCTTCCAAAAGGGCAAAGAGGATGGCGCAGGAAACTATAGGCCAGTCACCCTCACCTCCGTCCTTGGAAAGGTGATGGAACAGCTCATCCTGGAGGTCATCTCAAAGCATGTGGAGGAAAAGCAGGTTATCAGTAGTAGTCAGCATGGATTCTCCAAGGGGACCAACCTGATAGCCTTCAGTGATGGAATCACTGGCTGGGTAGACAAGGGAAAGCAGTGAATGTTGTCTACCTAGACAGTGTTGTCTATCTTGTCTACCTCAGCAAGGCTTTCGATATTGTCTCCCATAACATCCTCATATGTGAGCTCAGGAAGTGTGGGTTAGATGAGTGGACAGCGAAGTGGATTGAGAACTGGCTGTATGGCAGAGGTCGGAGGGTTGTGATCAGCAGCGCAGGGTCTAGCTGGAGGCCTGTAGCTAGCAACATTCCCCGGGGATCAGTATTGGGTCCGGTCTTGTTTAACTTAGTCATCAGTGACCTGGATTGAGGGGCAGAGCGTACCCTCAGCAAGTTTGCTGGTGATACAAAGCTGGGAGGAGTGGCTGATAGACCAGGAGGCTGCGCTGCCATTCAGTGACACCTGGCCAGACTGGAGAGCTGAGTGGACAGGAGCCTAACGAAGTTCAACAAAGGCAAGTCCTGCACCTAGGGAGGAACAACCCCACGCACCAGTACAGGCTGGGGGTTAAGCTGCTGGAAGGCAGCTCTGCAGAGAAGGACCTGGGAGTTCTGGTGGACAGCAAGCTGCCCGTGAGCCAGCAGTGTGCCCTCGTGGCCAAGAAGGCCAATGGGATCATCCTGGGGTGTATTAGGAGGAGTGTGGCCAGTGGGTCGAGGGAGGTGATCCTCCCAGTCTGCTCTGCCCTGGTGAGGCCACATCTGGAGTGCTGTGTCCAGTTCTGGGCTCCCCAGTTCAAGAGAGACAGGGAACTGCTGGAGAGGGCCCAGCGGAGGGCTACTAAGGTGATGAGGGCACTGGAGCATCTCCCTTGTGAGGAAAGGCTGAGAGAGCTGGGCCTGTGTAGCCTTGAGCCTGGAGAACACTGAGGGGGGATCTTATCAATGTCTACAAATACCTTAAGGGCGTGTGTCAAGGGGATGGGGCCAGGCTCTTTTCAGTAGCGCCCAGCGACAGGACAAGGGGCAACGGGCACAAACTGCAACACAGGAAGTTCCACCTGAATATGTGGAAGAACTTCTTTACCTTGATGGTGACAGAGCCCTGGAACAGGCTGCCCAGAGGGGCTGTGGGGTCTCCTTCTCTGGAGACATTCAAAACCCACCTGGATGCGAATCTGTGCAACCTGCTCTAGGAGAAGCTGCTTTAGCAGGGGTTGGACTAGATGATCTCCAGAGGTCCCTTCCAGCCCCAACCATTCTGTGATGATTCTGTGAGTAGTTTTAGCAATGGTCATGAATGTAAAAATGTAGGCTGGTATCTCTTTATATTTTAGTCACCATTTATGTAAGGTAGCTTTACTGTTGGAACTAAATTCCTGATAAGAATTGTTGCAGTGGAGTTCAATTTAATACGTCTTGTTGCAGAAGCTACTTGAAAATCAAATTTGTATGCAGTTTGTATGGAAGATGCAGAAAAATTAAGATGGGGAAACTGTAATAACTATGATTTTTGTCTGCATTTTAAGAGTTGTTCAGTTAAACCTTTCAGCCTCCTCAGTGAAAGGAAATGGAGGCACAGAGGATGATGTTGTCTGCTTATTCATCTGACTGTTCCCTCCCTCTTTTTCTGTATCTGTTTTCTTTAGGATATTGGACTGGGTAGCATTGAACGATGCAAAGGGTTCACTGCACACCTCATGCAGATTCTTGTCAGACAGAGACGATCTCTTACCACATTGACAGAACAGTGGATCTTACTGAGGTATTTTGCATTTTCCAACACTGAAATATTGGCAAGGAGTTTGACAGTGAGCAATTCAGTTCAAGAAATATGGAAAATAAGGTAGAAGAAAATAAAATTCTTCCCTACTTTCCCATTTCTCTCCTCCATTCAATTAAGCCTAGATAGAAAAGATTTTAACAAATGGAGGGTGAGGTGGCAAAAAAAGAGAAAGTGTTAGATACTGGTTATCCTGTCATGGCAGCCAATATTTTGGAATCCAAATAATTTCGGAAAACAAGTTAGGCATAAATTAAGACCATGAAATAATTACCGTAGTTAATTACACAGTTGAAGTTGAACTTCAGCTTAACTTCAACAAGTTAAACCATTAAACCTACAGACTGTGAAATCTCTCGTTTGGTATTGGCCTAAGTTAATTTTGCCTATGTTCAAGTTGTTAATCTGATCTGGAGCAAAGACATTATCTGGATGGCACTTTAAGCCAAAATGAAAAAACCTCAACAGCTTACAAAGAAAAATTCTAGGAAGGTGGGAGACACTAGATCTTGTGTCGAAACTGCAACGGAAAAGTATATAGGAAATTCTTACTTGATGTGATTTTTCACTCTGTTGCTTGGCTCATCGGTTCCATTGCAAACTCCACTGTTGTTCTGCATATTTATGCTCATCTTAATATAATCCATAAAACTTCTTGAAGTTAGGTCAGGAGCTATTTCCTTTGTACGGGGAAGGAAATCTAGACTGGAGATTACTGGTGCAAAGTTTCTGTTAACCCTAGGAAACTTGGAAAAACAAACAAACAAACAGAAAAACAACAGAACAAAGAAAAGCCCAATCCTCAACTTTAACAGTTGCAGGAATAGTAAAACTTCTGAGACACTTACCTGCATTGCTGACTTTCATTGCAAATCAGATGAGTCATTTGTTATGAGCGGACTGGTCCGTAGCACTTTAGAGAATGAAGGTGTGTTAGAATCTGGTTTGCTTTTATAATGGAGGAATATTAACAATATTTGAGTATCAGACCAGGAGTTTAAGGATTGTTTGAAAAGATGGTGTAGATCTGAGAAATCTCATGAAACCCTGTTTTCATAAAGACAACTCAATCATATGCAATGGAGAGAAAAAATTACTAATTAACAAAACTTCTTTTAAAAAATTACTATTGTTTTAGTTTTCCAGAAAAAGTTTGACTTCCACTGAGTCCATATGTTCTAGATCTTACGAATTTAGTCTGAAGGTTGAGCTTTTAAAAGGGAAGTATAACATAAAATTCAGTGATTGTAACTTCTCCTTCTTTCTTCTTAACCAGGAACCTCCTGAGTTGTATACAAGAAATAGAGTCTAGGCTGACTGCTGACAGAAAATACACTGTAGCATTTCCTCCTCAAGACAGTATTCAAGACTGGACTGACAAACTGCAGCACCTTTCCATGCAGTGCATGATGGTTCTTGAGGAGGTGTCTTGGTTTATGCAATGCTGCCCAAAAGAAGAGTCAACAAAGTGCAGTGACAATGAAAGGACAGATGCCAAAGCAAACGTTTTTCAGAGTTCAGGACCTGAAATAGGAAATGTGTTTACAGGAATACCTGACCTAATTCCCTTAGAGCTAAAACACCTGTCTCCAGTAACAGCTGAGCAACTGCCTCCTGGATGCAGGATGCGAAATAAGGATCAGTTATGGCTGCAGGTAGCTACACAGTTGACTACAATGCTGGCAAATGTGAAAGCAATGAAAGCGGAAGTGGACAAAATAAGGCAACAATCACGTGAGACCTTGTTTTATTCCTGGTGAGTTTTGCATGTGCATGAAACTGAATCTCTGTATCTGCCTATGCCTATCTTTAAAAGCATGTTCAGGTGCTCTTGAAGCTTGTTTCCATTCTTTTTTCTCGTAAGATGCAGTACCTAGCTTTTTAAACAAATGTATGTCTTCCACTCCCCTGACAAGTCAGAAAAAAATTGGTCCATCTCACCTTCTCAGTTTGTCTTTGGTTCCCTGGGATTTCATCCCCATAGCTCCTTAGTTAATAAGGTGAATTTCAAATGACAATTTAATAAAGAAAATTTTATTTTAAAAGAAATCTGTAGCCTATTTAATAATAATAATCCTCTAATTTTCTCTCTGCTTCAGTGTATGTGGCACATCTGCTTGTTTTCAAACTTCAGCTACTTCCTCCTTATCTGTGCCCCAAGAAAAGGTTTAATCTTAAATTGAACTGTTTGTTCTTCTTTGAGAATTATAGTACTTCTTTTTGCAGGAGAGATTTTGAAGTTTGCACATCAGCTATGAGTTGTTTGCTGGAAGTCTCAGCTCAGTTACAAGACGTAGAGTCCCTGTTTCTTCCAAATTGGGAAGACAGGCAAGCTGCAAATCAGATGGCCCTAATCAAGAGCCTAAAATATATACAAGAAGTAGTTAATAATACATCGGCAGACTTCACAGCCTGGAGAACACAGCTTCTTGCTTCCATGTCAGATTGCAGTGGTAAGGACAATTCTTCTCTGCCTGTTTTGTAATTTAGATGAAGATACAAGTATTCATTAGTTTGGTTATTGCAGAAGATGCACCATGTTCGTTTGGATATCCAGAAACACTTGATGAAATTCAAACTTGAAAAATTTAGTCCAGACTTAATTTGTGTAGTAATATTTTTTTCCCACTTAACCACTGTTGATGACAGATCTCACACCATAGTTGTAGGTCAGGATTAGGAAGGAGATTTCAGTAGAACTATGTAGTAAAAATTGCATGGTGTTTATCTTGCCCCTTGCATAGGGGCAATGTAGTAACCTGTGATTTAATGTGTTTCTATGTGAAACTGCCTGTGCTATGGTTCGAAAGGAAATCAACGGTCAGATGAAGAGTTTGTGGAGCACTTCTCAGCAAAAGTGGAAACTGTTATCCATGTTGTTCTGTATGCCATCCAGTGTTTGGTAGAGAGAAAACAGGAAGATGGAAAAGAGGAAGAAAAATCTCCAGAGGAAAATGGTAAGTTTGTTAATTTACTTCAGAGGGAGAAGGAGAGTTTAAACTATGCAAACCTAAAGTTTCTTTAAACAGTGTGTCTAGCAGATGTTCCAATACACAAAGAAATTGCCGTTTTAATAGAAGTCTCTTTAAGCAGATAGGACGGATATTTCTAGATTGCTTACTTATAGCATTTTTAGAATGTCTGACTTAATTTCTGTATTTGTTTATGTATTTCAAACAAAGAGGATGCAGCCTCATTTGACTTGATTGAAGTGGGACATATAACTAAGTTTTTGGATGAAGATCTCTCTGCTGATTTGGATTCTTTGCATGTGCAAAAAGCAATTTTAGCAGTTTCAGAACTCCTGGAGAATCTGAAATCTTATGGGAAAGATTACACTTCAGATAAACATCAGGTAAAATGTTTCTCTCGAGTTTTTGGCTTGTGGGGGTCTCAAAAGATTTGGAATTGTGAACTTTGGTGGGTAAACATGCATTGCTTCTTACTGTCCAGTGCCTAGAACTAGAAACATATGAGAAATTAAGGCCAGATGTAGATACTCTTCTGTAGTGCAAAACAGTCAGGTGTTACTTTAGTAAGAAGGAAAAGTTTTCATTTTTGTGAAAATCTAGAAAAAGCTCTGGAACCTTTAGAAATTGTATTTAAACCCACCTACTGATATTTCTGGTTTGAGCATCCATTTTCAGTCTCTATTGTCACCCTTTCTGAGGTGCATCTCAGGATGCACATAATCATGTTTGACAGCTGTTCTTTGGTTTTAACTGCAGTTCTTCAACCAGTCCTGCTATTTGCTGGTGCGTCTAAAGCCCATGCTCTGCAAGTATTCAGACCTTATCCTGTTCTACCTCACTGTTTCACTGGCATCTCACAGGACTACTGGAAAATTGCTTTCTGTTCTAACTGGCATTTTTACAGAGCTCGCCCAAAAGGTAAGTTGTTAGAGATAACAGTGGATATATGGTAAGCATGTATTTAATGTATAAAAAAGTCTTAAGTAGAAACTAAGCTGAAAGGTGTACTTACTACTACAGAAAGTTTTGAGTTTCTGTTTGCCTTGATAGGGGTTTTGTCTGCCAAAAGAATTACTTGAAGATGAAGCTGGGGAGGGAGCAACCCAGTTTCATGATTACGAGGATGGCGGTATTGGAGATGGGGAAGGCAAGAAGGATGTGAGCGACAAAATAGAAAGTGAAGATCAGGCAAGTGTTTGGGGTTGTTCTTGTTTAATTCAAGTAAAACTGGAAAAGTCCTTGAAATCCACGTTGTGGATGTTTCAGGTAGAAGAAACATGAAGTTACCTTCAGTCCTGTGTTTAGGTTGGTTTTTATCTTTGCATGTAAGCTTATAAACATTGTTGTGGTACTTTAAGTAAGCTTTAATATCTATAGTAATTTTTGGCTTTGCTAATAATTCAGATAGAAGACAGTTTTCAAAAGGGTGAAGAGAAGGAGAAAGAGGATCAAGATTCTAAACCAGACATCGAAGGAGAAGACAATGCAATTGAAATGTCAGAAGACTTTGAAGGAAAAATGCATGATGGGGAACAGGAGAAAAAAGGTTTCATTCTTCTATTGCAAAATAAGAAATGTTATAGATCAATCCAGTAATAGTTCATACTTTTATATAACGAAGCCTAAACTGAAAAGTCAAGTGTTCAACAACAGAGTAGTGCCACTAGTATATGAATACTAGGAAGTATTAATATGAATGCTAAGAAGTGTACAAAGAAAAGACTGTCTTCTTTCGCTATAATGGTTTTGGAATGAAGGGAGCCAATTGTTTCTTCCTGTTGTGAGCTGACCTATAAGTGCATTTTAAAATTAGTCATTGACTTTATGGAGCTGTTGACGATCAACAAAATACTTGAGAATATGGCTATAGTTAACTTCAAAATGTGACTAATGAAACTATTGCTAACTTATAAGCAATGAAAATAATTTAACTTTTGTTTTTTAAAATGGAAAAAATAGTAGCATTTGGTAGACTTATTCAAGTTGCTACTCACTCAGAGGGTAGCAGTTCTTCACTTCAAAGCGTTAACAGCTCAAACATGTGAAGCTAATGTGGCTTATAAATTATGGTAGTGTTAATCTACTTTCAAATCTCTGACAAAATGCCAAGAATAAGTTCATCTGCACAAGAAGGGAAATTTCCAAACTAATAGATAAAGCAGAATGGACCTTCCCACTCCCAGTAATACCAAAATGTTTTGAAAATGGAGGATGGAGAGGGTAACAAATAGAGAGTTTAACTTATCCAAGTTTTGCACCTGGGACTTGTTAGTCTGAGGGAGAGAATTCTGTGTGTGTCAGTATGTCCAAGAGAACACTCTGAACCACATAATTAGGTTCAGAGCAGGTAACACACTGCTCTTCTGGGTGTTAGTGCTTATGTCTTTTTCCATATCTTTTAATTAACTGCATAGAGTGATGAAGTTAAGGTGCTGAATATGACTGCTTGTATGTTTCTGAAGTTAACAAAGAAGTTTGCTTTCTCTCTTCTGTACTGAAATACGTTCTGAACTGTACACAGAAAATGATGAAAATTCAGATGAAGAGGAAGAGCTGGATAAGCAGATGGGAAATCTTGGTAATGCTGAAGCTGATGATAAACTGGATGAGAGGCTCTGGGGGGATGAAGATGAAGATGATGATGAAGATGCCAGTAGTAGAACAGAAGAAACTGGACCAGGAATGGACGAGGTAAAGAGAAAAGGTGTGGGAAGAAAAATATCAAAGGAATTAAACTCTGCTGCTAACTTGATGTCCCTAGACCGTGCATTTCCTTGCATAGCTCTTGGTCTTGGAAAGGGGTAATTTGAGTATATCAGAAGTTTTATTTAGTGTTGCCTTTTTTCTTTAGGAGATGATGTCTTGTCATTGACACTTGGAGACAGGTAGCTTAATTGAGTTTCTTTGGGATTTGTTGGTTAATAGGAGGATTCAGAGCTTGTTGCAAAAGATGACAATTTGGACACAGGAGACAAGGATAATAAAAAACAGCCTCCCAAGGATGAGGAAAAAGAGTATCAAGATGATGACAGTGGAAACAAAGAGAAAATTCATGAACAAATTGATGAGGTAAAAATTATTTGGACTACACAGTATCTTGCTGTTAAACCATACTCTGTTGCTCATATCGTGTTTCTGAGAATGTGAAGTGTGTTGAAAAACGTTAGTTCATTTCATAGCTAAAAGTAAACCATATTATATCCATTATATTATACATATATTTTCTGATCCATAATCCAGAAACAATTTTTATTTGCACTAACCTGAACCTTGTAGTGGTTGCTAAAACAGGCTTTGCACTGAGTTGATGTTTTGATGGACAAAGCTTAAAAATTCTTATTCTGTAGTGTTTAGCAACAGGAACACCTTAAGTCATTGTGACTCATCTCAAAAATCTGTGTACAGTATGCCTAAAGATTCTGCATAGTATGCAAGAGTGCATTTACCATCTGCAGGAGTTCAGATTCTGTTCAGAATCTTTCAACTAGGAAAATTAGATTCTGAACACAAAATGTGCTGGTTTTAACTACCACGAATTTGTGTAATTGCATTTGCCGAAATTAATCTTCTTCTTCTCTTCATGGGTGAGGATGTGTACCATTGGAAATTTGTTTTTAACTGATCAGAATGTAATATTGTATCAATATTGTATACAGTATTTCTGTGTCCAGGGAATTCAGCAGTGTCTTCTTTTTCATCTTTGCCTTTTCTCCCACTTACTGTGTACCTCTTATTTCCCCCCGCCCTCCCCCTCCTTCTTTTGCTGACAGCGTGAGTATGATGAGAATGAAGTAGATCCTTATCATGGCCGGCAAGAGAAGGAGCCTGAAGTTGAACCTTTGGATCTTCCTGATAATTTGAACCTGGAGAATGATGCGAAGAGTGATGAGGAGGAAGAGGATGAAGGTACAACTGAAAATCTCTACAGATTCCTAGATGAAAGCCAAGTGGAAATGCAGGGGGATGAACAGTCAGATAATGAGCTCTTTTCCTCTGTAGAAAGAGGAGAGGTGGTAGGAGGATTCTGTATAAGAAACAGCTGCATATTCACTTCTGTGTACCAAAATATCAACTCACCAAATGCAGGTCAGATAAGAACTCAACATTACAACATTTTCCTTTACCTCCCTTTTATACACACTGTGGAACAGGCTCTGATGTTGTGCAAGTGGTACACCCTAACTTATGCTAGAAGCTCCTTATTTAATTGTCCGGTTGCTTTTGTGGGTTGGTTTTGTTTTTGTATGATACTTGGAAACATATGTACTCAAAATCAACTGACCCTCAAGAATATTCAGTTAAAGGAAGTTAATAGGAATTCATCCTTCTGTATTGTTAGTTACAAACCAATTATGATGTAAAGGAATTATCTGCTATAGAAAATCATAGATTCTATGTACAGAATTCTCAGTATTTTCTTTTTTTTTTTTTTTTTTGATTGGCTGGGCAATTTTATGCAGATGTTCTTCACTGAAAATTTAGTATACCTTTCTGATGTTTTTTAATCCAGATGAAGAGAATGCTTTTGAAGTAGATGAGAAACCTGTTGATTTAAATGAGGCAGAGAAGACAGAAGAACAGAATGAAGAGGATGCTGGTGAGTCAGAAAGAGATGGTCAAGATGCAGAACCAGCTGAAGAAAGCATTTCCGAAGATAAAGCAGAGAAGGAAGATGAAGGGGACAAAGATGTTCGTGATCAAGAAGATGCAGGGAACACTGAGGATGCAGCAGAAGCAGAAGAGGAAGAGTCACAACCACCTGATGAGGAAAAAAATGAATCTTCTGAAGATAAAGGAATCCCTGCTGCTGACCAAGGCCTTCAACCTCAGGTAGAGAGTTAATAAATAGAAGCCTGACTACATTTGGGGGGGGGTGGTGTTTGGTTTTTGTACCTTATACAAAACTTAAGAAAATGGATGTGTTCTATGATACTCTGAAACAGATTTGACATTGATAAGTGTAATGTTAGTGAGAATCTTCATCAAGATAACAGAGATGTGCTTACTATTAAACTGGTGTATTTCTGTCATCTTTATTCCTGTTACCTCCTTGGCCTTCTGTTAGAATGGACTATTTCAACTGGAAGGGACCTACAGCAATCATCTGGTCCAAGTACCTGACCAGTTCAGGGCTGACCAAAAGTTAAAGCGTATTGTTAAGGGCATTATCCAAATGCCTTTTAAACACTGGCAGGATTGGGGCATCAACCACCTCTCTAGGAAGCCTCTTCTTGACCTGTTGATCACTGTCACAGTAAAGAAATGCTTCCTAATGTCCAATCTAAATTTCCTCTGGTGCAGCTTTGAACCATTCCCACGTGGCCTGTCACTGGATATCAGGGAGAAGAGCTCAGCACCTCCCTCTCCACTTCCCCTCCTCAGGAAGCTGTAGAGAGCAATGAGGTTGCCCCTCAGCCTCCTTTTCCCCAAACTAGGCAAGCCCACAGTCCTTAGCCGCTCCTTATAGGACATTCCTTCCAGCCCTTGCACCAGTTTTGCTGCCGCCCTCTGAACGCATTCAAGGACCTTCACAACCTTCTCAAATTGTGGGGCCCAGAACTGCACACAGTATTCAAGTTGAGGCTGCACCAGTGCTAAATACAGCGGGATAATCCCCCCTTCTGACCGGCTGGTTACACCATGTTGGATGCACCCCAGGGTGCGGTTTGCCCTGCTGGCTGCCAGGGCACACTGC
>JAVJGI010000062.1:4718203-4731977 GCA_035590275.1 Ibycter americanus
CAACAGCACCTCCCAGTTCGGCATCATCAGCGAACTTGTTAATGGTGCATTCAACTGCTGCATCCTGATCACTGATAAATATAGGGAATAGAACTGGCCCTAGAACTGAACTCTGAGGAACACTGCTGGTGACTGGTCACCAGCCAGATGTAGCCCCATTCACTACAACCCTTTCAGTCCTGCCCTTCAGCTGGTTCTTCACCCAGCACACCATGAACTTGCTCATCCCTCAGTTAGACAACTTCTTCAGAAGGATGCTGAGTGACAGTATCGAAAGCCTTTCTAAAAATCCAGAAAAGCTACATCTGCTGACATCCCTTCATCCACTACGCAGGTGACCTTATCATAGAAGGACATCAAATTAGTTCAACAGGACTTTCCCTTTGTGAACCCATGTTGACTGTGTCTGTTGATTCCATTATTCTTTAAATGCCTTTCAATAGTACCCACTTCCCAATGTTTTTTAGAATGTTAAAATAAACTGATGTTATTTCAGGAAGAAGAGGGTAAGGATGATTCAGATATGGATGAACAGATCCCTGAACCTGAGGAAAGAATGGAGCATGAAACACAAGGGCAGACTGGGCAAGAAAACCTGCAGAGTGACAGTGCTGTTGAGCTGGCTGGAGAGGCTTCAGAAAGAGACCAGTCTAAAGAGGTAAATTACATAGGAGTGTCTGAGTATTTTTAGAACACCAATTATAAATTCACTGGAAAAAATTGAAGACCATGTAGATACCTTCATAGCAGTGAAAACTGCGTGGTAATTTTAGGCTAACAGTTTAGCTGCAAAACTGTCTTGTCTGCTCTCCACAAGAATAGTACTTGCAGTTGTGAGCCATTTGTCATTCACAACAGAAAGTAGCACAGCATTGCAGTTCGACTTCTGAACTTTGTCTACAACAGTGGCTATTTTCAGTTACAGTTGTGATTTGTGATTTTTGATAATTATTTTTTCCCTCCCCTCAGGAAAATGGAAGTGGAGCTGCAAGTGCAAATCAGTCAGAAGGCCATGAATCCACACGCATGGCCCGGATGGCTTCTCAGAAGCAAAGCAGAAAAAATACCCAGGTTCATCTCTTCTTTTTAATTTTTATTTTTCTTATTTTAATATCTTAATTTAACCAGCAAATAGGCAGGACTCAGTTTCTCCTTGTCAGAACTGTCATTCTAATCAGTGTTTGGTTGCAGCTCACTTGAATTTCATGGTGTTAATTTGGTTTTTTTCAGAGTTTCAAGAGGAAACCTGGTCAGGCAGACAATGAACGCTCAATGGGAGATCACAATGAACATGTCCACAAGCGACTGAGAACCGTAGAATCCAGCAGTGAAGCAAAGCAGAATACAACTCAGCCTAAACAAAACGTGGAGGAGGCTGATGCATTTGAACATATCAAACAAGGCTCTGAATACTATGATGCACAGACATATGGTATATTGCTATTTCTGGGTGTAAAGAGTTGTCATTGCAGAATCAAATCCTGAGGTGCTCCTATTTTCTGTACTTTTTCAGAGTATGTTTTTTAAAGTTATGTTTAAAGTCCTTGCTTTGGTTTAAGATGTAGCACTATTTCACTACAATAAGTGCTACTTGTTGGCAATAGGGTTCAAACTGATGATAACATTTTTGAAAATACTGAATTGACTCACAAAAATGGATTTTAGTTTAATAAACTTACTTAAAATCTGTTTTATCCAAATCTTACTTCAATTATTTTTAAGCCCAAACTGCTACAACATGTTCAGAATATTTAGGAAAACACAACAGGTTCTTTATTCTGTATAAACAAATTGATGTCTCTTTAAAAACATTAATTAATTTAAATAATTTGGTTTCTGTAAAAGTAACTAGTCTATTTTATTCATCAGGTTTTCAGAGCAATAGCTCGTTGGCACAACGTGGCACAGCTCAGTGAAAGATAAAACTGAGGTTTGAGACAATAGCTCAGATCTCTCCTGAAGTTCACTAAAACTGATACGCAGTGGCCTCAGAATACAATTTTGCTATTCCTTCCTCTTCCCCCTTAACAAGTATTGTTGCATTTGTACAGATGTAGCTAGCAAGGAGCAAGAGAAACCTATTATGCCTCTTGAAGAAAAGGAAGAGGGAGATTCTGAAGATGCAGCGATGGAAACAAAAATGCAGAACAATGAGGATCTCAGAGCAGTAGACACAGAGGAGCTGAAGCCAGAAAAGAAGTCGTCTACTGCCACTAAAACTGGTATATTAGCTTTAAAAAACATTCTAAACGTATGCTGATGTGCATCTTTAAATGTATATGTAGGTATTTATATTTACATGTAATGGATGAGTATACATTTTACAGGACTAAACCATCTGTTCTTAATTGATTTTTCTGCAGCAATATTCTTACTCTTGCCTAGTAACCAGCATTAGCCTTTGCTAAATTGGTTGAGTGACCGAGGGGTTTGCTCCCTTCTTTCAAGTTAATGATCTCTAATCTTTATCCACTTCTTTGAAGTGAAGAAGTAAGAAGCACACACTGTTAGACATAATGCCAATTCACTTAATTAATTGGCGTATAACAACGCATTCCAGTGTCACCAGCATCAGCACGACATAACTCAACTTTTTTTATGTGTAACTTGTGTCAAAACATCAAGGAAGTTGAGGAGCTGGTCTGAACAACATCCTGTGAGGTAGCACTGAAGTGTCACTGTCTCACTGCTTTCTTCCATAAGTGGGAATGAAACAAAACTGAGTTGACATAACCAAATGTGGCTGTCAGATGCAAATTGTTAGTAGATGAGAAGATGATACGTCTGAGTTGTCAGCCACACAGCCCACACAAACAAAATAAGCTAGATATAAATAAGTATCTCTTGCCAGTTGCAACAGAAGCATTTAATTTTGATGAATCTAAGTAAATGACACCGTAGCTTGGAATTCTGTGTGGTTTTCTTATCAAACAACGCAAAAGCTGGCTGGAGAAGGGAGACCAAATTCACCTTCTTGCCTCCCACTCCTTTCAGGCTTAATCTCTTCATTTAAATCTCTTGCTAGACTCATTAGCTTTATGGTACAGGCATGCATGTAATCAGTCTGTTTTTCCACGTGATTCTCTATCAGTATGTTCTGAAACACTAGGATCTTTGAAACATTTCCTACAAATAGAAACAATAATAAAATAAAATCTTTGGTGCATTCCTTTATTTGTAAATTGATTTCTGATTTATAGGAAACTGTTCCATTACAAAACTAGACAGTAAAAGATGAGATAAGAAAAGATTGCCATTATTTTTTTTTAATGATGATTTTCTGAATGTTCTGAAATTGCTTTATACCTCCTGTCACTCTGTCAGAGAGGCCCTGAAGCTCAAAAAATGCACTTCATCAATGGAATTTTCAGGTGTTCACTAATATTTTGTTCATTTGGCAAGAAGGTTATAAGACAGGAAAACAATGTGCAGAAGTAAATGCATATTTATCTGTTCCAGTGAGTTGCAATGTGTGTTCATCCTATTCCTAGAATTGATTGTCTCAAAATTTGTGCACTTGTCTTAAAATAATGTCTGGGTTGCACTACAAAGCATGTGAGACACTTTGTAAAAGAGTTGAGATATACTATTGGTTCTTGTATTATGTGCAATCCACAAAGTGTGTAATTAGTCTTGTGATCGTAGGACCAAGTGAAGTGGAGCCGGAGATCCAAACTTTTGACTTGGAGGACGTCAATGAGTCTGCAACAGAAAAGCTGCCAAAGGTGACTGAAGAGAAGCCGGAGAGAAGCAAGGACTCGACCATACATACAGCCCATCAGTTTTTGATGGATACTCCCCAGGTATGATACCCAATATGTTGTCTTATAATTACAGTAGTAGAAACAGACTGTTTTATTTGACCTGTGTTAATGAAACTCTGTAAATGCAAAAGTTTAAAATTACTTTAATTCACACAACTCAGTATCTTGCTGTTCTTTAATAGCAGAACGAAAAGTAATACACAACAAACTGTTGTTTATGCAGCTGAATGATGACTTTGAAATGACAAGTTCTCTTCATCCTTATGTGGGAAGGTCTCATCCTCACTCTTTTTAAAAGAAACTTTTGGTTTTGTTACTGTCAAGAACTGTTGCTCAGATGAGTCTGCTGATCAAATGCTTGGATAGAATGGAAGGCGATGGGCAAGGATGTGTGTGGCCTGAAGATAAAGGGTTCAGAGTGATGAGGAAGCTAGGCATCAATGACTTTAAAACATCATTGTGGACAAAGTATTCACCTCAGTTAATTCATCGCAATATATTACTACTTTAAAAAAGCTGACTGCAAATATAGAACTTTTGTGAGCCTTTTATGAATGTCTCAATTGAAAAAATACTATCGTAGCCTAGAAAATCCTAGAGTTTCTTTTAACACTGTTTCCCACTATGAATTGCTAGTTGTGAAAAAGCACATTTTATCATAAAGAACTATGGCACAGAAGCAGTTGATGGTGGATAACCAGTTGATAAAGTGGGAATATTTTCAATGTTTTAGAAGTATTGACCTTTCATGCTTAAAATATTGTGTCCTGAGTACATGCTTGGAGGGCAACGTTTTACTGTTTCTATGCACAACATGGAAGGGACTGTGTGCGAGCTATACCTGGTACTTCCTTGTTAATGCTAGATGTTGTAGCTCGTTGGAAGAAGGCTGCTGAATGCAAGAGTGTTCTCCAGTAGTCAGAATAAGTTAAGTGCCCCTTTGGTTGTGGTGGGTGGGTGGGTGGTGGTTTTTTTTTTTTAATTGACATGCAAAACCTGAAACGGGAGGGGAGCTCTTGCAGCACCAATTAAAGAGGAAGGGCGAAACGTTGCTTGGGGGAGAAGTGCAAGTCTCTCATTTCAGCAAAATGGAGAGGGAAGAAGCCCCCTCCATGTACATTCTTCCTCCTCTCCTTAAACCTGCAGTAGGTAAAGAGAGGGACTGCTACTACTTCTTGAGGAATGAGAAGTTATTGGTACTGTTGAGGTTGCGTTCATAGGCTTATTTTCCCTAATCCATAAACTGCGCGCTGTGCAGACCATATACTACGGTTTAGCTAAACTATGGTTTTACAAGTCAGGAAGAGAAGTTGTCCCTGAAAGCACAACAAAAGTAAAAGAAATGTATTAATAGATGCTCCTAGCTTCGTTGATTGTGTCACAGGTGCAGGTATTTGTGGGGAGGTATTTATCCTTCCTGTACATAGAAGCTATTAAACAAATGGAAATTTAGAATCTAAACAAATGGAAATTTAGAATCTTCATTTAAGTTTTTTTTCAGGTACTTTTGTGTCTAAAAGAATAAGAACAATGCATTTTACCTTTTTTATAGTTTGCGGGTCACCAGATGTGTTAACTTATTTTTCTATCTCATAAATCTCGTAACTACGCTTCTAGCATGTTGTTAGAGATCCTGAAGAGCTAAGAAAGGAACTTGAAAGGCAACTGGAAGCTTGGCAGACACAGCAGTCTGGAACTCCAGATGAGGTTTGTAACCTTGTTTTAATATAAAATTGTCATAAGAATCCTTCATTGCATTATTTCATCTTGTTTTATGCTGAAGCATTGAGGAAGCCAAGCAGGCTGGAATCTAAATATTCAAAATCACATTATTTAGATACTGGTTTTGTTGTTATGTCTAACTTGTTCTGAAAAAAAATTACATTATTCTTCAAGCAGGATGATGTTTCAGATCTTGTTTTGAACGTGCTGTGTGCTATTTGCAGAAATACACTCTGTTGATAATGACTTTAAAAATTTGCATAGTTAGACACATTTTTCTCAGCCCTGCCAAGCTCCTTCCATTTTGAGTTGTCACCTCTGCAGTTAAATGCTGGACACCACTTTCACAAAATTATGATCAACAGAAGCATCTCCTTCGGTTGCAGTGGTGGAGTTTGAGCTAACCAATCAGAATATGGTACTTGCTCTGACTGTCCTAGTCATGAATTGTAAACCATGTTTGGAAGTAATTCCTGAATGAAATTGCCAGTATAGAGGCTTAACAATTTTGCTGAATTTTGATGAATTTTAATTTTTGATAGTCAACAGAGAACCTAGCAGACTTTATGGTTTACTTTGCTGTAATACCAACTATCAGTTGGTGGCTGTTACAGGATTTTCCTGTATCAACAGCAATGCCAAAGTTGCTTTGTGTACTCCTAGAGGAATACTCATTGCACATTGCAGCTTTGTAGCAGCAAGGAGCATCCTAAGTTGAATGCAAACTGTCATCTTTATAGAGTGCTTACAAAACATCCACAAAATTTCAGCTGATAGTTACCTACTGCCTTCCCCTTAGTACACTGAAGTTTGTTTTGTTTTTTCAGGCAGCACTTGCCAACTTCCTGTTTTTTCATAATTCACTTTTATTTCTTTCTGTATGTATGATGTTTTAGGAGAAGGAAGCAGCACAGCTGTGGCAGAGGTATTTAGTACTGACAGCTCCTCTATCACAGCAGCTTTGTGAACAGCTACGGCTCATACTGGAACCCACTCAGGCAGCCAAATTGAAGTAAGTTGGGTCTTTCTGAAGCTTTTTGTTTCTTTAAACTCTTGGTTTTGGGGGACTTTAACCTCTGTATGACTTTATGTTCTTACTTTATAGCAATTATTCCTGTTTGTAAATGCATTCATTTCACTTTTGTATGGGAACACTAGTCTATTTTATCAAATGCAAATGTGATAGAGTAGTAGGTACCAACACTGAGAATATTGCCTCCTGTTTTTTTTTCCTCTGTGCAACAGGTGATCAAACCAACTGAAGTGCTGTTGAGTCAATGACTATGTTAAATGTCAAAATGTTTTGTGTTATTTTTAACATTAAGTTGGTTTAGGTTTTTTTAAGAGATCTAGACTTGTTTCAAAATGGAGGAGTCTAAATTCAAGGTTTGCCATCCATTTTAGGCACGTAGATTTAAAAACTTCTTTTAAAAACATGGAATATCCATCTTGCATTAAAAATACAAGATTTTTTTGTCTCTACTGAAAAATGAATATTAGAACTACTAATTTTGTTTTTATAATGTTTTACAAAATTTTGTATTTTGGTGCATGTGCTTGGATTTCCAGAATGAGGAATTTGCTGATAATCCCTGTCACTGTATCTTTTTTTCTTAACTTTTAGAGGAGACTACAGAACAGGGAAGAGATTGAACATGCGTAAAGTGATTCCATATATTGCCAGTCAGTTCCGAAAAGATAAGATCTGGTTGCGAAGAACCAAGCCCAGTAAACGACAGTACCAGATTTGCTTGGCTATTGACGATTCCTCTAGTATGATAGACAACCACTCTAAACAGGTAAAATAAAACCTTGGAAGAAGTATGAAGAAACTACCTGTCATTGATGAGTGTGTCAGCTGCTGACTTGTTTCATACAGAGCTGGTGGCTGTTGGAAAGCCACCGGAAAATTATTTTTTGTAGCCTACAAAAGCCCAAAACTTGCTTACCTATGCAGTTCATTGGATGATTAAATTAGTTCATCATGGCTCACTTGCAGAGTTTTTATTTATTAAAAATGTGTTTCCTTCTAAATAGTTATTTCAGTGTTTACTTCATTGGCCTGCCTAAAGTGGTATCTCTAAATCAGTCAGCTGAAGCTTTCAAGTAGAACTAGTGTATCTTTATTGCAATGACTATCTTGCATAACTATAACAGGAAAAAAGACAGGCAGTCTCTTTATTATTTATTGGTTTTTTACTAGACAATGAAAAATAATTTCAGTAACATTCTTCATATTTAATACTGAGCTGTGAGTAAAACTTGGAATATTCTATTTTTGATGTAAGTTTTTTCTTTAACAGCTAGCATATGAATCCCTGGCAGTTATTGGAAATGCACTGACACTTCTAGAAGTGGGACAAATTGCTGTGTGTAGGTGAGTATATTTGAAATCTTTTCCTCTAGACTTCAGAGAAGAGTGTAAGTATCAGTTTCACACTGAAATTTTTTCTTCTTTTCTAAAGCTTTGGAGAGACTGTTCAGCTGCTGCACCCATTCCACGAACAGTTCAGTGACCAGTCAGGGACACGGATATTGCGTCTTTGCAAATTTCAGCAGAAAAAGACAAAAATAGCCCAGGTACACAAGAATGCCTCTAGGGCAACAGGTTTGCAAATCTTTTCTAGACAAGACATGAGCAGCTTCATGGTTTCATGATCACTTTGTAACGTTTACTGGTCATTTATATTTGAGAGTGTGATAGCTGGGTAGATAACGAAGAGAGAGAATGCTAACAATTTTGTAGTGAGAGCATTTTCTCACTTTTAGTTCTGATGTATGCCACTTTTAAGCATCCATCTTTCTCTGTTTGTATTGGGTCCTTCAACAGTATTTTGGGTACAAGGTGTTGGGTACCCCTGTGCCAAATCCCATCAAAGTTTGTGGGAGTGTAAGAGGGTTTTGTATGCCATGGATACCACTGTAGTAGTAGTAGGAAGAGCATCATGTTTGTCAGACTTCGCTGATTCCTGGAGAAGGCAACTTTCTACAGTAATACTACCTGGACAGCTGCAGAATTTTCTTCTTTTAGGAAGGTTTTTGCAGTCTTAACTTTCCAGACTTGAATAAGATCTTCCGTTAATATAAAATGGAAAAGGAGGAGACCCAAATAGCTCGACAATAATCTTACAATTGTCAAAATTGGGAGGACTTGACAGTTGATGTCCTTCATTTTAATGTGGAATATGTAACTAGATACTTCTGTTGCAAGTTGAAGTCAAAGAAATTCAACCTAGAAATAGGATGTGTATTTTTAATGGTGCCATTAATTACTTGAACAATTTACTGAGGTTTTGAGGGCTTTGTTAGCATTGGAAGAATTTTAAATCCAGATTGAAGGCTTTTCTGAAGATTCTGCAGTTCAAAAATACTTACTAATTTGAAGCAGGAGTTAATATAGGAAAATGCTGAGGACTGTATCTGTGTAGGTGGTCAGACTAAACTAAACTATCTTGTATTTAAAATACAGAAATGTGTTCTTTTAAAATGTTATCATTATTAAGTTTGTTATTTCATGATGAAATAATTTAATCTTGTTTGTTTTCTCTAGTTTCTAGAATCATCAGCAAATATGTTTGCTGCAGCACAGCAGTTGTCTCAAAATATTAATCCTGGTGAGCTTTTTTTTTTTGTTACTATGCTCGTTGCTGCTCAGTACAGTCCCAAAGCAGTATCCTGCCAGAAAGACTCCTAACACTGAGACAGACATCACTTGCTTTAGGGCTTTGGGGTTTGTTTTGTCAAAAGAAATGTTTGGTTGAAATTTACATCAAAACCCAAAAGACACCTACATCGTATCTGTCAGTAATTCACTGAAATTTTGTTTAAGGCTTTTTAAAAAGGCACACTTTGCCTGCCTCCCTTCATGTCATGTTTCCAGATCGTGTTTAAGTCCTAGACACTGCCTGCTTTAGAGTGCTGTCCAGCTTCCCAGTGACCTTGACTCCCTAGGCACTTTGCTTTTACTTGAGAATTTGATTTCTGTAGGTATCCAGAAGCACACCATTCCAGGGAGGGTGTTTGCCTCCTACTTGCCTTTCACTGTGGTGCAAGTTTAAGTCGTGGGCTGCTTGAATTTCCCAGAAAAGCTGGAGGCTTGTTACCTCACGTCTGACCCACAGTTGGTCTAAAAGGCTGCTTTGTGCTAGTTAAAAGTTTGTCATGGTGGCACCCATATTTTTAAAAGTTCTTGTAAAAGTACTCTGATCTGGCATTTATAATCTATAGCTGCTTTGCCACAGGGTGGCCAGGTTGTTGGAATATTCTGAGGGAGAGCAATATCCAGTTGTGTTGAACTGGGCTGGGATGCAGCAGCAATTCGGGAGCAGCAATCAGCTCCCTAGAATCAAGGAGCTAGCAAGAGAAAAGGCAGTAGGATACATCACCCCTTTTTGTAAAAAGACCAAGCCCTGTCACATTTGTGGCCTGCCTGCAGAAAAGGAGCAAGTGTTCTGCATCACTCTCTAGCCATTATGTTGCAGAGGGAATAGGACAGAGGGGCTCGCATTCCTGACTAATTACTGTGATTTCCCTTCTAATTAAAAGTTTATAGATACATAACTTCGTTAGAATGTTCCTTTAGAGGGATATATCTCTCTCTGACTCTGAGGCAACTTGCACCAAGTAACGTATCTCCAGAAAGTGGTCGGTGCTGAGGAACGCAGCATCTGTTCGGTGTACGTTTCAGGAGGCTTACTTCAGAGTAGCTTGCCTGGTCCCAAGGACTGAATGCCCTGTAGTGGTTGGATTGCCTTCACACTGTCTCTGGAGCCTATCTTCTGGTTTAGTTTCCTCCAAAAATAACCCACTGTGGGCAGTCCAGGGTTGCTGTCTGATGGAGGCTAGGCCCATTAAAGTGGGGACAACAGGGAAACATATTTCAAAAGCATAGTCTTAGTCTAAGGTGAAATGCTGATATAGGTGCACCCATAGGTACCTGCTTCTGCAGGAATAGATTTGGACTCTGTTTACATTGCAGCAGCTGCTGCTCTACTGAGGTAATGATCTAGTGGCTGGAGTCCTATAATTCAGCCAATATTTAACTCCTAAGCACTAACCAGGCACAAATGACAAGGCCATAACTAATTTCCTTAGGTGTTTTCCATGCCTTTTGTCCTTGATTATGGTACTGATGGACTGGGGTGTTTTTCCCCAGTTATTCTCAGTGGTTTAACAAACCACTGAGAAACTTTCTTCTTGGCCCACTGGTAACTGCAACTTAAGTCGCAGAATTCTATTTGATAACGACTTGATTTCCTTAGGAATACTCATTTTTCCATTATACCCACAGGGCTAATAACAAAATAGTCTTTGTTCGCCTTCTAAATGGATTACTCTAACTTACTGAAATATTAAATGTTCTTTATGCTCAGAAACAGCACAGCTGCTTTTGATTGTATCTGATGGAAGAGGCCTTTTCTTGGAAGGCAAGGAACGAGTGACAGCAGCAGTTCAAGCAGCTCAGAATGCCAATATCTTCGTTATTTTTGTAGTGTTGGACAATCCTAATTCCCGGGTAAGTAAGTGAACAAGGGAGAAGTATTCAACTGCAGTGAATGAGAAATTGATAGCAATCTTTTTGTTGTCTTTTGTAGTGCTATACAGCCTAATTTCAGTTTTTCACAACATCTGTCAGATCTTCTATGATTTCCCCCTACTGTGACTCTTACCCTCTTTTGTATTTAAAAAAAAAAAAACAAAACAAAACAAAAAAAACTTCCATGCCAGAGAACAGCTAAGTAAGAGCTCTTGTCTTCAAATGCAATGGTTGTAGATTTTGGCCGCTGGAGAAGTAGCTGGTAGGTTGACAAATTCAGAGTTTGAGAGATGCTTTTTTCAGTCTCACTTTTGATTCAAATTAATCATTTCTGACAGCGGTCTCCATTTGATATGGCAGCTGGAGCCAATATGAGATTACACAGAAAGAAGTATATGAGATTTAGTGCCTGCAAAGCTGGGTACTGCATTTGGTAGCTGGGAAAGAAAACTGCTAGATTTCCTTGGTTGGGAAGCTGAATGAAATATCTGGGAGCTTTTCAGGGAGACTCTGTAATGCAATAAGTGCACAAACTCAAGCCTGACTTGGAATTATGTGGTAAAGACTCTAATTTTGCTGTTCATGTTTTCTTCCTGTATCCTTATTTTTCCATACAAAACTCATCTGCTATATTTATTGTTGAAAAATTAACAAACAGTTCTCTTGCTGACAAACTATTGTAAGGTTCTGATGAAACCTGCCCATAATGTCAGGTGAAAATTCTGGGCAGTGAAATGCTTTTTTCATAAGCTTTATTAATTTTCTGAGCTGCTACACTGAGAAACTAAGAAGTTACTTTCCAAGAAGCACAGCTGGAGTTTAATCTGATTTTTGTGTTTGTAGTATTTGTTGAAATATTATAAAATAATTTGCTAAAGAATCTTGTATTAGATCACTGCACAAATGCAAGTTGAACTCTGCCCTAGAGAGCTTACAGATGACAGTGTCGGGAAGGCATCAAATGTATAAAACTAAAGTGCTTACAGTAAACTCAAATCATAAAATACTAAGGAAAGACTAAGGATTTAATTATGGAATTGGTATTGCAGAAGCTTAAGCTTAGTCTCTTCTAGCCTGTAATTTGTTGATTAGAGCACTTGTATCTAAAAGGGAAAAAGTATTCAACTGCTTTGTGTTCAGCTTTTGATTTGATTTACCATTGAGCATTTACGGCTTTTAATCTTAAAACTCTTTTATTAACTTTTAATTTAACAGGAGGAATTATAAGTATTTGAAAAATAGGATAAATGATATCAAAGGCCTGTAAAAGATGAATGTGGTTTAGTAGTAACATAAATTCTTTTTTACAGGATTCCATTTTGGACATTAAAGTACCTATATTCAAAGGACCTGGAGAATTGCCTGAAATCAGATCCTACATGGAAGAATTCCCATTCCCATTCTACCTGATCCTTAGAGATGTGAATGCGCTTCCAGAAACTCTCAGTGATGCACTCAGACAGTGGTTTGAACTGGTGACTGCCTCAGACACTTTGTAGACTTTGTAGACTAAGTCAATACCTGATTGCTGCTAAACCGCTGAAATACTATGAAACAGCATTTGATCGGAGAGTTCATAGGACATCTTTCTAACTAGGATTAATGTGCAGGAGCTGCCCTCTGGCACTAGGACTGCACAAGAACAAAATGGTTTAGGTGCATTCTCCCACGATTGTCAGAGGACAATTATGCAATGGTGAGACTATCATCGTCTTCCATTGCCTGTTCCCACAGATAGTGTAAAACTTAAAACTTTTTTGTTCAACTTCTCTTGTAACAACTTACTACTTTGACAACAAAGTATTCGTAATGTTCACAGAGGTAAAATTATTCCTGCCACTGTCTATTGCAATAAGAAAAATCGGTCTTGCTTCTGGGAAGGCATTTCTGCATTAGAAGAACTTCAGCTGTCTTGCAAAAAAATCATTCTTTAGCTTCACCCATGTGGCTGGTGCCTCCGTGGGAAGGACTGGGGGAGCAGGAGAAGCAGATGGTTTTAAACAACCAAAAAAGTAAGTACTTGAATACTTGAAACTATTCTGCGGTTTAACACATCCTATTTAATTATTGCCGATTTTCGTCTGACAATATCACAGGGAGTTTATGAGTCATGCCATATGATAATCCCTGTATTACCAGTTCACACTGTGAAGTTTGCCCCTCTGTCCAAGGCAGGCATTAAGGAAGTGTCATTCATCTGATGTCTTAGAGCATGGACGTGATTTTTCATTGCAAAAGCTATGCATCTTATATTGTCTGTACTAATAAAAAGAAGTACCACTGTTTGTAATTATGATGTCTGTTCTCTCAGGTGATCAAAGCTTGAATAAATTAACCAAATTTACCTGGAAATGCTGGGCATTCTCTAGCAGTGTGCAAATAGGAATTTTCATCTGAAAATGTGTTGTGGTTTATGAAACTTCCACAGCTATCCTCCTTTTATGAGGATAATGCCAGCACAGGTGTTTGATTTAGAGGTCCAAGTCTTTTGATTTCTCTAAATGAAAATCTGAAGGAAACTTGGTTTAAATGCCCCTGGACTCTCGCTGGAGATTTTCTTTGCGTACAAAACTGGACGGTGTCGCATTCAGTGTGGTGCTGCAGCGGATCAGGAAAGGGCTGGAAAGGCGGGGGTGTTCCCAGCGAGGGGGGGGGATGTTCCCAGCGAGGTGTCACTGCTCTCCCCGCCTCCCGGACGGCAGCGCCGCGCGTGCGGGCCGCTGTGCCGCCGCTGACGGCGCCGAGCGCAGCC